>JAJQWJ010000015.1:12132500-12657500 GCA_023637945.1 Phaethornis superciliosus
GTTTTGGTTTAGTGGAATAATATTTACAGATAGGAACTTTGTATACACATATAAACGCTTTTACAAGAAGCTTATTAATTTTGTTTTCACCAAGGATTTTACTGAAAGTACCCAACACAGATTGAAGCCTATGGCTCAAAGTCCAAGAATCACAATTCCCCAGTGCAGACTGTAGAATTTGTATCACATGAGCAGTTTGTGTTGTGAAATCCATGAAACGAGAGAAAAAATGGGGTACATTTGGTAACTGTCTTCCACTTCTCTGCTATATTACAAGATACACTGAGGAGTAGATTTGTGTTCTTACCAGACCCCATCTGAATCTCTGAAAAGGGTTCATGATCTGATTCATTTCCATCTATAATTCATTTGTCTTTTAGTGGCAATTTACAGTGCTCATTTATAAAAATCTGTTTGGATTATTGTATCACCAGAATATGTGGTACCAGGAAAGGAAACAGAAGCATTTGCCCGGAGCTGCTTAAAATGGTCCAACCTAATGGAAACTTCCTTGCAGTTTTCCTCAAGGACAATAAAGTTGTGAAGAATGAGCTTTTTCTCCGTAATGTCTCAATGCAGAAATAATTTGGACAAAGGCAATTAGTGGAAACATCAGTATTGCTGGGCATCAAGAAACATAATGCTATATACATGAAAAATACAAGTGGTTTTGAACCATTTTATGCATGCTGAAGACAAGAGCATAATGTAAAAATCTTTTGTATTTATATGGTACAGCTGATTATTCGCAATGGGTTGGGAACACGTAAGCTGCAGCATCTGTCCCATCATTACTGTTCTTGAGTGCACAAACAGCCATTACCCTGTATCTTTAATTCACTAATGTTTGTTGCTTACTAATGGAGAAAGTTAGTGTGTTGCCTGCCTAATGGACTTCCTGCATGTGTTTGTGTGGAACCCATTCTCCAGGTGCAAATAAGGAACACTCCTAGAAGAGAATCACTGCCAACCCAAAACAGGGTACAAGAGAGTATTCCAATTGACAGTGATCCTTGTGGGCAGGATTTCAATCTGAAGAGAAGACTTCTTTGAATCATATTCCTTTTCTACAGGGTACTGCAAATGGCCTAAACATAAAATCCCATGAGCCCTGTTTTTATTTTGGACAGCAGTAAAAAAGATGGGATTTGGGTTTTGTTTTGTTTTTTCAGAGACTGCATATCACTCATCTGGGGGGCAGATGGTCACACTGGTCATACTCCCTGCTTTGTAAATGGCACTTGCTTTTGGCATACTAATGATTTCTTTTTCCCAAAAATAGCTTTACAGGCAGGGTCAATTATATTTTTAGATTGTATAGTGTGTAGAGCAATTAGTTGCTATTGGTTTACAATGCAATACACCCTCATAATTGGCACTTTTTTGGTATCCCATTTATAATGGAGGGGTCTCTTTACAAACAGTTCCTTGTATTAGCATGCAGATACACTGGCTCACCCCAGATAGTTTTACACACAGAGTCAATTATATTTTTGCATTGCAGGATCTATGGACTAATTAGCTATGGAGAACTGGGGCATTTGGTCATCAGGTTTCAACATCTTACCACACGAAGTGATTCTGAGACTCTTTAAAGGACAGACTGGTAAGTAAAATTATATAGAGGTAGGACTGGCTCATCCAGCCAGCAGGTCCAGGGAAGTGATTCTGCCCCTGTACTCAGCCCTGGTGAGGCCACAGCTCGAGTCCTGTGTCCAGTTCTGGGCCCCTCAGTTCAGGAATGAGATTGAGGTCCTGGAGCAGGTCCAAAGGAGGGCAACCAGGCTGGTGAAGGGATCCAGCACAAGTCCTGTGAGGAGAGGCTGAGGGAGCTGGGGGTGTTCAGCCTGGAGAAGAGGAGGCTCAGGGGAGACCTCATCACTCTCTACAACTCCCTGAAAGGAGGCTGGAGCCAGGGGGGGGTTGGGCTCTTCTCCCAGGCAACTTTCAATAAGACAAGAGGGCATGGACTTAAGTTGTGCCAGGGGAAGTTTAGGTTGGATATTAGAAAGAATTTCTTTACGGAGAGGGTGATCAGACATTGGAATGGGCTGCCCAGGGAAGTAGTGGATTCTCCATCCCTGGAGATATTTAAAAAGAGCCTGGATGTGGCACTCAGTGCCATGGGCTGGGAACTGCAGCAGTAGTGGATCAAGGGTTGGACTTGATGATCTCTGAGGTCCCTTCCAACCCAGCCGATTCTATGATTCTATCTTTCAAACTTTCATTTGAAGGGAAAAAGAGACATTGCATAGTTACATTGTTTCGTTGTCCGTCACTGTATGGATCACTTTGAAATGGGCAGGGTCAGATGCCACCCACAGAGCTCTGCAGGTCTGGGTTAAAACTGTGCCTGTGGATTTGGTCAGCTGGGAAACACCCTGCAAGCAGTGTGGTTAATAGTGTACTCCAGATTCGGGTGGTACGGATTCAATGGGGATCTTATTAGTAATCACTCACTGATTTGTTAATTGTTTTGATATCAACAACCACTTTTGTTGACACAGTTAAAAGTTTTCATTTTGAAGATATAAATGTCTGAACTGATCTCTCAAGAGAGCAGATAAATGAGGAAGGAAGGGTTTTCATGCATGGTATTTAAGACAAGATTTGTTCTTAAATATCCCAAATCAAGCTCTGATTAAAAAATGGTGTTAAATCTAAGGATTATTTTAGGCAGATATTTTATATAATTCCTTTTCTTGCATGTAGCAAGACTACAAATGAAGTAATAAAATTTCAAACAGAAAATAGTGAACTTGCCATGCTGTCTTTAGTCTTTCTGGTCATCTGTAAAACATTGGTCTGAGGTTCAGTAAAGTTACTACAAATGCTTCTTGTTTTGAGGATACAGGAGAATAATATTGTACTGGATGTTAGCAAGTGGTTCCGGAAATACTGGGTGCTGGTTTTTGGGTTTTAATTACTAAGTTTTTAAAGTGAGGAATGCATCATTCATCCATCTGTTTACTGCTTTATTAATTTTACCAAATAACACTCTTATACGTTAATGGGAGAGCAGAGAGAAGGTAAAAAATAGCAATGCCAGCAGGGAATGAATGAAAATTATAAATCTGAAGCTACCCAAACAGAAAGGTTCTTGCTCTGGCCTATATTATAGGTTTTGATAAAGTGATTGTATGTTCTTTTCACACCAAGGAAGAAAATCACACTTGTTCCTGCTATCCAACAATGATACCACAGTATGCACAGTCTGAAATCAAGCAGAGAAAAAAGATAGGTTTCCTGCTGCCCAAGGGGACTGATCTGTGATTTATGCTCTTTTCTGAAACATCTTTAAGAATGGATTCATATGCTAGAATCATTTTACACCAGAAATCTCCAGAGTAGATGTTTCTGTAGCTGCAGTGGGTCCTATCACTGGGACTTGGCTTTGTTCTCTCTGAAAGTTTGGCTGCTTGTAAACTGCAAACCCTGAGGTTTGAATTATTTTCATGTTAATAAAAAAAGAAATTGACAAAAACCCATGAAAAGGGGACATGTTTTCATAGAAATGCTTTTAAGAAAAACTGACAGTTTATCCAATTTGTTTCTTGATAATGCATGTGTACTGCATGCTATACATTTATACAGGCTATATATACATAGGTGTTATCTGAGATACTGCTCCTGGGTGAGATAAAAAGATAGGCAATAGGTAAAGGCTTAGTTCTGCTGACCCTGCACTGCACTGCCACTGGGATGTGTCACTGCTGGGGACTGGCAGCACATTAACATCTACTCAGCCAGGAAAAGTAATTTTTCTGTGGACTACTCCTTCAGTCAGAGTTTGTGAAAAAAAATATATAAAAAAATCAAATGTTTTCTTTTTTTCCCAAGTGGAATGTCAAACTTATTACCAGTGTGTTTGTTTGACAAATAGGTAATTAATCTAGTTCAATATTATTTTTTTTTTGCAGATTAATTTTTTTAATGAATGGCTTTGCAAACTTTTTTTTTCTAATAAAAAGTTATGTGTTTATACCACTATAAAATGTAACTACTTTGCTAGTCAAAGTTGTTTCTCCATATGAAATATGGAGAATATGAACAGATTTTTATAATCATCAAGAAAATATGTAATCAGTTTACTTTCAACAAACCCCTGAAAAATTAGAAATTGTTTTATATCATTCTTTATTTTGCTGGAATGTGCCTAAGGCTAACATGCAAGTTTAAAAGTTACACAGGAATGGTTTTCTTAGTCCAATGAATCTTGTTGTGCCTTTATGTGAGCAAATTAGGAGCAGTTATTTGAAGATCACTCTGACTTCTTACTTCAGGTTTTGCATCTTCTCTGAATCTTTCCTGAGTGTTACTCTTAAGAAAGTTGTCTTTTATGAAAACAGATCCTTTCTCAGAACAGAGAAACAGCTGGGTGACCAGATATTTTTTAGCAGACGATGTGTCCATGGTCGTCAAAATAGAAGTGCTTTAGTCGTAATTTGAAATAACTAATTAAACTTTTGCTCTTTCACTGATCATAATCTTAAACCAATCCTAAGCACTGGCATCCACATGCTGGGAAATTATTAGGAGTGATTGCTATTTAATCACCAGTTAAATAAGATGCCCTCAGACATCATTACATTTGTTTACATACTGGTGAGCAACTGTGGATCAGAAACAGACTTAAGATTTACTAAGGGCAGTAATTTTGGTGGAATTAAGGTAACTCAGGTTTTTTGTTGAAAATGTATCTCTGTTTATGAATTGTGTTACATCCTTTAAAATATTACTAGTAGGATAGGACTAACAAGACAACAAATTAATTATCTGATTAACGTATCAAATGCACTAACTCTGAATTTAATAGCAATTTGGAGGAGACAACTTTTCTAATTTATTAAAGGAATAGGTGCACACTGCTTTTTATCTCAGATTCCAATGACTGCTGCTGATGTGTTTTCCATGTGAAATTAAAAGTAATATGAAAATATCATATCCAAGATTAGTTGGAAAATCACTGATGTAGTTGTCCTGAGGATGGCAAGATGGTCATGTCTCTGTATCAATGGTACAAATTAACATCATGTTTATTTTTAGTGATGTAAATTTAAAATAAATGTATCCAGGTTCTCAGGGAAAATATAAATTTGAAGGATAGTTAGCTTGTGGTACTGGGAATCAAGTTATTTTTTAAATTTTTTAATTTTTATTTTATAGAGAGATCTTGTAATAAGTTATTTCTGAATGAAATCCATGAAGTACCTACATGAATATAATTCAGAAGCTAAGTATAGGATATTCTGAGATACATCCCACAGGAGAAAGACAACATCTCCATGGGCATGCACATCTCTCTCTGCTCTTCACATTAATTATATATATAAATGTATTCATTGATAGATTTAGGTATATCACTGCCTGATGCAAAGCAGCTGTCTCTCAAAGGCTAGTCCTGAAGAAGGGCAATAAACTCCTAATGCCTACCCTATTACAAATTAAGACCAACTCTGGAGCTCTGTTGTTTATGATGCTATTTTATTCCCCTGTGCCTAACAAACTCATTAATTCTCCCTGTGCAGTGTGTCCCCCTGTTGTGAAAAGGAGTGTGCTCTTTATGTAGCCTAGCACCTGCCCCTTTCTCCAGAAATTAGCATCCATGTTGCCCATTTTCAGGTCCCCAAAGCAGAAAACTCTTACATTAAAAGTTACTTCTTTTTCTTTGGGGAGATTTTTTTTCCCACACACGCTACTGAGTGTGCTACTTACACTGCTTTATCTTCTAAAGCCACTGAATTACATATGTTGGGCATCCTGAATATGATGCATTTGGCTTTAAAGAAATGTCATCCAAAATCAGCACTTCCAGAATCATAATATGCTGTAAGTGTGCAATAGAAATTTTCAGACATAACAGGAAACAAAGATGTTTAATCCAGAGCCAGGCAGCTGTAGATCAGAATGAAGCTGTTTGTGACTCAGTGACTGGGTTGTGAGAGGATATGTGTTCATATATGTCCAGATAAGTACATATCACATTGTTTCAGTTACATCACAGAGCTCTAGACATTTTTTTTATACTTGCCTTTATAATGTGCCTGTGTTTAGTGTGAAAGTTATTGTACTTGCTTTTTAAAATGTCATTAAAATTGAATTAGTAAAAGTTAAATATGAATGTAGGGCCAAAGCATGTTCTTTGTGCATCACTATAATTTGAAAAAGAATTTTACCCATCATCTTATACTCAACTAAGTGAAAAACATCTATGGCAGGCTCCACTTAAAGCAAAATCAATACAAACAAACCCACAGATATTAGCAATGGCTCAGCTGAAGGATCAGAAAGACAGATCCTATTATAATTACCTAGCACAAGCCAGATTGTCCTAAAGTTTGTATCTACCTCTCAGGCTTCAAATACAATTAATTATGCAAAATAACTTCCACAGGAACTGCTTTCCTTTTGCTTGGGAAAAAAAATTAAAATAGTTGGGTGTAAACTTCAGAGAAAGGTCATAGGTTAATAGAGTTCGTAAATAGAACAGCAAGGGAATCTCAACTTTAATTACTATAATGTAAATTACCTTCGAGAGCCCAAATTAGTGAACATTAGCCTAGCCATTTGGGGGGTTAACCCAAATTCCCTAAATTCCATCCGGACTGCTGCGATTGTGAACACTTGGTGTAGTCGCAGCTTCTTCTCCAAGAATTTTAGGGTTTTTTTTTCCTTCCAAATCACTTTCTGCCTGTTTAATGGAACTGTTTATGCAAATGGATCACTGACGTATCACGGCTTAGTTTTGTTTTAAATAGCATGTTTATAAAATTTTGTCTTAAAGAACATGTATAAAGAAAATTGCAAAATTATCTATATTAACTCATTATGGGGAGAAATGCTGACATACAGATTAGAAGAGTTTATCAGAGCTGGGTGTATAGCATTGCAGTTCACATTCATGAGCAGTAATTTTTCTGTGGAGTCTATTTGATTTTAATGACATTTGATCTTATATTAAAATTTACTGTGCAAATAAATGTATTTAACAAGTTATATATCAACAAATAACCTCAAAACGTTCCAAATTTTTAATTCAGTGGTAAAGTGGAACTTGAAAAACCTGTCTTCAATGATGACTCTAGATAGCAACATAAAGATTTTGTGTTCTCACCATTGTGGCTGAATAGTCTGTCTGAACAGACACAATGTGACAAGAGCTGGGACAAAGGACAAAGTTTTCTTTTATGCTTGCATTTGATAGGATTTTTCTCATAATTTTAATAAGTGCCTGAGTTTCAAACATGGAAAACACTTTTCCCCATGCAAGTCTTAAATTCTGCGAACAAATGCAAAATAAAACTGAAGTTTGACAAGATCTGTGAGGCTCCCGTTTGGCATGACAGGGGAGGAATGGTGCCTCTTTCTTGTTATTACTATTTTAAGTGGAGATTAATCTTTGGTAAGAGGTAACTGTGAAGTGATTGGTGGTTTATGGGTACTTACGTTGAGGGGCAAACAACAATATCAGTGCTTGTAATCAAGATGTCTTTCAAGTTTTGGTGACCTATCTCTACAACCCTAACTCCCACCTTGATTTATTCTGTAAGTCAGGCAAAAAGGGTGCTTCAGGGAAACACTCCAAGATTTCCTATTCTTAGAAGACACAAATAAATAATGAAGGTTTTTTAAGAGTAAGTCCAGACTTTTTACTTTTAACTTTGCAAAATGTACTGGTTAATTGCCAGTTATATCTAAAAGCATCCCAGCTACAGAGTTACAAAGTTCAAGGGGCAGAGAAGATTTTGAAAAGGGAGATATTTTACATTGAAAGAAAGTTTAAATAAATTTATAAAAGTAGTTTCCTTGTTTTAAAAATATTAGAGTATCACTCTAGAGATGTGTATTTTATGCTTCACATTTTCTGAGAGATTTCTTGTAATACCACTCTGTTCAGTGATTATATACTACATGTAAATAAAAAATAAAAGAATCTATACAGATGTCAAGATCTTTAGAACAAAGGACTTAGAATAAGTTTTACAGTTTCTGGCACAGTATGATTTCAATTGAAATTGGATATTATAAGTGTTACTGAAAATGTGTTCAATGACAATTTATATAGTAGTAGTACAATTAGTAAAAAAAATAAAGCAAATAAAGAATAAGCCCATAATAAGGAAAACTCTGAATATGGATTTTAGGTCTTAATTCTAGCCTCGAGGGTATAGAAGACTGATTCTTAACTAAGTTTGTTCTGGTACTGAAATATCTACAACAAAATCTTATATATAAGACTCCCAAGATAAAGATTGCCCTCTCCCAAATGTCAGTATCTTATTTCTTGACCAGAGAGAGCATCCTTCCAGGAGAGGGAGCTGCTATGCCTGCTGACTCAAGGCTTGCCTGCTCCAATTTTATCTTGCTTTCAGGATGTGAATTGCAACATGTTCTAAACTTACTCCTGCACAGCAAACCTGCAGTAGTAGACTGAGTAGGTAGTGTGGGGATACGTCCCTGACACTGAAGCCTCTCAGGAGAAAAAATACCACAGCATGTCCTAAATGGAGGCTGTGAAAAAGCCAGGCCAGTCTGTGTAAGTGGAAAGTGGGATACTCGTGTGTGTGTTACTTACACATAATGCTGCTGGGCATAAAGAAGAATTAGCAGAGGCAGTGTGAAATCAAGCAGGAGACATCAGGGCCAAGAGAGATGTCTAGAATGCTACCAATAATTTCTTTAATGAAATTGTTTTTTCTTCTATACTAGAAGTGCATTTATAACAGTAACAAAAACAATAGTTGATTTGTTTTAAACACAGGAAGAACAAGTGCTGAGTTATACGATGTGTTTGCCATATATTATTGTACTTCCAGAGTGTGGTCTGTCTGTCATGGCCAAGAAATAGTGTCTCTGCCTGGACCAAGAAAATATGTACAATATTCAATTGCACTATGCTGATCTGGTCTGCTTCCAGCCAGGAAAACAGAACACAAGCTGTTACAGCAGTTTCACTTAATAGTGCCCTACAATGTTAGCTGCTTTTTTCTTATTGTGACTATGCTGGTGCAGCTTTCTGTTCAAATAGGATGTTTCTAAGGTAGGATATCAGTTTCTAAGGTAGAATGTGAACATTTTGCCTGATTCTTTGAAGCTCCTCTATGGAATAATATTCTCCCTCAGGAGGCTGTTGGTGTTACTGAATCTGACATATGGGGTTGTCATTCTTGTGCTTAGCTAGCATTGATCTTTTCAGCATTGTTAATGGGAACTGTGCATCTCTACTCACAGTCCTGTCTTCCCTCTGTAACCGAATCTGTGAAATCCATATCTGCTACAAATACAGAGGTAGTATTTAGCATTGTATTTTTCTTTGTCAGAATCAAGAAGAGCTTGTTACTGCACTTTGCTTGGACAAGCTCTGTTACTCTGTGCTGCTCACTCTCAGATCAAATAAATGTAAAGATATGTTTGCTGTTGACCTCATTTAAAAGCCCTCTAGAGGAGAAGTCTGAAAAAGTTTATACAGTTTGGCATGGTTATTCATTATACATGGAAGTGCATTGCTTTATTTTCATTAATTTTACATAGAAATGAGATAAAGCACAACATGCTTTCCTCATTTTGGGGAGCTTCACAAAGCTTATGTTGTTATGTTTTACCACGCAGAAGCACTTATAGACAGGCAAATCCAAAAGCATTCTGTATTCCCCAGCTCATCAATACATGTTTAAAGAGGATGGGATTATCCTTGTGTTAAATTCTGCCATTCTGTTATTCTTCCTGGCATAATATTTTGCCTGAAGACTGGTTCAGCAGAATGACTTGCACCGATGAAAAAGTTCAATTGTGCTAAAAATATAAAATATTCCTTTGGCATGTAATTGAAAATGGTAACTTATTATGACCATGTGAACGTGGAGGCTATTGAAATAGCAAAGGCAGAGAAGTCTAGTTTTAGCTGCACTGGACTAGTGGTATTGTTCACAAGAAATACTGAAGATAAAAATAGAGCTTGATTGTTGAGTTTCACTTTTAATAGGACTAGGATTCCTACACTGCACCGTTTTCATTAAGCAACACCAAGTTTCTATTTTTTTTCTGTCTGAGGAGATATAAGTGAAAGGTCAGCATCTCAAATTTAGGATGATTTTTAGTAATTAGATGAAAGAAGGACATATCATTCATTATTGAAATGTATACTGCTTTTTCAAGAGCATGCAACTAAAGCTCAGAAATCTTGGGTAATTTTTCACACAAATGTGATGATTTACATACTGGTGAGGACTTGAATATAATCTTTTTCTAAGCCTTTATAGAACAGGATAATAAAAAACCCAGCATTGTCTCACAAATGCAATCAATATTAAAGTTACTATAAACACTTGCATACAACCTCAAACGCAATCACAGTGTCCTTAGGTGCAAGACTGTGTTTATTCCATGAACCCAAAAGACTGCAAAGGTCTGAGATAATGTGCCCTCACTTCTGGTCTCTTTCCTATCCCAGTCTGCAGCATCCAACCTCTCTTATCCCACCCCCATCCCCCCCCCCCATCTAAACTGTACAAAGGACATTGTGAAGGATCTGGGGAAGGGACTGAAGGAGAAAATCTTATAAGGGAGCTGAGGTCATTAAGCCTGGAGAAGAGGAGGATTGGTGGGGACCTTATCACTCTCTACAGCTACCTGAAGAGAGATTGTAGTCAGGATCCCAGGCAGCTAGAGACAGGACAAGAGAGCATAGACTGAAGTTGTTTCAGGGGAAGTTTAGGTTGGATATCAGGAAGCACTTCCTCACGGAGAGGGTGATCAGGCATTGGAATGGACTGCCCAGGGAAGTTGTGTTGTCACCATCCCTGGAGGTGTTTAAGGAAAGGCTGGATGTGGCACTTAGTGCCTATGTGGTGCTATTAGGTCATAGGCTGGACTTAATAATGTCAGAGGTCTTTTCCAGCCCCAATAATTCTGTGATTCTCTGATTCTATGAATGCTTTAGATGAATTTAGGATGACTGCTTTTTCTTTGTAGCATAAATTACATTAACTACAGTTCTAGCAATCATGAAATTATTTCTGCTGGCCCTAAAAACTTAAGTTGAGATCTAGTGGTTTGGCCACAGAAATTAGAACCCAGACACTTCCTTGTAATTCTGTAGCCACTGACACTTGTTACATCCAAAGTAAGCAAGTCCTTAAAGCTGTTTGTGGTGATAGATCTTTATGTGTAGTATGGTTATAATACATCTTGCCTCATAGAAGTGGAATGGAAATTATTTAAAATCCATGATGCTGAAAGTCCCAGAAATACTCAATGTTATCATCTAAGAATAACCAGTCCTGATTATGGATTTGTTATTTTGTAAAGTGATGAATATTTGGCTGTTTATGGTACTCTATTCAGTGGGCTAATACATTCACTAACACCAAATCAAATGTAACTGATCACTTCTCTACTTTAGTACCTAAAGATATGCATTCAGCCTTCACTTACCCCCCTTGCTGATTTTTTTGTGATTTACTTAGAGCTTAAGACTTAGAGTTGGACCCAGAATGTTCATTTTTAATGTAATTTACATTTTGACACGAGCAGAGATTTTGTAGCTCATACGAATTCCATGCAGGGACTCAGAAAACCTAGTGTTGAAAGTAGAATGTCTGGACAACATTTTGCACAACAGTTATTTCCAATATTGCATAACCCAAGTTATGGCAGAAAAAGAGACAATTACTGACACTTCAAATAATTACTTACTTAAGTAAGTACGTGCATGTATATTAAGAAGGCTAAGTAAAAGTCTTCCTCAGGTGAAGACACTGGCTCCTGTATCTCCTACCCTATCCAACCAGAACACAGTTTTTCATGTGGGTGTTGCAGAAAAGACAAAGGAAAATGCAGAAAGAGGCGTTTCTCTGTTCCAGCCACCTGGCTGTCCTGAGTCCTAAGTGGTGATGGAAGCTGTTCTTTTACCCTCCCACTTAATCCAACCCTGAGCTGGATTAGCAATGGCACGTTTCTTTGTCAAAGTGCAAGCTTAGACTGGATAGCCATTTGGATATTCCCAGCTGGGAATCCTGCCCTAAGTACCCTCCCTTGACACACATACAAGGTCTCTTGGCTGCTAAGACCCCCACCCATCTGTTGGAATGGCGTTGTGCCCACTTCCCCAGCTCAGTGGCCATTTTCAGTGTGGCATCTGCCAAATGATGATTGGTTTAGATGGACAGCTGACACAGCACTACTGCCTGCTCAGTGGGTGAGTCCTTTTTTTCTAATAGCATAGAGACATGTGTGACAGGTGTATTTGGTCCTTCTGTACCTAAAATTTTACATGAAAAATCCTAATTGGATTGAACCTGTGGCAGCCTTCCTAA
The DNA here is from genome assembly GCA_023637945.1 of Phaethornis superciliosus. Lineage (NCBI taxonomy): Eukaryota > Metazoa > Chordata > Aves > Apodiformes > Trochilidae > Phaethornis > Phaethornis superciliosus. Next base: position 12,144,815 of record JAJQWJ010000015.1, read on the forward strand.
TGACTTGACTGCGCACAGATCTGGAATACAAATACTTTGTGTTGGAGAAAACACAGAAAAAAATGGGTCTGCCCTTTGATACTGAGTCCAACACTTTGAGGAGTAATTACTTTATAGATGACATAGAGGATCTGGACATAAAAAGCAATTTATGACAACTGATGAAGCAAAAAGGAGCTCAGTCTGACTATGGTAATTCCAGGAAAGCTCAGGACATGCTTTTACTTAATGTTTTTTGTTTCTGGACAACATTTGAGTCATATGTCGATACATACCTCTAAAGATAAAAGTATTTAACTTCTTAACCAGCTTACACCCTGCTGGTTTATGCATTTGTAAAGATCTTGCATCCCAGCCCATGTATATCCATGCTGACAGATGAGTCTTTTGCATTTTGGGGCATTCATACTCTGAGAATTTTCATAGCTTCAACATACCTGCTGTCTCATAACTTGGCAATCTCTAGTAGAACAAACATAAAAAATTAAGAAACTGTGAAGGGTTGCCCTTGGCTTTTATATATATATATAGCAATTGCAAATGTTTTCAATCTTAAGAATCTTTTTTTTTTTTTTTTTTTTTTAGTGTGGGTAGCTGAAATTCTGTTTTGTTCTATGAAAGATAAATGATGAAATCTTCTCACTCCTCCTACCTGTTCCAGATTATTCCAGTAAAAAGAAATCAATATAGGTTTTAGCAGTTTGTATTTTTACCTGACAGAGCAACATAGAGTGAGAACTGGGCACTGTGTGTTGGAGTGGAAAAGGCAGAGTGGGAAGGGAAATGGGCTGAAAGTCAACTAAGGCTCTTTTATTGCCTCTGCTGTTGAGCTACTTTATGACTCTTAGCAAGTCACTTAACTTCTCCGTGCCTTAGTTTTCTTTTGGTATTAATTAACTAAATTGTAAATGATTCAGAAGCAAGACTTCTACCCTGATCTTGGCTTGGGATTCAGGTGCTAGTGGAGCAAAACTAATAAGGGTGAAAACTTCATAACCAGTCTTTCATTTAGCCCAGCATATTTGGGGAAATATGCCCAGTACCTTTTGGGGAAAGTGCTGATTTACTTGAATAAAAAATAGGGTTTTGTAATAAAGGGAGAACATCAAGACACAAATCCATTATTGTCACTTATCTGTTTATCCTTCTATTTGATACTCAAATAGAAGTAAAATATTCTAGATCCTTTGAAACAAAGAGTACAGCAAAAAGCTAAAGGCTTTATTCTATCTATGGTAGCTTTTACAACTTCTCTCAATACTAAAAATGGAAACCACCTCTTTTAGCTACTATGTGTAGCTGTAGCCCTATATGTGTCTGCTGTAGTGTATATACTATATACAAATAGAGTGTATAAAAAAGTAACATTTCAAATATGGTTGTAGTTAGATATTAACTTTTCAGGGTTTTGTTGTTATATACACAACTGTGCTGAATGTAACAATTGTCATATGGAAGCCTAAAAACAGACACCCCCCACAGCAGGATGAGCAAATGGCAGCTTCAGCTCTTTCTGTAAACGTAGGTCAGTTCCTGCAGAAGGAAAATTGTGCTTCAAACATCAGTGCACCATGTGCACGGGGCCCTGTGAGCCTGAGATGTTGCCAGCAAAACTTCTTAAGCTTCTCTTCAGCTAATTGTGTATCTTTTCCCTAAGGTGGATGATGTGTTTGAGTTGCACATAGCATATTGTTCTCTATACTTAGTTCAGGTGGTTGACACAGAATTTCTGCTGTTGGAAATTTAGGATTTTACCAGTTAGAACAGATATATTGTTGTAATTGTTGTATTTTTTTTCCTCTCCCACTCCTGCTCCATATATCTTCCTAGTATACTTTTTAATTATTAGATATGTTTTGAAGCTCTCTAAAGTTAATTAAAAAGACTATAAGTTTAGTACAAAAACTTACATCACTTCTCAGGTTTGAGCGGGTTTAAGAGTGTAATTTATGTATCATACATACAGATTTCTTGAAGAGCAGTGTGTAGCTTGTACAGAGGTTTAGATAGATCAGATTTTACTTCAACATCAGGAATTTAGCTGGTATATTTTATACTATAGCTATTATTGCTTCTTTGGAAGTTCTAAATATTCCGTATTCATTAACCTCTGATCCCGATTCAAACACTGTAAAATTTCCCACTTACTCTTATTCCTATGTCCTTTCAAATTTTATTCAGAAACTTCGGAAGGTTTTCATGCAATTAGAATGGGCAGTGTTTACCCTGTCCATCTTTCTCTCATGTGTAATCACAGTTTGAAAGTAGCCTTGAGAAACTTGTCTCTGTGTGGCAGAACAGATATTTCATTCTGTGCTTTCTCAGTGACCACCCAAGGAGCAGGTGATTTTCCACCAATATGTTTGTGGATGTGCATGTATGCCTGGACATAGGGTTTTTAAGAACACACATGTATATTTTTTATTAAAAAATTACCTTTGAGGGGTGCTTGCTTTAAATATTTAAAAAATAATAATAATAAATTTTTAAAAAAAGAAAAAACCCAAGGTGTTCCTTAAAGAGCAAGGTAGCAACATATCTTCAACTCTCCATCACAGCTAATTACAGAGTCCACACATTGCTAAAAATACCGAGTGAAGGGGGAGAGGTAAAAAGCGTCCACTGCTTCACCACTTTTGAAAAGATGTGATCTTATTTAGAGTGCACTTGGAGGAACATTGTAGCATTCTCTGACTTCCACACTTGAGGGAGAATCAAATTAAGCATTTACAATAAATTACAATGTACACACAATCAGAGTGCTTCAAAATCCATTGTTATGCAATTAGTGGAACTATTGCAGCACCCCCAAACGATGCTGCTGCTGCTGCCTCTGAAATCCGTGTGTGTGTGGTTTCCAGCACAGCCTCCCCATCTCTGGTATAAAGGACAATTGTTGAGGAGACAGGATAACTGTTTGGGTGGCTCAGAGATGTATAACTTATAGAGCAGTCTATGTCAGATTCAAAACACTGTATCGGTGACGTTTTTAGGTAAAATCTGAGAAGTTCTGCTGCATTAATGTGTTTGCTAAAGATTTTTTCCAGATAATACTCAGTATTATCAGAGTATGTTTTCTTATATTACTAATATATGTTGCTGTGGGGTCAACTTTTACATGATGCTAACATGCCAAAACTTTGCAATACACTGAGCACTCTAGGGAGCCCTGAACACTTGTTTTAGATCTTACTTGCTAGAATTTGAGAACTTAAAGATACAGACTATTCATGGAAATGCTAGGGGGATGTCTTGGCAAACTAAATAAGCTAGATTAATCCCCTTTGATGGGCCCCTTTTTAAAAGGTTGTACAAAAGAACTGGTTTGTTGGAGTGAATTGCCTTCTACTTTGTGAAAATCATATATAAATGAGTCCCAGATCAATACTCTTGAGGCTGCAAAAGGAAAAAAACAAAACATAAAAGATACATCAGAAGCTATATTTTAGTAAAAATGTCTCTTAAGTGCTGTAGTCTGACACTATGAACTCCAATCAATGTGTCAGTATTTTGGAATTTGAAAGGAAATAGGGATCAGACTTGACAATCCAGAGTTGAAATTTGATGCTCTGGTCTTTTTGATAAACTGACAGGCAGTGAAAATTGCACACGTCTGCAGGGAATCAGGAGAAAAAGAGAGACAGTTTTGTAGAAAGTCTGCTTATGATTCACAAAGGCATGCATTTTATCAAAATGGATTGCTTTTGCAGTGTGTGGCAGGTTGTCTTCCTTTCTGAATGGAAGCTTTTGCTTCTTGTAAACTGGTGGGTTTTGTATACATCTACAATATACTGTGACTTCTCTTGGTTTACAAGTTCATCTCACAATTCCTCTCTCATTCTCACAAATGAAGCAAACTTGATAGAAACAGATAATAAAAAAGGAATCAGAAACTTTACCCCAAAATCTTTTTTTCTAAGTGTATGTCCAAATTTGACAAAACAAGCTTTAAAAAGCTGTTCTTGTCAGTAGTTTAAAATAACCGAAAATAATTCTTCAGGCTTTATCTACCTGAACATTAAATTCTTTCAGATTTATGTAATTTATGTAATTTTCATGTAAGATTCTGAAACTATGCTGCAAATGCTCAGGCTTAAAATACCTTATTCACACACATATTCCTATACCCATACTGGGGAGTGGTAAACTGAAAGATTGCAAGATTGGGTGACCTGCCCAAGGGTACATGGCAACCAGGAGTCCAATGCAAGAACAGAACTCAGGACTCCTGACTTTAAGGATGCCATTCAAGGTGTTAAACACAGTTTACTCCTTTTAAAATACTGGAACCAAATCCTGAATCCTGCATAAAAACATGCTTAAATGTGCTTTGTGTAAGGGAACAAAGAATTTGCCTTTCAGGACAGGTTTACAGATCCCACTGAGTTTGGTGTACTCTGTCTGTGAGCAGCTAATGCTTCTAAATGCTTTGTCCACTCTGTGGTGGTTTTTTTATGGTTAATTCATTCCTGGAATTTATCTTAGTCCTCCAAATACAGGGATTAAAAACCTTTTTTCAAATTCTTCTCCCTTCCATATTAACTATTGTAGCTCAATTTTGTTTTCATATATAAAAAGATGTTTTGTGCATACAGGCACCATGTGGTGGAACTGGAATCCCTTTGTGCTACTAGAATCTTTAAGCTTTGAAACAATTCTTTTTATAGTTTGTTTAAAAATTTAAAAGAGCCCTAGCTCTGTAACTTTTACAGCCTTTACAGAGGTCAGAAAAATTACAACCTGTAAAGTGCTTTATGTCACTTTAGCTTTAGTATATGTAGTCTTATAAGAGTTAATACCACTACTTTTCTTCATTAAAAGAGTGTTCTTAAATGCCTTGTTATGTAAGTAAAGTTACCTGAAATTAATCACTTGTTTCCCTGTGCTTCTGGAAACATTAGTAATAGTGAAGAGAGCTGTCAACTCAGCAAACCAGCATTCCTAAAGCTTGAAGAGGTAGCTAGACATGCTAGAAAGTTTGGTTTCATGGTTTTATTGGTCATTTCTGATATTAGAGTTCTGTGCCATTTACAGATTATTGAACATCTTTGTGTACAGAAGGCCGAATGGCTCAGGGCAGTGCCAAAGAACTGGTATAGCGGAACATAAAGAAGAAAGGGCTCATCCTCCCAAAGGGCTCATCCTCATCCTCAAAGGGCTCATCCACCCAAATCTGGGGTCTAACTAAAACTAAAGGCATTAAGTCATAAAGTCGTTATATTTGTGATTTGTCTATCTTAAAATATGAAAAACCTTTCTGATCTCTTAATCATTGAGAAGATGCCTGGCTGCACTCCAGGTCTTTCTTAGAAGTTAAAAAAAATACTATCTCAAATGAAGCTCCCATACTCTATGATACTGGGCAAAAGAATCCATTACCTTGGTTTCAAATAGAAGCAGGAGTAGATAAAGTGAACCTGACCATCTCAGCTTCTAGAAATTCATGTTTAGCATTATGTTCATGGATCCCCTGCATGAATCAAGTGCAGTTGTGTCTGAAATAATTCTCTGCCAAGGCTAATACAGCTGTTTCATTCTTCTATCAGGCAGTAAGCAGGGTATGATTGTTTATGCAGCTGGGAACATTTTGCTTACTGGGTTCATTCTGTCTCAAGCTTCACAGAGCATAATCTAAACAGTATGTTATGTTCTGTACAGGCCACTTATGCGGAAGAATCAATAAAGGAAAAGTAAGTATTGTGTTAGCAAACAGGGAGGAGTGTCATTTGGTTTCTTTAACACTATTACGTTGCATACTGATGTTTCATAGGTGATTAAATCCACCTACATTCATTGCAAGCAAGGGAAAAACACTGCTGCCACTACTTCTTAAAGAAGTGAGAGGTTGTTTGGGCTGCTGTCTTTCCCTCTCAATGTATATTTTTCACCTTGGGGAATGGCTGCCTGTTATTGATTTATCTAGGAAAAAAGATAACCCAGAATATATTAAACATGGTAGGTCCTATTCAGACTGGCAGCATGTGTAAATTTTAGCTCTTTATTGGAGGATAAAGGATTAGCCACCTTCAGTTTTTCTTTTACAGATAGTTTTGTTTAAAAAGGGATACATTGTTATATGACTACTGATTTTTCAGTGCTTGTAGTAGTGCCCATCCTGTGCCTTGTTCTTGCTTTTAAAAAAATATCCTTAATGGATATGCAGAAATTTAGACTCTTGTTATCTGAGCCTGAATATTTTTAATTAAATAACTTTCAAGTACATTTGTTGTATCCATCTTTTTTGATGAAGATTTGACCCACAGAATATATATTACTTGATTGCCATACTAACATGTTTTCACTTTAATTTTGGCCAATTTGACAAATGAAAAATGGAAGTCTGTCATGTGACTAGCTGCAGAATATCAATTCTGTTAGCTTTTTTCCCTGAAAGAAAGAGAAAGGTGAGGGTTGCAGAGGGATTGAAGAAGAAATGAGGCTTTACATGAGGCTGAAAAAAAAAAGACAGGACGTTAGCTACCCTTAAAAGAAACAAGCCAAAAAGAGAATGCTAACCAGGTTAGCTGTTGGCAGAAATTCAGAAGTCAGTCCGTTCCCTCTCCAGCTGTAGCTGTCATGTAACACCTGCAGAAATGTACCACAGTTTCAAGTTGATCAGTAAACAAAGGAAGAGGCACATTTGTGATGTCCTATTCAGGTATGTTGTTAGGTCAGCCTGATTCCTGTGTGGGCTGCACAAATGCACTGGTACTCAGTGAAGTTTATAGAAAAATTTTAATCTAAAATTCCCTACTAAATTCTAAGTTAGCATATCCAGCACGGACTTCTAAGGCCTGCAGCACATTCTATTTATTTTCTGCAGTAAAGGCTGTATCTGCTTGGTTAGTCATGCAACCGAGAGAGGTGATTTTCATTTAATTCTGCTACATTTTTTTGTGGAGAGATATTTTGCACATAACTCATCTCGCCCATGTTTGAGAACCTTCTCCCAAGCAGAGGAAGTTCTGCTTATGCCTGGCAGGAGAAAATAGAGCCATGGAAGTATTTCAAACTTCCATATACCTGACCAGTTTATTACCATTTTCCAAGTGTGTAGTTTAAGCTGCTAACAACTCATTAGTGCTAAATTAATAAAGGTCCCAATGAAATTAGATTTACCTAATTAAATATATCTTTGTTAAAATTTGTACAAGTATTAAGACTTATTTATTTGATAGCAGGAAACCAGAAAACATCTTCTGAGTGTTTGTATCCAAAGAAGCTTGTTAAAAGTCAACCCCTTGTCAGAATTACAGAGGGTGAGGATGGTATGTAAGGCTGCACTTCAGCACTGTCTCTGGGATTGCCAGCATCTGTTGTGGTTTCCAGACTTGTCCAATGACATTTGCTGATACAGTTGTGTATTTGATGCTGAATGCAAATATGTGGAGCATGTTACATCCAATATAGCTCACCCTCAGGGAGAGTCTTGTTGCCACACTCCCCTTTATACAGCCCAAAATGTATTGTGAAGATAACAAGTAGATGAAGTTGAATCAAAACTCAGATACTGTATTTGCATCATTAAATATGGACTGGAGCTGTGAAACTGAGAATCAGATTCAGACTTTCACAAAATTCTGATCTATTCAGATCAGAACTGAGATTAAGACCTCACTGTAATGAAGGGAAGTTTAGCAATGATTTAGAGAGTATGTTGTCCCTGTTTCTGAATTTCTCACCACTTTCCTGAGGTGGAATGTTCTGTGGTTTGTGCTTTCAAATAGTATGTATCATTAAAGATCAAAATTATAATAGGAGGGGAAACTGGAATTAGAAGGTGAAATTTTGGGTAGCATTTTGTCTGCTAATAAGTGATGCTGGGAAGTGAAGTGTCTGGTTGTAGCTTTGTGACTCATGATATTACTATCAGTTCACAGAATACATGGATTTGAACTAAGCTAGTTAACAGTATTACCGTCATAATTGAAAAAGCAAAATGAAAATGTGCTATTCCATCTGTATCCACTGACATTTCCTAGGAATTCGTGTTCTAGATAAAAGTATGCTTCACCTTGATGTTCTCAAGAGGAAAGTAAATCCCTGTGTATCGTCCCCTGACCAGCCAAATTCATATTTTCTTATACTGTAATGGCAGGTGTGATATGAAAATACAGAGGGAGAAGCTCTTGCTCTTCTTACAATCACTTTTGTACAGTCCTAGCCTTTTGACTTTTTATTTCATCAAGGCTTGCTCTAAGGAATTGAAAAGAAAGATTGTCAGGAACCAGAGTTTTATGCAAAGGGGGATAACTTTTGTTATCAAAATGCAAATGTATAACTAACAGTTAATGCGTGTTGTGACCATTGTGTATTTTCATATTATAATTTGCTTAGTGTAAAACCTACATCTCTTGTAATGCATTAACATCTTTCCTTAGTAATTGAGATACTGTCACCCTCTCTAACAGACAGAAGTTTGACTGAGTTGTTTATGAGACAGAATTAGTCTCTTACCATACTGACATATTCAGAAAAGTTTATAGAAGTGTAAGATTAACAGTAAAACTTCAGTAGTTCCCAATGCTTATATGAGCATCAGACAACATATCTGCATCCAAGCTTTTATGTCCTTTCTAGATACTATGAAACTCAGCTCACTGTAAGATTTGCTCCTGCCCTGAAAGGATGTAGAGCACCTGGGACTTGACCTCCTCACCAGTGCTCTTATCCTTTGTATCCACCTCACTGGCCTCCTGTGGAAGGCTTTCTAAATAAATCTTCGCTTGGGTACTTAACAGATGACTTTGTTTGAGAGCCTTTGTGCAGCTGACCCAGAGTTCTGATAACCGTGGATCTGGTGACCCCCTATACAGGGGGTGCAGTAGATGCAAAAGGTGAACAAACTGGTGAAATCCAGGCTCCTCCTGCTTTCCCTCTAGACTATTCACCTACAAAAAATCAAAGTACAATCCTGTGTACAGTCACTAGCTGCAATGTTAACTCTTCCAAATCTGAATTTTCATTAAAACAGTAGGGGGTGAAAATGACTGGGCTAAAGGCAGGTGAGACAGGCCCCTGGAGAACTGTGGTAAAGCAAAGACGAGTAAATCAATACGTGCCATGGGATAGCACAGTGTCTGAAATGGCATGATAATGGCAGCAGCTGAAGCTTGTATTGATGCGGCAGGAAATGCTTTTTGCTCCACTGATGACCATTGTTCAGCTTCAGAAAATACAGAGTTCTCTTTTCTTATTAAAAATGAGCCAAAAGTTCTCTGTATAAAAGGTACAAATGTTTACAAATTGTTAGAACAGTCATTTATGATACAGAACACTAGTCCTACCATACAGGCACAGGAAGGTCAGTGAGTTATTTAACAATTGTGTTTTACTTACAAAGGAAATAGGGAAACAATGATCTAATCCATTTAGCCTTAATAGTGAAATTTACTCTAGACTGTAAAAAACGTTTTAGCCTATTTAAATAATGGCTGTGATTATAGCAGACTAACACAGTGCATTCTTTACTACATAACATGTTATGAATAGCACACTGAGTGATTTTTTTAGTATGTGTAAATTACACAGAAGCACAAAGGATGCATCTCTGAGCTGTTTTTGTAGAGCTGATTATAGGTCTAACTGCTATAGGAGGAGGCTGAAAGAGCTTTGTTGAGAGGCATTGATTGATTAATAAGGAGTGCAGCAGCAACAGACATAACATTGCAGTTATAGATTTTCCATACTTTATCTTCAGGGCTTGTAAAGATACAGTGGTGATCAGATGATGAGGTTTTCTTTCACCTTGCAGTAACACACAACAGATCATGGCATTCTACAATGTCACAAAACAGGGGGTTGCAGAACGCCGCGTAGAAGAAAACTCCTCCATAATCACAACTTTACAGTTAGACATTGTCCTTTTTTCTTCTAATCTACTTCTAGTGAGAGATGCTTCCAACAGTATTTTAAAGTAATGTCCCAAATTTAGAAACAAAGTGGGAACTGTACATTCAAACACTTGGGGATTCTATTTTTATTAAATTATGAGTGGAAAGTCGCATGTGATGCATGCATGCCTTTTATTTCTGCTGATAGGTATAGAAGATTGGCTGAAGAAAACTGTATTTAGATTCAAAGTAATCAGTGCAATGGCCTGTAGTTAAAAAATATATTTGTAAGAATAAGACAGTAGCTTTGTGTACCTGGTTTACAAAGAGAAGACATAAACAGACCTAGATCAGCATATGACCAGAATATCTGAGTTGATACTTCTATGTGAAAGCCAAATTCCAGCTGGGAAAACACCCTGTTTTATCTATAGGAGGACCAATCACATGGGCACTGCTTGAGATAGTGTGGATTCTGATTCATTAGCTGTGACTTTGCAGCACCCCTGTAAACAAACACAGAAAAGAACTGCCACAACAGACAAGTGTCTTTACCACAGAACTTCTCTTTTGATATGCATGAGTTGGAAAAGGTTATTTGAGTATTTTCATATTAATCCATTCTTTCCAATAGACTTGCACTTACTTAACTGGGGCATAAATTAGTTGAAGTTTAGTTTAATAAGATTTTAATAATAAACTGTTTATCAGCTGCTGTTAAATCCGCTGATATTTCTGTGGTTCTAAACACAATTTTAATAATGTATTGTCTTTCACTTGACAATGTGAAAGAGCTGTACAAATGGAATGTTGAGTGTACTCAGTTTTACAGACATAAAAGAAAGTAGTAGGTAAACTATAAGACTAATAAGAACTGCTAGAAATTTTTCAGACTGTAGTGTATTTTTTAAATTGACAATAGCCCTTTCACATTTACATTTAAGACCCTCTTTTATTAATTTGCAATATAAGTTAAGAATCAGAAGAGAGCAAGTGAAGTTCTTGATAAAGCCTTTTTTATATTTGTAGGTACATATATTTTAGAGAATATTGTAGAAAAAAAAATACTTAAAAAAAGATACTGCTCTTAAGAGGAAGATACCTTATTTCAAGCTTCAATTTAAATTAGCTGTAGTATTCCTCAGCTCCTAAAACCTCAGTGAAATTGAACTCGGAAACATTAGATTTTTTTGCTGAGTTTCAGGGATAATTTTATTTTAGTCTTGGGTGAAGTAATCTGGATACAGATACCTGTAAATGTAATACAACTATAAATATCCACATTGATATGTGCTGAAGAACTTTTTCAGGATAAATACTTCAATAAGAAAATATGAGGTGAGCATATCTATTTGATACGTATTTCTCTGAGGTGCAAGCAGAACACTGAATAACATCAACTGGATTTATGTGTGACACTTGTGCTTTAAAAAGCCCTGTATTCAGCATTAGCCCAGATCTCTTCACTTCTCTTTTTAAAAGCTGTCACTGAAAAATGCCTCACAGTCAGAACATCATCACTAATGATAGTTTCCATTTTCAGCATGTATTAAAGCAAACCCTTTTGTTCCACACATGGCCCACACAATGACGCAGCATTCAATGATCCCAATGTTGAAAACTTAAGTGAATTTTCATTAGAAATCTTAAAATGTGTTCAGTTCTTCAGCTGTTGTAAATTAACATTGCTCCACTGAGGTAAATGGGAGTACAGCAGTTACAACACTAGAAGATTTTTGCCCATGCTCTTAGTTTTTATCATAGCCTGGATTATGATACAAAGTAAGACCTGCCAAATTCCATGTGTGAAATAAGTTAGATGGTCCAATTCCCTGCTGCTCAGGTACCTACATTATCAAGCAGGTACTAGTATTAAATTTGTTCTCTGCATGAAAACAATAAATTTGATTTTGGAATCCCATAGGAGCATCAAACTTATACCATTATAAATAAAAAAGCAATACTATGTAATTAGTGATCTTTGTGATATTAAAAAAATTTAAGCACATGCAGGCATAATGCATTCCAGATTTTGCAAAGGATTTAGCAGCAGTCTGTTTCAAATATCAGCACAGAAAATCCTTATCTATTGACCCAACAAGAAAACAGTGTGAATTCTGCGATCAATTGCTTGCCAAAATTTTGCAGCTCTTTCTGAAGAAGAATATGCATATATTTCTATTTTAAACTTTTAAAATTTTAATCTGATATCTTAAGTAAATTTCTGAACTTTTATTGGGATGTAGCATACAGTATTTCTGGGTTTTATAAGGATCAGACTCTTCCACACTTCAAATAAAATTGCATTTGTGACAAAAGACAGCAACTATTGTGAAGTGCACAGGAGCACTTCAAGACAACTTCAAATGGGAAATTAAAAATTCTAGTGGAATCACTTAAGGTGAATTTATTCACTGCATTGTTACTGCTAGGAATACGATCAGAATAAATACTGAAAAGTTTCATATGCCACAGTAGTGCCTGTTAATGTAATCCTGGGGCATAGTTTTAGTGCTGAATCTGAGAGGAAAGAGACTCATGCTTCGTACCAGCATCATGTCCTGGGAAGAAATAAAAAGCCAGTGCCTCATGGTAAACATTGAATGCTATCAGATTGCCAAGTCCTCTGTGGCACAGGACTCTTAACATGGAAAGCAAATAAAACAGGAACTGTTTTGCAAGTAGATCCACTCAAATTGCCTCAGCACTTTGGTAGATTAGCAGAATTCCAAGAGGAATGGAGGAGAATGTTTATGCATCTTGGCTTCTTTAAATACATTTGTACAATTAAAAAACCAACCAACCAAAAAAAAAAAAAAAAAAAAACAAAAAAACCACCCCAAAATACAAAGCCATGTGTCTCTGACAGACTTAAAGCATATTTGCATCTCACTGGAGTCAGAAAAACTCTAAAATAACTAAACTTACCTAAAATGCTACCCCTGTGGTGGTGCCATGATCAGTTGTATTCTCTGTAACTGTTTGCCAGTGTCTGCTGGAAGAAGCTGAAGGAGTGAGGTGGATTTATACTTCTCTGCCCAACTTTGTTTCTGGATCAACATCTTCTACTCCCTTTCCTCCCTTCTCTCTGCATCTGTGTGCCTCTCCTCCCCAGCAGCCATAAAACTGCTAATAACTTTTCAGATCCACTGTGCCTTGTCAGACTTTGATTTTAAGTTACTCCCTGGAGCTTTTGCTTGAGTACAAACAAGAGCATACAAATGGAGCACTTTGTATTTCTTTCTCTTGATGGCACACAAACCTGCCTGGCAGGGGTGGTAGCTGTTGGCACTCAGAACATCTATGCTAGTTCCTTCCTTTTGTTCTCCAAATTGACACATTTTATTGGGAATGATGCAGAGCAGGTTGAGTAGAATAGGTCCACAGGATTGAGCAGATGCTAAAGGAGAAAGTGGCCATAAAATAATTAGTCTCAGCCTATGACGTCTGGATTCCTTCAGGAGAAAGAATAGAAAAGATATTATTATAATGACACCCAAGGAAAAAAAAGTGGATTTTCAGTGAGAAATGCATTTTCTGCTCTTGCTTTTCCGTCTGTCAAAGACTACTTCAGGTCACTTCTCACTGCTCAGCTCTTGCAAAAACAATATGTATTCCCTCTGCCAATTGTTAGTTGTGGAGGAACCAGTAGAGAAGAGGGAGCTGTCTTTGGAGGTTCTCAGCACTTTGGCATATGCTTGTCATACAGACAGTGATGCAGCAACAAAAAACATTAGCTCAATGTTCAGCAATATTATACTTCCATCTATAAAGAGGCATCTGTCTCCAATTCATTTGTAGGGGTTATATTGAGGTGTTGATTTTTGGTGAGCAGGACTTCCATGCTTTGAGTTGAACCTCCACTACAGCCTCGGAAATCACTTGTGACTTTGACATTCCTATATTAGCTCTTAATTGTGGAATTTGCTGCCCTTGCTGCTCCAGTGGAATTCAAGTTTGTTGACCTTCAGGGCTTACTGTGAAGCCTATCTCTTCTCTAAGGCAAAAAAGGATTAGCAAGGAAGGGGGAATTATTAGGAGCAGGTGAGAGATTTTTTTTTAACTTGACACTGTGTCATTCTTGGCATATAGTATTCAGTAAAATAATGGGTAAGGATTATATATTTTGTTCATGCAATTGGAACACCACAAAACACATTTGACAGTCCAGAAGCTGAAGAATTTTGAAATATCCATGTAGTTCTACCTCAGTCACTGAAGTAGAATAGGCAGTGCTGTGGACTGAGCCTTTGATACAGAAGAGGGACCATCAAGAATTATTTTCATGTGCAAACTTTATTGAAGAGAAAACAATGCATAGCTCAGTCATGTACAGCAGCCAACAGGCATTTTTCTTTTCACTGCATCTATATGGTTTTGAGTCCTTGCATCTTTAATCATTTACATTGCTGAAACGCTTTTTAGAACTGCACATGCAGATGTTTTTCTACTGGAGCACCACCAAAAAATCTGTGTAAGCAGAATATGCAGGGAAAAACAAATCTTGAAAATATTATCCTGTGAGGAAAAACAAAAAAAGCTGGTACATTGCAAAGGATTTTTTTCCTTTGCAGGACTCATGACTGTTAATATCAGGGCTATGCAGAATTTATTTATTTATTTATTTATTTAGAGAACAAGTAGACATGGATCAGCCTAGAAGCAGAATGGAAGACTGTAGGACTAAAATACCCTACAAAACACATAGGTAACATTTCTTCTCTCTTTCCTGTTCATACCTCTTTATCTGTCTCCATGTGGTGCTTTATAGTTAGCACTTGAATACTCATTTATATAGAGGGGTTTTTTTGTTTCAGTTAAAAGAACCCCACTTATATTACTCATTGCCATGAAGTTTGTATTTCTCTGCCAGCTTTTCTGTTAGCTAAGGCTGCTTTGTAATACATTAAATGACACAACACAAAATATCTAACAGAATTTGAAATAGCTTGTGTTCTTAGAAACATGTAAAACTCCTCATAAAATGAATATTGCTAAAGCCCTGTCCGATTTCCATATTCTTTCCACATATTATTTGTGTGTAATGGGCTTCCAGAAATGTTCATGACCTTACAGCTGTCCCTTTTGTTTACAGTCCACTGCTCTGTCCTTGAGATACATTGCACACAGAATGAAGACAAAATCATGGCTTCAGGCCTCCTTCTTCCTCCTCTGGAAAAAATAAATAAAGCCTATACAGAAGACATTCTTCAGTCAGTACTGCTGCAGATACATATGAGTGATTAAAACCTGGGAGGCAATTACAGATGGCAATAGAAGAAATGAAGCTCAAAGGGCAATGTAGCTCAGAAACTTCCAGGAAAAAGCTTGTGTTTGCTTGGTAGGATTTTAATTATAAAACCCACTTATCTTTCTCAACTTAAGAAAAAATAAAAATGGTCAGCTGCAGTTTGACTTGATATTATAGAAGATCCTTCTCTTTTCTAAGAAACTGTGTCCTGCTTACCCACATGCACCTGATTTCTTATACGGTGTCAGAGGTAGCAAACCATCAACACACATTTACAATACCACTTCACTAGCATGATGGTGATGTTGGGTTTATTTTTGCTGCCATGCAAATTTTCATTCTCTGAGTAAATATATTTTTCTGCTGATATTCTGCTTTCTGGCAGGTGCTCAAAACTTCCTTGTTCAAATGTTTTTGCAGATGGCACAGTCATGGGTTCAGTGTGGTGTCTGAGTAGACAGTGCACAGCCTGGGACAAAATTACAGTCACTAATTATTTTAGAACAAAGGGCATATGTGAGATTTCAATATCAAACATTTTGTTACCAGGAGTGCTGCACACAGGCATTACCTAATGTTACTCTGTTGGATTTTTCTGAGTTTGTAACTGAAGGATATGACAGTGAGTTTGCAGAACAGCCATAGTTCTAGTGAAGAGTTCTGTGTATGCAGGATGGCCCAGAGAAATACAAACAATTCTGTGCAAGTGGAGGAGCTGTGCAGTAATATTGAGAAGTGCAATGGCTTCTTGATGTTGGGTTAGTATACAAAACAGTAATATTTTCACTCAATTTTCTTTCTGTACTAGAAAACTTATCCATTGTGTTAAATAAATGGGATGGATGCTTGATCATTATATATTATGAAATAATTCTGTGACTTATAGTGTACACTCAGTTAATTTAGATTACAGTTTAAACTTCCTAGAAATTCCGAAATATTTGTGCAAGCTCAGATCCATATTTTGCTGTGGGGTTTGGACTTTATGAATGATTTGTAATTGCAGGGAAATGGAGCTGCTCAGGTTAATCAGATCTTTTTGGAGACACTGTGCAGCTATTTCAGAGTGTTGTTCTATATCTGGACAGTAGTTTTGTCTGTACATATACAAGCAGCACCACTGGTGAGGACTGTTTCACAGCTCTGGTAACATTCCCAAAGTGCATCATTTACTAGGTCATAACTGGATCTACAAACATATTGGCTACATGCTTCTAAACTTCCCCAAAATCACTAGCCAGACACCATCTCTGGCATACTCACTGACACAGATTTTCTATCTGACACCATTACTTAGAAGGAGGGTCTTTTATCTCCCCTTCCCTTAATTTCTAGGACCAGTATTAGCCTGTTAGAACACTTAATAAGGTTAATTATCTCTTTTCCCACCCTCCATCTGGTGGACTAGTTTTAGCTGTAGTGTTACAAACACAAACAATGAAATCAACACATTGTACAGAGGGATTTTAAGTGCAAACCCTCTTTGCTTTAGCAGGAAAAATGCAGTCAACATTCCCCTGACATTTCTGTGTGTCTCATCAGTACTTAGAGTTGTTCTTCAAGATGTGGGTATGTGTCCTGCCAGGATTTGTGAGTTCCTTCTTTTCAAATGCCTCTTTAGTTAGTCTTCTCCTTCAAACAGAGAGCCTCTCTCTGACCTTTTTAGTCAGCATTTTTCAATGTCAGGAGTTTTACAATTAAAAAAAAAAATCTCCTCATATGCAACTTCTTCTTTTCAGTCTTTTTCTTGGTCCCTCTGATACTTCAGGTAGAGTTCATGAACAGTATGTTATCAGGTTTCCCAAATTATCAAACTATTCTTATTATTTATTGGGTAAATAAGTAGGTATGTGACATTTCAATGAGTAAAAATACAGTCCTTTTCCAAACCAACTTAAGTGACCTAAAAAAATAACATTGAGATATAGAAAATCACAATATAAAATGTCACTAGGACAGAATGTAAAGAGTAAGTTACATCATTTGTAGTCCAGCTGTATCTTGTTATCTTATTTTTGTTATTGATAAATTTTAATAATTACATGTGTGAGTTTTATTTACTTAAAGGTGATTTAAAGTATCAGTGCTTGGTGTGGTTTTTTTCTTTTTTAGTGAGAGTATTGTGTTTTGTCAAATGCTCTGGTTACAAGTGCTATCTCAATTTTAAAATTTTTTCTCTTAATTCATACAATGGATCTGTGTTTTCTGTTGCTTGTATCACTTCTCTGAGGGCAGGGCATTTACTTTCACATACCACACGGTTTGATAGTAGTAGTGAAAATAGTCGTGAATTGTAAAGAAATCTCCCTTGAAGTCTTGAAGGCAAGCTCTGGGAATTTTTAGGGTGAATGTCAAGACAGATACATGTACTGTATTTCCAGGGGAAGTGGGGTAGAGTGGGGTGTGGGATTAGTGTCACAGGAACCTACAGTGCTTTAGCACAACATTTTATGAAGGTACAGTGGGTTCTGGCAGCCTATACTCAAGCTGCTGTTACAGAACTGCTGAAGCTAAACAAAAACAGGGAAAGGAAAAGAAATCAAGTAGGAAACCCATCTTGAGCAAGAAGGTAATTGTGACAAAGATCCATAGCATTCTTTCCAGTGTCTCTGCCAAGCTGTGATATAACAGAATAGAAAGATCTGAATTTAGTTATTAAAAAAATGTTCTGCTTCTTCTAACTGTGCAGTGTCTTGGAGTCTAGTTCCTGCTGCCACAAAAGTCTAAGTTGGTATCCGAATGAGATTTTACTGCATGGCTTGGAAATGTATTTTGAAATACCCTAATAGATGAAAAAACCACTCAGAAGTAGTTAAGGATGCTTCCTTCACTAGAGTAGTGATTATTAGCAGTTTAGCAGTCACACAGTAAATGAGTATAGATGTTCATCATGGAGGTCCCTAGTAAGGCACAAGGACTAATTACATCCTGTTTATGTTTCTACTATTGTACTACAGAAGCTATAAAGAGATATTGGGTCTGATTTATAAATTGTTTTTGCAAAATATGCATCTATATTTATAAGAAGTACAGGGACCTATCTTTCCCCTGCTGAGCTGAGCACCTTTTATTCTCATTATGTAGTGCAGGATGTTCAGCAGTACAAAAGAATGTGCTTTTTATCAAACAGTTTTCAGGTAAGTTCTTGTAAGTCACTCTGTCTTTGTTGGAAGAGAAGATGCTGCTCTTCCATTTTGGAATGCAGCTAAATGAGAAATGTTGAAGGGCAAGCACCCAGGAGATGTGCTACAAGTAAAAGCGGGGCACACGTTCAGAGAATGTTGGGGTCATTCCAGAGGAACAGCAGTTCAGCAGTATCCTCAGACCAAGAGACCCAAGGGAGTGGGTATCAGCATGGACATTTCTCACTGGTGTTAATCTGATGTTAAGATTAAACTTTATTTTTGCCTCCTGAGAACATCTGGCTCTGGAAGAGGTGAACTGCCTCCTATTTTCCCTTCTTTAACTACTTTGCTACAGCTTACCCTTAGCAGAGTTGGGTTGATATTGTCAGTTTGCCTTTCCACTCCTCTGAAGTAGTTCAAATAAGTATGTGTCACTGTATTCAGCATATCAGTAAAGGACTGCAAAAGCTTAATGAACTTTAAAACTCAAATTACACATAAACCTGTGTATATGTTTCTATCAAATGAGAAAATGGAAACTAGACAACAGCAGCATTTCTGTAGCCAGCATTTAAGATGCTTAGGATGCTGGAAAGAAACAATAATGGAAGTACTTGTCATAAGCTGGAAAATAGATTTAGTGTGTAAAACATGACTGAAATAAACAAGATCAAACAAGAGCTGAGCAGGCTTCTGTGTATCTGAATGTCACTTGAAATGCAACTGCTGAAAGGATTCTGTGAGCAAGTAAACAAAACTGAGCTGACAAGACCGACAGCGTCATAGTCTAAGTTCAGTGCTTTCTGATGACACTGAAGATTGCAGTCGTTTTGGGGTTTTTCCTTGCTGAAAATGTGCCAGGGAAGTGCTTGGTGTGCATCTCTTGCATCTTTTGTGACAGTCTTCAGATTCTTGATTAAACAAGTTCTTGGTCAACAGCTAACATCTACCTCTTTGTGCACAAGGACTCACCAGGGTGAAAGTTAGGAGTTGTGTTGTCTGTATTTTTATTTAAAACAACTCGGTGTTGATATTTGCTGTATTCCCTTTGTGACTGATTTCTTATTTAGTGGAATAAATTTGCTTTTACTATTTTTTTATTCTTCTGTTTGAGACCTAGGGGTTTTCTGTATGCTGTATGTTAGGCCACAAGTGTAAACATCACTAGCTGAATAGCAGAATCATCCCATTCTGCTATTCTCAGTGAGTACTAAACATAAGGGGAGGTTACTTTGCAGTTTACTGAGTACCTGGACACCTTGTGAAGTTGCTAACACATTGCAATATGACATCCTATTGTAATTTTGTAATGACTTTCTCACCTGAAAAAGCCCTCATTTAACTTGTTATATACAGAGGTACAAGTTACTGTCCTTACAGGGAAATGCAGTAATAAGCACTGCTGACATGAAAACATTTTGGAAGAAAGTTGTAGGCACAGGAACAGGCACAGGATTTTCAGCTTAGCCATCCCCAAGCATATTCTCTGCCTACACAATGTGGTTGCAGTTCAGTCCGTCAAGTGTAGCTTTCTGGTATTTTTTGAACCCTGGAAGTTTGATACCCCTCTATGGTTTAAAATTACTCTTACAAGGAATATAAGATTTTCTTTTGCATGTTTACTCCTTTAAGTGGAAAAATCGATGGCAGCAAAGTCTAAGACCTGCAAGGTCAACTTGCAAGACAAAAGTGCAGAACTATCAGAAAATTCTGTGGGTTTCCTTCTGTTCTATCTGGTGTAGTCTAAGGAAGAATTAATAAGACATCGATAATGATGTGTCTTAATGCTTTTATAACCTACTATGTTTTAAGCTGAGAAGCCAGAATACCTGCAAAGCATGCTAAAAACTGCACTGCAAAGGTTGTTCTTTACTACCCTTTGAGCAGTAAGGGAAGAGCCCTCTGTGCAAGTCATCGTAGTGTCTTTACATTGGTCAGTTTGTATTTGTTGAAAGCAAAAAATATTTTTCCAGTCTTTATCTGTATTGTTGTAGTTAGGAGAAACTATTGGCTATTTTTGCAGAAGAAAGGGCCATTGATCACATTTAAATATCATCACAGCAAAAATCAATCAAAACAAAGCCTACTGAAAACTGCCTTGCAGGAACTGTAGAAGGTAAACCTGGTGACACAAATCCCTCCTCTGGTACCTTCATGCTAGATTTGCAGCTGTGAAGAATATATTCACTTATACTCTGCTCAGAAGCATAGTCCTGTATCCTGACAGCTGAGTAATGTTCTGCTCACGTCTTCTCTTGTAAAATGTAAAAAGTAGATAATTTAATATAGATGTGACAAGTACAAGATAGATTTCTACGCAGCACAGTTCACTGCTGAAAGTATAAGGCTAAAAGCCTCCTTTAAAGATAACCAGATTCTTAAGTTCTTCATCACGCCTCAGCCGCACACCCCACCCCACCCCCCAGTTAAACACAATACAGAGAAAACTTTAAATAAAAATTGAATTTATTCTTTGATCATTTCAGTATGAAAAAGTCTTTTATGTCTGTTGTTTCAGGAAATAAACCAATGTTTTATTTCTCCCTAAGAGCAGGTTTTCTGTGGGGCATGCTAGATACGTTTTTATATGTTTCCAGTGCAAATTTTTTTTTTGGTCTATCACTGCTTTTCTTTTCTGTGGTTTTTACTCTCCCTGAATCACAGAAGCAGTTTACTGTGACTTCATGTGGCCATTGTGGTTGGGGACTAAAGTCCTTATTGCCTTTTTAGTCAAAGCATAATGTGTCCTGCTGGATATCTGCAGGGAATTCCACACAGCAGAGAAGAGGCAGTCTAGGAGATTCCTAGAGAGTAGAGAAGATAATTTCCTAATCCAGGTGGTAAATGAGCCTACCAGGCATGGGTCCCCACTAGCCCTTCTGTTCACAGATGATTGGAAGTTGGTGAATGTCACAGCAATCCACAGAAAGGGATGAAAAGAGGACCCAGGAAACTCCAGGCCTGTCAGCCTGACCTCAGTGCCTGGCAGGGTTATGGAGCAGATCATCCTGGGGGCAATCACACAGCACCTACAGGATGGACAAGGGATCAGACCCAGCCAGCACGGGTTCAGGAAGGGCAGGTCCTGTCTGACCAACCTGATCTCCTTTTATCATCAGGTGTCCTACCTGGTGGATGAGGGGAAGGCTGTGGATGGAGTCTGCCTGGACTGCAGCAAAGCCTTTGATACCGTCTCCCACAGCATTCTCCTGAAAAAGCTGTCAGCCCAGGAATGAATACAAGTTAAAAGGTTGAATTAAAATGATCTCTCTTAATGTTTTCACCAACATCCTGCTTACAAATAACTCAAATACACAAGCTGAGAACTAATCTCTTTAAACTAAAAGGAATATTTTAATCTAAGAACAATTTAACAGCATTACTAAGGAATTCATAACAATTGACGTTTTGTCCAAACTTGTAGTTTTGTGCTGTTGACTCTGTATTCAGCCCTGCACAGATGGTAACTCCCAGTCACTTTGATGGGAGACTTGCCTGGGGTAGGACTGCAGAACTGATGCCTGGGATGTTAATTAAATGTTCAGTCAGCTGGCCAAAAAGGGGATGGTTGAGTCATATGGAGAGATCTTCTTGGCTTACCTAGGAAAATTTCTTAGTATATAATTAAACCGCAAAAACTGACATCAAAGTAACGATAAGGGCCTAATGTAATGCTCACAACTGAGGAAATTCAGGCCAACATTCCTTCCTTTGATCATCCAATGGGCCAAGCTTGGTAAGGGTCAGGATACTCCCTTTCTCAAGCACTTGTGGAGGTGAAGGAGTTAAAACTGATGGAACTGGTTGGGTTGGATGAACTAGTTGGGAGGTAGTAATTTTTGCTGCATATATGCTACAGAATCCCTGCACAATTACAAGGTGGGAACAGGGATCACCAGTTAAAAGGAGGTTTTTCCAGGGTGTGAAAGAATAAACTCAGAAGTGGCATACTTCTATGTCTTGTTGATTCTACTCTTGGATGTTCATTCTTTACACTGGAATACGTAGAGGCAGGTGAATGGATGACACCTCACAGGCATAAAACCACTCAGAGTGCTATTTGAAGGCATGAAGGTACTACAACTCTAGGAACAGTGTTTCTACCTGTATCTCCTGAAGCTATTGGTCTTAACTTTAAAGGTGCCTTAAAACATTCTTGTTCCACACAACATTGTCTTTAAAAAGATGGAAAAAACAGGATCAAGAAGATCTACTATGCAGTGTTAGCAAAACTGATATGGAAAACCAAAGCTGAAGAACAGTTACCAATAGTTTAACTGTACACACAGAGGGCTGTATCAAATGTGGTACCACAGGGTTCTGTCCTGAGCCAGATGCTGTTAAATATTTTCATTAGTGACGTTAAGGGACGTTTAGACTAGATTCTAGTAAGAATTTTATAAATGAAAGCATATGAGGCATTGGAACAGGCTGCCCAGGGAGTCACCATCCCTGGAGATACTCAAAAGAGGTGCATATATAGCACTGCAGGACATACTCCACTGAGCATGGTGATTTTTTCTGGGTTGATCGTTGGACTCGGTGATCTTAGAGGTCTTTTCCAACTGTGAAAATTCTGTGATTCAATGATAGGATTAAGAATGTTCGTAGCAGATTTGCAGATGACACAAAGCTTTGAAGGCTCTGGGTATGGAGTCCATGATGAGAATTCCAAATGGATCATAACAAATCAGAAAGATGGTCTGAAAAAATCAACCAGCTTGCAGTTAAAGACAAGTCCAGCTTCTGTGCTCAGAAAAAAATAATTTCTAGACTAACTGAGAAGCAACTGACTAATTTACATGTCTTATAGGAAAGGGGCTGAGGGTTGCAGCTGACTGCAGCTTGAACATGAATGAGCAATGCTGTACTAGTGTAAAAAAAAAAAAAGTATTTCTTCTGCTGTAAAACCATGGAAAGACCTAAGCTAAGTTCAATTTAAGTCTCACATGGTCCATAATTTGGCAATGTAGTGATCTGTGAGCAAATATTACAACGTTTGGGGTTGTATAGGCTAGAGAACAAAAGACTGAGAAGCAACATGATAGAAGTCTTCAAATACATAAAAAGCTGATGCAAAGCCAAAGGGAATAAGAGTAAGTAATTAAAGTACAACACAAAAAGTTTGTCTAGGGTTTAGACAAAAGCTTTTTTTTGACAATAGTTAAACACAAATTACTGTAATATCTTTACCTTTCTGTGTTAAGTTGAGGTTAGAAAAAAGGCCTGTCCAGAATGAGGATATAGTTCAGCCCATCTTGTGGTAAACACAAGATATATCCTTGAATTTCCTTCCTATCCTATTTTGTCTCTTACCTGTTATTAGGGGCTTTAGGAATCACTTAAGTAGATTCATTTCTCTTCTCTGACTGGTAAAGAATCAGACAATTTTATAAAAGGACTATTAAAAGCAACATGGAAAATACAGCTATTTCTTACTGATATGTGAATAAGAGGCAATTTCATATGAATACCAACTGGAAGCCAGGTAACTTCTCTGATAATATTAGAAATTAATTGTAGTCTTCTGTTGTCCTGATCTTTTTTTCATGATGGCCTTGAAGCCTTTGTGTTCAAGTATCCAGTGAACTATGTGTCTTAAGAAGACTTATTTATTACTCTGAATATCTGACCAGTCTGATGTTGTCTTGGCCACATGGAAGGCTGCTGGGCTTCCCTGTGTGCAAGTAGCAACTGCATGGTTTCAGCAAGAATGACCTTCATTTTAGGTTAAGGGCAAAGAAAATGAGTAAGTTTGTCCTTAACACCAGTCTACAATAAATTAAGTAAAAATCACTTCCTGCTCTCAGACATCCTTAAAGATTTAAAGGTACAGCACATAATAAATAACAGGTTAAACATAAGAAAACCAATATACACCAGAAGATTGAAATGGATGTCACTTATCATTGGACAGAATACCAAGTCTATCAAGCATGAGACCCATTAGCTGGATGCAGACAGATAATTTTATTTCTCCAGGCTCTATCTGATTTTAAAATAACACTGGGATTCAGTTTCAGACAGTAGGAGGCAGTGAAAAGTGTTCCAGCTCTTCTAGCTACAACCTGCTTGAAGTTCTTGGGTAAAGATGTTCTTTAGAATGAATTATTTTCCTCCCGAGAGAGTCTCTCATCCTAATAAGAAAAACAAGGGGAAACAGATTGCAAGATCTTAATAGTCTGTTGTTTCATTTTCTTTTTTTTTTTTTTTTTTTTAAGCAGGTTCCATGCCAAATTCTATCTTCACATGAGTTCTTAAAACCTCCCTGATTTCACAGGGACCTTGTGCCTGCAAAATAATAGATTTTTAGTCATAAGGTCTAAAAAACTTCCTTCTGCATGAAGTGCTTTACACATGGAATGGCTGCTAAAGCAAATTGACTAGAATAGTAGTCAATTTTATACTGCTGCCCTCCCACCTGAAAAGCACTTTGGGTGCCCTACAGAGAAAAGAAATTAAAGAGGAGGGATAGGAACACGTGCATGTACACACATACAGAGGAAAGAAATGCTTGAGAGGAAGGCTTAAAAAAAGGGAGAGAAAATGAAATAGTACTGTGTACTGTCTGTCCTACATATTTGTCATGCTGGATGGGGAGAGGTGTTTCTACAGGATGGAACATACCCAGTGACTGCACATTGAGCTAAATTCAGTTCTTATCTGCACTAGGATATTAGCTGCAAATAGCTTTGCTTAAGGGCCAGAATATTCCCTGGGAATATGAAGGGGAAAATGAAGATTTCAGGTTCAGATCAGTTTAAAAAGATGCATACCTACTTAGTGTCTTGCTGTATTGTCATTTTTAGGGACAAATTTTGTACTGATGTTCATCTAGCATATCTCTGCTGAATGTGTTATAGCCATAGCAGTTTTCCATCAAGAGCATTTATATCAGCAAACTTTAATAAATATAAACTAGATATCTCTAGTTAAAAGTATAATTATGTCTTTGGTAAAGAAAGAGCCTGACAGCCCTGGCCAGCAGTATTCATGAAGCTCAGACTGCAAAGGTCTATTATAGAAAATAATTTTCAGGATATTTGGTAAAACAGGAGTGCTGCTAATGAGCAGTTATATTAGCAGTGTGAGAATGGGAGCAATAAGAGGACACACCAGGAAAATACTCTGATTATGCACGGTCTCTATCTTTTGCAATAAGAATGTTGTGGTGGTAGGACATAAAATCCAACAGCTGTTTCTCTGAACATTTGAAACCCAGTGGAATATATTTTAAGGTTGACTTCTGTGTCCAAAAGGCAGTCTATTTGGTGCTGCTCTTGAATATTCTGGTTTTGTTTTCAGGGATATAACAGAAAGGTTACACACAACACAATACATTAACTCCATATGTTATTCTGGCTAGGAGCAGCCTGGTGTGCTTACTGTGTTACATACCCATTTTTCCATTTTCTGTTCTGCCACTTCTACTCATAGAAGTTGGCACTATAGCAAAGCTAAGGCAATAAACATCATATTTACTTTTTCAGATAACTAGTGCATCGTTTTCTCATGTTTGTCATTCCAGATCAGTTGGGGTGGCAGAAATTTTGTAAATTAATTTGTCCTTTTCTAAATTTGGAATTTGAAAATTGCTAGATCCACAAGCTAAAACTTGTACTATTTGGAGTAAAGTACCTTGGTCTTCTCCCTCAAGTTAAGAAAGGTTATGATAACCTTTGCAAAGCACTAAACTCTTATTTACAAGTCAATTTTTTTACCAGACAGCCATATCCATGGTATGCAAGTTCTTTTGATAAACAAACAACGTTCTCCAGTATGTTGTCTGCTAAAATTGGAATGCTGGAAAAGTTACATCACAGCTAGGCTTTCCATCCAAACACAGGACATCAAGAAGGAGACATCATTTTAAGATTGCTTTGAAAAAATATTTATATTCTTGAAATAAGGGCTGTTTTCAAGGAAGTTATCTGATTTCCAAGCTCAATAAAAGTTTAAAATCCTTTCTGAGAGTCTCACATAATTATGGAAAGCCTTTAAAAAATTATTCTTTTCAGATACACTTTCTTATTTTATGTAGACTGAGGCTTTTTTGAGTGTCAGTTGTGGTGACAATCTTGCAGTGTTGTCATTTGTTTTCATTTTTCATCTGAAAAAGATTTTGTTTGATAGTGGCTCTAAGGAGGCATTGCTCTTGACAAATGTGCTCCTCATTGGGTGCAGATAAGGAGTAGATTCTCAGATATTGCAAGTTGCCATACTTCCATCAACTTATATGCTGATTTAGACAAGCTGACTTATTAATCGTAATCATGTGTGTTTTTCCAATCAGTAGCAATCTTACATTAAAAAGAATGTGAGATTTCTATCATCAAAACGTTAGAGTTATGCATTATCTTTTGAAGAACAGTAATTTGTATCTTTATTTTCATTCATAAGGAAATATATTACCAATTCTTTCTATTCAGTTCATTTTAATTAGGTAAATGTCTGGATCTATATTAATTATAGCTAAATCTTTAATTTTATTAGGTAGATATGATCTAAACACAATCTTGTTCAGTGGAACGTATCTTTAATGGAAGTTCTTGTTATCCAAAACTTGGCCTATGTGTGTCATTTGTATTGAAAAGTCAATATTTATGAGTAGCATATTCCCTGTAACTCAGTTTTATAAGAGTTTAAAATACTGTGTTCTCTCAGAGCTCTCTCCCAAGTAGAGTATTCCCGTAGCTTTCAGTCAGTAATGAAACTATGTAGGATCTGTTATGATTTTTCTTTTTCATTTTCTCTCTGCTCTACTCCACGCCAGTTTTTCATCAGTCAGTACCAGGATAGGGCCTTCAGTTTGCAAAGTTAGTGTTTTACTTAAATCACCAGCAAATTAAAAGGAGAACTTCAAGAACGCTTCCACTTGCATCAGTTGCACCTGTTAATGTGTCAGAATCCTTTCTGTCCAAGAAAGATCATACCAGAAGCTCAGACACGAGACAGGGGTCACATTACACTTTAGAGTTCATGTGTTATTTCTTTTTTGTATTCTTTATGCCTTTGGTCAACAATTTTCAAGAAAGTGATATGTGTATGACTAAAGAAGTTATATGGCTCATTAAGTGCAATATAGCTGACAGTTTGATTTCAAAGACTTGTTTCTTAAGTTAGCAGATTTTTAGCACAGCCTAATATACTTCAGACCCCAGATGTGTGAAGGAGTAAAAAAATGAGAGCACTTTTGCCTGCTCCTATTCCTGGGGCTCCCCAAGGATCTGCAGTTATCCTTGAAAGCTTCTGTGCTAATGCAGCTGCCGGTATGAGGAGCCTCAGCTTCCCCTAGGCATAGTAGGATGGAGGAGGGCTTTTAGAAAATCAGGGAGATAAGGCAAAGGATAGGTGCTGGCAGTGATCTTTATCTTAAAATTCAGAGTTCATAAATTCACATATGCTGCAACCTGCGTGGATGTTGTAGCTGATGTAAACTCTTCAAATCAATGTAAACCAAAGACAGTGAGTTTGATGCAGTTCTAACAAGGAGTCACTGAAGCCAGAAGATGAGGTCACTTGAGGAAGTGGATGAATTCAAGTAGGCTTGTGCCTTCTGAAAGAGGGAAGGCAACTACAGAAGGAAATTCCAAATCTGCATCTGAATTAACTTGGAAAATGCAGTTTACCAGTTACAGGCCCTCCTGAGTCCAGGCCTGTCGCTGTGGAGAAGAGGCTCTTTTTTGAAGGACAAACACCCACAGAGTTGAGGGGAAGTGGCTGGCCACTCAAAGTTTTGCTAAAATACCAGTTCAAGCACAGAAGCCTGACCTATGCCTTTTTCTGTGAGTGTTTTTGAAGCAGTCTTGCATATTCTGCAATGAATGGAATGTTAAATTAAGCAGCTCAGCATTTCCACTCTCAGTGAAGTGCCTGACTGTGTATTTTAGTCAATTTTAATCCTGAGAAACAGCTTTTATCTCATGACAGCCCTTTCTCTTCTTTTGTCTTTCTGTAAATTGCTTCCTCAAATAAGAGTTCCAACAGATATGCAAACACATTCACTTATTAAGTAATAATTATGGTAGTATAAACAACATAACAAATGATAGAACATGTTGAGAAATACATACATACTCATAAAATGCTAAGATTTGTAGTAACCTGCTCTCACAGTACTTTTATTGCAGCCATTCAGCATAGTCTCATCTGTTTTACCTGTTGCCTTTTTATTTTCATAAAATGATAAACTACAATTATGCTTTGGTCCTCAGCCATGCCATACAACACCACGAAATACGCTGAAGGTTGGCACATGAGAAAAGCCCAGTGCATACAAATATTTACACATACATGTAACTTTAAACATGTAGGTTTTCCTACCACAAGCACTGTGCTGACTTGAAGCCTACCTTCTCAGGAGATGCCTTAACCTTCCTGCTTAACAGTGCTCTAAGTTTATGAAATATATCCATCCTGGAGACTTCATAGCAGTTTTCCAGTACCTGAGGGGAGCCTACAATAAAGCTTGAGAGGGACTTTTTACAAGGACAGGTAGTGATAAGACTAAGGGGTTGGGTTTCAAACTGAAAGAGGGGAGATTTAAACCAGACATTAGAATGAAATTCATTACTGTGAGGGTGGTGAGACACTGGCACAGGTTGCCCAGGGAGGTTGTAGCTGTCCCTGGAAATGTTCAAGGCCAGGCTGAATGGGGTTTTGAGAAACCTGGTCTGGTGGTGTCTCCACCCATGGCAGGAACCTTCATATTAGATGACCTTTAAATTCCCTTCCAACTCAAACCATTCTGTGATTATGTGGTGAGAAAATAAGCTGAGATTCATCCATCCATCACACAAATAGTCTTTGGATCTGTGAAGCTGCTTGTGCTCTTGGATCAACTTATATGCTGATTTAGACAAGCTGACTTATATGTGTGTCCTCATAGGTGCCCTAGCTGAGAAGCAACTTTGAAATTGTAATTAGCAATATCAAACAAAAAATACATAAATTGGATGTCTTGTGAGCCAATACCTCTTGCTTTAATGACAGTAAAGCCTGCTGACACAAGTGGTTGTGGCAAGAAGACTTTCTGTAGTGTGAATGGAGTAGCTGTTGCTGATCAGGGAGGGAAATCAATGAGTCAGCATTCATCAGAAACATCCTGCTGGCCACCACTGCCAAGTGCCAAGTCATCGATTTTCCTCCCTGCTCGGTGTAGACTGCTCTATTTTCAATACAGCAAGCTTTAAAATGTTTCTAGTGCACTGTATGCAGCTGTCAGCTCCCATTGGTAGGTCTCAGTAGGAGCACCCAAACACATGAATTGTATTTGAGCTGGGGGATAAATTTCAAATTTTCCCAACGTAGTTTTTTCAAAGTGCCTGAAAGGCAATGTGCCTGAAGCTCAGCAGGCGTCAATCTGCAAATCATCCCATAAACCACTAGCAGCATAAATGAGGTGTTCTGCTCACCATAAAGTCACTAAATATTATTTCTTGTGAAGTGGCAAATGGAACACAATATGCATGGCTCACAGATTCACAGTTACTGAAACAAATCCAACAGCATGCAGTTGTCATCAAGAAATATGTCTAGGAAAACCTCTATAGCCATGTGGTTTCAGCACAGCATGTCAGTACCAACCAATTCTTCAGGATTCAGGCAAAGAGATTGCCATATATAGTGCACATTAGAAGTGCTGCCCTTTGATTTCTTCTTTTAAAAGAAATCATCCTTACAGCTGTTCCCTGTTGTCCCTCAGTCTTGAATATCTTTTTCTTTAGAGACCCTAGGAATCAAAAATAGAATCAGAAAAAGGGCTTTGTCTGCCAGTACTACAATCTTGTGAGTCATGTTTTCCCAAATCCTTCACAGGATTCTATCAGAATTCAGCTCACAGCTTCAACTTCAGGAATACTGTGAAGGTGACTACAAACAATGATATTCATTTACAATTTGAAAAGCTCATTTAGGCTGAAATGGGCAATATATTCACATACATATCTTTTCTGTTTCATTTCCAAAGAGCAACAGAATTGTGGAGTTGAACAATAAAGCTTGAAAGCTTTTGGTTCCGTTCCATTTTCAAGATGCAAATGAAGCAAGTTCTGAAATCTGCAGCCCAGCTTCTACTTACTGGCTTCATCTAAGAAATAGCATATTTACTAGAATACTTAGTTAAATAGAATATTTATTTTAAAATAATATATCACCGTATTACAGTTGCAAATATTTTCAGACCTGTAACATTGTCATTCTCTTCAGAAACAAGGAAATATGCAAATAAGTTGTTACTTATAATAGCTGCAGCTTGCTATGTTTGTAAAATAATTATATTTGCCAGTTAATTGACCCTGTGTGCACAATAGGGACAAAAATAAAGAAATGGTGCATGAAAATTAACAAAAACACTGGATTGGTTTAGAAAAGTATATTAAATGTTAATTTTCAAAAATAGTAAGCAATTAATTGCTTTTGTAAGGAACATTCCTATTTTACTTTGGCAACCATACTGTGTTACATTAAAATATTGAGAGTTAAGGCAGACCATTTGACTGCAGTGTTTGTGCTGTAATAAGGGCACTTTTGATTTAATTGTAAATTTTCATCTCAAATGTTCTTACAGGAATGCATATGTTGTCCTATTTGTCGGTCTTGTTAAAATCTTTGTCATGTGAGTGCCAGTGAATGTAGTAACACCTAATAAATTATGTAAAGTATTGCAGTGTGCTGTACTTGCACGACCATTTCAATATACTGTAATTGTTTTCCAACACTTCCCCCACAGGTTACTCTGCCTTCCAACAGAGGCAGAAGTGAATAACAAGCCAATCAACATACAAAATATTGAACAGAGGAGCTCAGCACAGAGCCACCAGCCAAATGGGAGATTAACATGTGGTTGCAGTGACTCTTTACACTTGGCTTTCTAAACTTTGTGCGTCTGCTCCCTGCGTCTTCTTAACCATATTTCTGTTGTTTTCTGGTCAAAATAAATTGTTACCCATGTCAACACTGAATGATTCATGCAACTGCAGAACCAGGGCTTGGTTATGTTCATTGCAAGTTACCAGCTTGGGACTTGACTTTGCCTCGGTTTGAGCTTTGGAACTGTGTCCTGAGGAACTGAGCCTCCAATCCTGCTTTGGGATTGTAAATGCTGGGAATGTGTGGATCCAGCCTGCTGATGCCAGCTGGCACGCTCAGGGAACGGCACACAGGGGACCCTCATCTAATACATAAAAGCACTTGTCCAGGAATTCTTGAGGAAGTTTGATTACATTACAGAGTGTGTAGCCCTGCCACACTCTAGCAGTACAATCCTCTTTACTCCACTGGGTATGACTTTTGAAGGCCATTTTCCAGAGACATTTAGTTTGTGGCTGAAGAAGGTGTCCAGAGAGCAGGCCTGGGTCTGTTATTGACACCGTGGTGCTTGGAGGGATTGCTCTTGGTGGATGTTTTGTCCCTTGCTTTCCCACCAAACCCACACAGGCTGTCTCTGTATGATAGTAGCTGTGAAGGACGGTCTCTTATTTCTGAGAAAGGGCTGGCACTAGCAACTGAGCTGAGACAATTGGCTCCTTTTAGATAGACTGCACTTCACAGATTTTAGAAGGTAGCAAATTTCAGTCGCTACTGGCCTGGGTTGGATTTAACCAGTGGTTAAAAAATGGAAATCTCTGTATGGTATTACAAATCCCCTCAGGCATCCAGCAGATTTGTGTGTGTGAGAGATTTAACACGTGTTTTGTTTCCCTCCATGTTTTTTCACATTTCCAGAATTCACATAAGCTACTACAAGACTAGATGGATAATTGCCTGTAATTTTGGCTCAGTTTTCAAACAGTCAGGTATCTGAAAGTCGGGAAGTATCAGCTTTTGACAGTGTAGGTTGGTGCCGTTCTGTGAGACATGTAAAATGTTTTTGCTGTACCTTTTCCAAGATGGAATATTTTACAATCCTGCCCCAGTGCCAGGACACCCTTATGAAAGGAGCTAATCTGTGCAAATGATTGTGTAAGAATAAAATGGGAAAAAAAGGAACACAGGAACTTCTCTGAATTTATGGCATTATAATCCTTCCCATGGCAACACAGATAGTCAGATGGTGTAGGTAGCAAAGTACAAGCAGGAAGAAAATGAAAACAATGACAAAGAGGGAAAAAAGCACGGAAAACAATGTGATTTTTTCTAAAAATGTAAGAACTAAATGAGAGAAAAAAATCTGTATAAATGGTACAGTCTACATCTAAAGACTATCCTTCAGTGTGTGTTCATTTCTTTCTATTAGTCTGGCTTGTCTAAAATATATAAAGCCCTTCAGTATCCCATTATACTGTATACTAAAGCATTCAGGTCTAATACTATTACTGATAAAGAAACCAAAAGCATATTTACAGAGACTGAATGTCTATAAAGAGCAGATCAAGCAAGTCTCTTGAGAAAAGAAAGTCCCATATCAGATTATTGTGTGAAAAAAATAACATGCTCATCTCAATTACAGCACCAATACAGTTTATTTAAAAAGGAAGTAATTCTGGTTTTATGTCATAAAATCACTTTTTTTAAGCCTGTAAACATCCAATAAATTAATTTTTTAGATGAAATCCATTTTGCAAAAAGCTATTTATGAAAAGCTCCAGATAATAATTAGAGAGGATTTAATAACATAATAACTGACTAATGCTAGCACACAGTAAGCACACGGAATTAGATCCTTCTGTGGAGTTACTGGTTTACCTCATGTCATTTGGCAGTTTCTTATACAAAGTTAAGTTGCTCAAGCCTATAATTCCTACACTATTGAAGGTAAGTAGCAGAAAACTTCTGCTTATACTAACTTTAGATTATTAAGTAAAGTAAAAAATTATTAGCAATGTTTGTCAGGGAAACTGCCTAGTTGAACCTAATGCAGAAGCCAAATACAATGTTATACTGTAAAGTTATGAATATTAATATCTGAAACATAAAGAGAAGTGATGCTATTTAGCATAAACATATGTCAATTCAATATTGTCAGTATGGTATTGAATGTCAAAGCTTTTCCTTAAAAAATATGTACATATTATGGCTTATATTAACTTTAGTACTCTACTGAACACTCTAGGTACTCTGCTCAAGTTAATATGAGCCCTTTTGTTTATTTATAATGCACTTTGAGCCAGCTCCTGGAATTAATTTCATTCCTGGACATGCAATTTACCTCTGAATAAAAATTAAAGAAATGTTACCCTAAGTCTGGCAAGAAAGAGAGGGCTGATGGTCCAAAATCTGAAGTACTAACATGGTTCAAGTTATATCCCTTAGAACTAATCCTCGCCCTTTACTACTCAAATCTTTTCTAGTGAGATTTAATTTAATTTTTAAGAACTTCAGGGCAGGTTAATGAAGGTCTATGCTTGTAATAGACACAAGGTACTCAAAATGGGTCAAACCAAAACCCTACACAGACCATTGCAGTACTTTGAGATTTTGAAATCCTGAACCAAACTTTATGCATTAGCAACGCAGGAACTGATGCTGTCAGTGATCACTACTGAGGGACACGGTGTTCTCACATCTGGCTGTTGGTCACAGGCACCAGATACATCACATTGAAAGACAGCATACTGCAGTGGGGTAACACACCGTGTACATTACATTTCTGTGGGTATACTGGAATGTAAAAGAGCACAGATGTAGCTGAGAAAAGGTAGAACAGTAAAAATACAAATACAGGCAAGCAGAATTGTCTGAATTAATAAGGTGATTAGTAATTAGGGATCAGATCCCTCATATTGGAGCTGTCTTTAACAAAGAAAAAAGAAAATTAAAAACTGTCAGATCATCACTGTGGCCATTTCCACTCCTCAAGTGCCATTGGAAAGTTTCCACTGGAACTGGCCACAGTCATAGAGCTGCTGACAAGGGGTTCCTAATAGCTCCAATGAAAAAGGTAGCATGTGCCTGTCAGACACCACCTGAAGGGCAGCCAGGCAGCCAAAATGGGGCAGAGTGCAAAGCAAAAGAGAATTTTTAGATTTTGAACAAAAGGGGGTTTTATGTATCTGCCTGACAAAAAATTAGGACTTACAGACCTATATAGTTGCATGCATTGTATTTGTAGAAGTGTCTTATTGCCACTGCATTGCTATTAAAATGCAAAACAAGTGCAAGCATGTCATGTTTATTAAAGCACTAAAAAAAATGTTCCGACAGCATTATTACTTTGGTTTCAAAAGCATAGAAATGGGCAGGGAAAAGAAGGAGGAGGAAACCAAATTCTCAGTTTACTCTTTTGTGCCTAGTTATTGGAACATATAGGGTAGATTATATGGTCCTTTGAGATGCCTGCAGTAATAATCTTACATTTTAGACTAAATTATCTCCAAGTACATTGCAAATTTAACACTTTGATATCAGACTTAGGCAGAAGATGACTACAGTTATAGCTAAGATTTTCTAGGGAAAAGGTTTACAGCAAGGGAAGAATATGTTCTTTTTTCCCCTCTAAGAAACTGCAAAGGCATCATAGGTGGTGCAGGGTGTAATTATGCAGACTGAAGTCAGGCCAGTTCACTATAGCTAAATCCTTGTCTTTTACAAAAAGTGCCACAGGATCTTTAATGCCTTTAAAGATTAGTAGGCTGTCAGCTTTATGTATCATCTGCAAGCTGGCAGCTCTAGTATCTTACCCAAGAGTTTCCAAAGTTTTCAGAGCACAGAGATCAAGCCTGGCAGGGCAACACGCAGCATTTCTTCTCAGTTTTTCTAGTCCCCATGTTCTATATTGGTGGAGCTGTAGATCCAGTGCCTTTTCATTCATGCTTTGAGCTTAAAGTTTCCATTTATTAAATCAGCCCTTCCACCATCATCATTTATATCCTATTCATATATCATTTCTATCTATTGTAATACCTCTTCTCAGGATTTAAATAACTCTGTCACAGAATAGCTTGTGCAGTGTGAACAAAAAGTTTTAAACTATCAGGATATTTTTATCTAAAACTTATTACAAACAAATGAAAAATGTTATTTGTGTTTTCTGAATAAGAGTCATGGAGCAGTAGAGGTATTTGGCACTGAGTATATTGTGTCAATAGTCAGATGCAGCCCCAACAGATGAAGGAAGTTGCCATGACTTCAAAATGAACTCTGGAAGTCTTGGAAATGTTCTTCACTGTCTAGTTAATTACAAATCTTCAAATTTGGGATGATATCTAGGATATTGGCTGAAGAATTGGTAGCATTTGGCTTGTTTTAACTTTTAGCTCTGTCCTCTAAATCCAAGTGTTAATTCTTTCTTTTGCTAATATCCCTTTCTGGGTAACATGCTTTACTGTTCTTCAGCTAGCAAACAAGAACTGACTGTCAGCAGTCAGATCTTACCAATCCAATTGTACATCTGGATTTTTAACTTGAAAATTTGTACTGCTCCCATTTCCTTGCATCAGAACTGTTAGGTGTTGTGCAACATCCCCAGTTGCCCTGAGATCATGAGATAAAAATAGACTATTTGGGATCCAGCACAGATTTAAGCCAGTAACCACACATAATTCTTGCACTCCAAAGATGTCATTGCAGATGCACTTTTTGAGAGAATGTGTAAAAAAAGATACTTTCAATCTAAAGCTAGGCTCATACTTCTTTGGGAAGCAAAATTGTGTTGTGTTACTGCTGTGATAGAAAAGAATAGACAAATATGTGTGATGTCAAGAGGAGGTTCAGATCAGTCCACAGGCTTTCTCCTTCAAGTTCCCACTTTTCCTCAACAGCTCCGGAAGAGCTGAGAAGGGAGGGTTTTGCCCATTGCAAGCACTGGTAGAGGGCACTTTAACTTCTGTTTTCTCAGTCTCCTGTGCATTAGAGGTTGAAGCTCACAGTGTATGTCTCCCTCTCCTTGTGTCCCTCTAAGATGTCATCCAGAATCCTGCTGAAAAAAGTAAAATGGGAAGCACTGACATCTGTTATCTCTCCATATGATATGTAATGACTGAAGTCTGTTGCATGAGCTATGGCAATTCCATGCTTAGGGTAGGTGTGGAAATAAGGAATGAGGAACAACTGGTATTTACACACATTTTAGAATGACATTAAAGCTTTGTTTCGCTTCAGTTTCAAAGTGCATATTGCATGTCAGGTTTTGCTGAATATATATTCCAGACAGGAACATTTCATTCATACCTTTAGTATTCTGGGTAAAAATTTCAAATGGATCATCAGAAATTACTTTTCCAGACCTGTCAGTTTGTAGGCTTCTGACAATGTGAGCCTCAATTCATTCAAACACATTTTGCTTTCCTTGTACTCCATTTGGCTGTGTGCTTCTCTGCATCCTGCCATGGTGATTCTGTGATGTATCCTTTATAAAATTGTACGCTTGTAGCCTGATGTCCTATCTGGAGGTGGTTTCATAGCATGCACCAAGGCTGGGCCTGTGTGAAAGGAAGAACCCGTTTCACAGCTTGTGGGAAGGACACAAGCATTTTTACTGCCTGTCATTTAATCTTGTCATGGAAAGGTGATAACATTGGCTAAAGCCAGTGCAGCTGCCACATTGGCTTTCAGTGCTGGAATGGCACTATTAGTGTCTTTAAGAGCACATACATGAACAAACCTGGCTTCTGGTGTTTAACACTTGTGTTTACCTGTTTTTCAAAAGGGCATAATTAGTACTTGCATTTCTTACTAAAACGTTCTATCATAATAACTTAATCCACACTCCCACACCTTCCTCCTCTGAGTGGTCTGCTGAGAGAAAGCTGTTTTCAAATTCCTAAGGGTGCTCAGAATGGAGATTTGCTGGCAGTGTTTTCATTTGGCCGTAGGAGTTGCTGCGTCTGTGATTTGGTTTTGTGTGATAATTTAAGGACAGATGTAGAAACACTCCTTCCTTGGATGTCTGGAAGTAGGCTAGCAGTATTCGATCATTATTACATTAAGATGATTCAAGGCTAAGAATGGTGATGCCCCCCTTCCCCCACCACTCTGCAGACACACACAGACACATGCACACAGGCGTGCATGCAGAGGATGATCTCTGTTTGCCTTACTAATGTCATTGTGCAATATTCCATTTTCCTCTCTCTTCTTGTCCCCAGGGTCTGTAACAAACCCCTGCTGGACCTTTTATCCACCCACTAAGTCCAGATTAATTTATTATACTCCATCTAGTTTTTGAACTGTTCCTTCTAAATGTGTGATGGGGCTTAGGGCTGTGCAAAGGGGATTCAAGGATAAGGGGAGAAAACATCCTCAGGCTCTAGCTTACAGTGAAAGGTTGTGTTACAGTATGAACACCTCTACTATTATTATGCAGAGCCATGGAGGATGATGCAGGAGGAATGACTGATTAGAGCTCATATTTAGCTAAATTAACATCTCAAATCCATTTTTTTAATATAAATCTGAGTTCATCATAATCTAAAAGCAAATATTTGTCTTTAATATCTGTGATGTATGCAGAGAATACAGTGTACTCCTCATTTCCTTCTTAATTATTATTATTTTTTTAAACAGCTTCCAGGCAGAAAGTCAAAGCCTGCTGTGTTTTATATTATACCCTGCAACTCATTTTCTTTTTTTTTTTTTTAATAAAACATCTAATTAATCCATGTAATCTGAATACTTTCTGTTTAAACTCAATGCGCTAATGAAAAGAATGGAATGAAAATGTAGCCAATTTGTTATACCTCTAAAAGTATATAGAGAAAAAAACTTAAATCCTTCATGCCTAGTATGTGAATGATGTCTGAAAACAAATAGTACAGGTAACTGTAAGTGGAAAATATTGGGAAGAAGTTCTTCATTGAAGTGGAAATTATGCTTCTAATTTTCCCGTCTCACTTTTGCTCATGCATTACCTAAGCTGGGCCTGATGATCTTACATTTCTATCAAAAAAACTGCTATTTCGCTTCCATTTGTGGGAAATCTCAATGTGAGCTTTATAAAGAAACCTTAAAAGATTGTTGCATCTCAGGCCTCTTGGGTTGAACACAATAAACTACAAGTTATATTAGAAGTTTCTTCATCTTTATCTCTGTCCAACTCAGCATCTTCTCCTGGGGAGAATACAAATAAGAGTAACTGGAGCCAATAATATATTTAGAAATCAAGAGTGTAACTTCAGGAGGCAAAGTCTGTAATAAGGGAAAGGAAATAGAGAAGTGTGCTTTCTGATTAATTATCACCAGCACAAATTTTAATGGAATGTTTGTCAGGCTTTTCCGTGAAAGACCAGCAGCTCTTTAACATCTTTAAAATTATTACCTAGACAATTTCCAGTAATGATGAAGTTGAAAATCGATGTAGAAAATATTACCATAGTAAAAGTAAAAAGATGTCTCCAAATGGTAATGTACAAAACCTCACAAGGGAAAGCTTACTTGCCTATGAAGCTTTCCCAGTAGAAATATTATAAATCATACATAAGTCATAGTATGAATAAGAAAAAGAAAAATAACTATAGTTTAGAATTGCTTAAAGTGTTTGCAGTTTGACACAGACAAATGCAAATACAGCATGCTGGTTAAGCGTGGCCAGCAGAAATTGGCACCTCACAGTATCTGAGTGGAAGTTTCTAAGTCAAATTTTTTTAAAAAATGCATTAGATCCATTTCTCTGCCCTCTATTACTTCAGCACCAAAACCAATCATAACATGTTGTTGAGTGGCTGTGTATCAAATGGAGAGTCAGACCTTTTTTTTCCATGAAATCTCACCTTTGCGGAAGTGGTACTTTTGCAGCATGGCCTTGGTTTTACCTATTTTTGTAATTGAGCCCACCAAGACAAAAA
Organism: Phaethornis superciliosus; assembly: GCA_023637945.1. Taxonomy (NCBI): domain Eukaryota; kingdom Metazoa; phylum Chordata; class Aves; order Apodiformes; family Trochilidae; genus Phaethornis; species Phaethornis superciliosus. Next base: position 12,183,744 of record JAJQWJ010000015.1, read on the forward strand.
AAGGATATGTGGCTTCCTCTCTGGCACAGAGTTGGTCCTTCCCATTTAAAGCCCAGCATGAAGTCTTAGCCCTGTTGTACCATTGGCAAAATTCCAAATGACTTAAATAGGAGCAGCCGCCTTCGGATCCCCCCTGTTCTGCTAACTACAAGATACCATTTGTTTTTGTTAGTGACTATTTACATTACAAATACAAATGGGCACATTTTAAAACAACTAGAAATCTCAGTATTATCAGACATTTTTTTTAGATCTGCTTTGAAATCATGATGATGATTATAATCACTGATATCATACCACAGCTTCATCCCTGTCTATACCCTAGATAACTTTGCCTTCATGTTGTTCAGAGCAATAAAAAGAATATTGTCTCCATCATTCTTCCAGACTCTTATAAATTATATGCTGAATAAGATACAGCAGGTCAGAAAACAAGGACATGAGTGGCATGGGAAAATCAAATAAAAAAATAAATAAAGCCCAAAAATTCTCCCCCAAAATTCTTCTGGATGGGAAACTGTTAGAGACACATACCTTCTCCTTTGTAGGTACGAATGGGACCTTGGACATGACTAGAACATGGAAAGGAACAGTAATAATAATACTAGTGACTGTATCAGATTTCCAAGAAATACATACATGTTTTGTAATTAAGGCTCAACTCTAAAAACATCCACAAGCTCTGATACTGAACACTGTAGCTGCCCAGGTTAATTTCTGTCGCAGACGTATCCAGAATGACTGACATAGCATTCCACTTAAAAGCTTTCTAAAAGGTACCAAAGAAAATAAAGATTTGCCATCTAGTTTAACTTTTAACTTACCACCACATCATGCACTTGTATTGCAGATACTTCATGTAAGGATCTACAAAAACCTTTTCTGCAGATCCTTATTTCAGTTTCACCATCTCTCATCAGTGGCTACTCATTGCCTTTGTCTCCAACATTTTCATGGAAAAAACCTTTAAATTGTTATATACTAGTCCTTAGCAGTCCTGTCCATGTCTAATTTTGGAATGCCTTAGTAATAAGTATCAATTTAAAATATAGATTTTAAAATACACTTTTTGTATATATCCATGGGAACAAATATTCAGGAAAAACTACCAATAGCACACTATGGAATATTTTTACAACAGCAATGTCACCTTGTTAGTAGAAACACGTTTACATGTGGATTTGCATCACATGTGCAAATTAGTGGAGTTTATGAGCACGTTGTTTATCATATTTTGATACATTCCAAGCATTACCTCTTCTTTTTTTTTTTTTTTTAGTTAGGCTTTACCTTAACTATGTAGAGTATATCTGTAGTAGATTTTAACTACTACATAATAATCATCTACAACTACTACGTTTTATCGTCTTAGTATCAGTGGTGATGTCAAACTTTAAAAGATGAATTATTCCAAGTATTCCTGATCTGATGTATGACATGTATAATGTTATTGTTGGTTTGGAGAAGACATAATTTTTTTCTCTCTGGCCAAAGTCAGGTGTTATTTTGCTAGGGAATTAAGAGGGAGAGGGAAGATATAAAATAATAGGATAGAAGTTGACCTAAAACAGGGAGTTAGTAAGATCTCAGTCACCTGGCAAGGTGGCTCATATGGAGCCTCCAGAAAAGATTGCAGATGACATCAGAATTGTTGTTCAAAAGGTTCATGTTTTAATTTCCACAAGGACAGAGGGGTGAATACCAGGCTATTTACAAATTCAGCTGTGCCCTATTTCAGTCTAAGACAAAGTCACATTGCATAAAGATAATGCTGTATGCCTGATTCAGGTAATTTCTGACAGTTTCCATTTCTCTCTTCTCAGCTTGCTTTGGTGTAAAGCAAATGACTTGTCATTGCTTTGTGTTGTGTGCTCTCTAAGCTTCACCAAGCACAACAGAATATGATAAGTCTCCTACTATGAAAGCATATTCTCTTTGTATATGTTGAGGAGAATAGCAGAGTTTCCTGAGCCTTAAAGACCTGTAAGAAGAGTTGCCCAGGGCTCTGCAGTGTCACAGGTGACGGGAAGAAGCTATGGCCTGGTCCCAGCTGGCAGATGAAGTCAGGTTCCTACCTAGGAAGATGAGTGAGTTATGGGCTGGGAGCTTTTGCAGAGGGGAAGGCATAGAAAAACTCTATGGCTAGGGATTTTTAGGTTGCTGTAAAGGGCTGAGTACTGCTGCCTACCTTGTGGAAGATAGGTAGTGTTGGCAGTTGTGTCTTGGTTTTGGACTAAACATAGCAGCTCATTCTAGGTTTTTTTTTTCACACCAGAATGCTGGTAGCTGTCACCCTGCATGACAAGCTCATGTGTGTTGCTGTCTGCACCTGGTATATGAGGTAAAGGCATTCTTGTTACTGATGTTTACCTGATGTTACCCTATTTTGGGGTAGTTTTGTCATTCCTCATCTGCAAATGAGAGGAATTTTTATTCAGATGCTTTTTTAAGACTTTGATGGCATAGAAAATGTCTTCAGAGCTTTTCCCACCATCAAAAATGGAGAAAACCCTTACAGAGGTTCACCATAGCCTGCTTGATGAACATTGCACATGCATGCATTGCTGCATCTCTTCCCTGTGTTGTGATTTGTCTCTCCTTTTCTTTAAAAAATAAAAAGAGATAAGAGGAATCCTAAAGCTTACCGAAACTGCCTTGATTCCAGGTGGAAGTGCACATGTGAGAGTCATTATATAACAGGACTTGGAAAGTGTAGTTTTGTTAAAATACAACTTTCTTTCTTCCTGATTTCACCAGAAAAAAATATGTTGTCCTTTAACTTATATATTGACCTTTACTTACATTTATATTTACCTTTACATACATTGATTTGGGTCTCTACTACATTTTGATAGCAGTGTGAGCCAAGCACTAGTGACAATTACATTCCTGAAAAAGCAGTAAACCTAAACCATTGAGCAGTGTCTTTAGTATTTTTAATTCACTAAAATGGGACTGTCATATATTTTCTGCTACACTCCCTATCATGGTTCAGTCTCTGAGTGGGGAAACCAGATCAAGAGAGGAAAGGCTTCAGCAGAGCTCTCTATTGAGATAAAGAGATACTGTTATGAGTGTGGATTGGTTTTGGCTTTTTCTCCTTATCGATGCAGATGTGTTCATCTGGCAACACTTTCATTGTAGGAATTCAAACTCAAATAATTCTGTTTCTGCAGTTTTGAAATAAATTGTTATTCTGCTCTTGTTAAGGACTGAGGCTTAGTCTTAGGCTGAGGCTTGGAATTTATTTAATGTCTTTGACCTGCATTCACCCAGAGGCAAACTGATGACTCCATACAGACTATACCTTTTTAAATTTTAGTTAATAACCTGAATTTTAATTTTATAAAGCAATGAGAAGTAGATTATACTTGAAGCTGTCGACAAATATTTACTAAATGTTTGCCCTCTGTGTGGGTAGAAACGTCTGAGCAGAAAACACTGAGACAACCACAAAAGTTGAAAGGCACAACACTGAATGAAGTCTAAGAAAAACTATTTCAGTAGCCATATCGGTTCTATGAAAGCCAAAATCTTAACAGTCATCCAGTTCTATTAACCATCCTAATACAATAAATATTCTCCTACTCTTTCTTACATAAAACTTCCTGAAACTGATAGGACTCACACAAACCAAAAGATTTCAGAGTTTACATCCAAGACCAACTGGACAGATGTCTTTAGGGAGGATTGCTGTTTACTGATATGATGCTAGGGGTAAACACAGCTCCAGCAGCTATTTCTGACTAAACAGGAAACAGCCAAAGCCAGACCAGCTCCATGCTTTGTTCTTCTGCACTGTGTCACCTTTACTGAGGATAAAAATGAGTCAGATATTGAATGTCACTGCAGAAATTACTTCTGTTTGCATTAAAACATAAATGCAAGTTTGTATAGAATATAAAAATCTTGTAATAGGTTTGAAGCACAGAAGCTGACTTCTAGTATACCTAATCCAAATCATTGCAAAATAATCCTGCAAAGCATAGTTGTTTACTAATAACAGACATTCTAGGCAAAGCTGTTTGAAGTGCTGCTTTGTAGTCATCTGCTGAATTGGAAAATCCTTTACAAACAACATTTTTACATTTCAAGGCAACAGTTAAATTATCTAGACTTGGTATCCCACACTCAAAATTCTACTTTTTACTGGTACAGGGAATACTTATTTTAAGAACATCCAGTAAAATACATATTTTAAATTATATTTTACAGTTCAGTGGTTTCTCTAACCTGAAGATCCCAAAGTGCTTCTGAGATGGAGGCAAAGTTAGCTTAAGAATAGTCCTAGGAGCACAATTATTTCCATTTTACACACAGAGAAAATGAGCAATGAAAACTGATGGTTTGTTCAAGGTTGCACACAGGTGCTGGCAGGAAGAATAGAACCTGCACTTCTTGCCTCCCACTTCTGTGCTTTAACTATAAACCCACTATTAGGCTTTCCACATCATCTTGTGATTGAGTAACTTTCATTAGATCAGTGGTGATTCAGGAGTTCTGAGCTAATTAATGCTCTGGCACTTTTCAAACCCTCAGCTGCACTTTACCTCTGATGGTTCCATAGGGTTCAATGACTTGCAGTGATGTGTCTCTGAAGAGACAACAAAGAAAGGCAAATAAAGGATGGGGATTCACTAACCTTGTCTGACAAAGGTAGAGGCAATACTCAGAAACATTTGCTTTGGTTTTATAGCCTTCTTATTCTTTTTAAACAGAGGGTGTGAAAGATTCTGAGAGCAGCCTTGTCATATTAAAATCGGCTAATTTAAAAGTTCTTCCTTATCACTGTCCTCTGCACTGCTCTTCACTGACTACATTAAATTGTCTGAATTCTCTTCAAAAACTGTGCCTTTTCAATGAAATCAAATTCAAAACCACAATTCCTGTGTAAGCCACAAGGACTCATGTATTACAAATACACTCTCAGCTGAACTTCTAAATAATGAGGGAGGGATGTGAGCTGCAACTCTTTGACCTGGATCAATACCCATCAGAACTTCGGATTAAGAAGTTTTGGTTTGAGTTTGTAACACTGCAGATTACAACCCACTGTATGTAGAATTAACTGTTTCAACTTTTCTGCTAGTAAAAAGATTAATTGTGAAGATAATAAAGAGGCTCACCTATTAACAGTGATGAATTTTGGACCAGGTCATTTTTTCAGTCCAATTAACAACACATGGGCTGTCAGTAATGTTTGGACATCCAGGAGGCATTACGTTGCAAATAAGCAGAAGGACTTCAGAACATCAGTCATTAAATTGTAATGTTATTTGAATTCTCACTCTTACTCTTGGTCTCTGTCCACATGGCAAAGGTTTGTGTTTTGTTTACATTTGTTTAAATATTTTGATATGTTCTAACAACCAAGAAGTGAGACATCATTAATAAGTATGTATACACCCAACATGGGTTATTTACCATGTTAGAAACAAAATACACAAAACTCAAGTTCTTTTTAAAACTACTTTAGGAGGCCATTTGGTCAACTTGTAGTGTAGAATAGGAAGAATATTTAAACATTTAACAATTTAAAACAATTTAAAACTACCAATTTTATATGCACCACTGAAAAAGCCCAGTGCTTTGAATAGTTAAAAATAGGTATGCAATTTGCTCTTTCAAAAACTATGAGCAAATCCATGTGAGGAACACAGGGATAAGTAACTCTACAGTGTTAATAGGGTTTAATATATAAAGTATTAAGCACTGCTGTAGCACTCACAAGACATGACTAATGCTTAAACTTGTTTGACATTGGAGCCCTTTTACTACTTATATTCCAGCATATTTACAAATTGAGAAAAGGCTTGTTGAATCTTGTTCCATGATAGACTTCTCAAGTATTCAGGCTGGTAGTTTTCAATTACTTCGTCTTGGCTGAAATTCAAAGCAGGGCAGGAGAGGGGAGGAAGGCATTCAGCTTGACCAGCTGAAATACAAGAGGATAGCACGTACTTCTAAAGAGGAAGAGCCAAAAGACCAGTCTCTTCTTGACATACATCATTAACTATTAATAGACATTCATTATTTTGTGGATTTGTCACAATTGGCTCTTAGGACAGGGTGTCTACATGCTTTACTAATTATCCCTAACCTGCTTGGAGGCACATTTGTGAATGCCAATCATTTATTGCAAATTTGCATACTTGGGAGCGGGGACTGGAGAGAGAGAGTTCATAATTTAGAAACACGTTAGAGTTAAGGCATTAATGTTTCCCTCAAAGTCACCCTGTGCCATGATTTGATGTGTCCATCTCTGTCCTAAATAAACCTAGCAACAAGCAACAGGAAAGCTGAACAATTTCCTCAAGATTATTTTAATTCCTTGGAATAGTGTCAGTCATTGTGTTGCAATTTAGGATGTTTTTAAAAAAAGAAATTATGTATTTATGATACCAGATTTACTTATTCGATACAAAGTTTTAAAGTTTTCTTTTTCCATAACCCCCATTGCAGTGTGTCGGGAAGCTGTTTCCTGACAATCCTTAAGGGAACATAAATCTCCTGTTTGAATATGTTTGAGTCTATTATGCTCCTTGCCTTGAGGTTTGAAGTGACTTGTTTTTACTTGGCAAGAGGGTGGGCAGAGCTCAGAGTGTAGGTGTCAGGGTAGTAATGGGAGCCACCCATACCAAGTCTGAGATGTCATTCCTGACTGTCCTGTGCCATCATGACTGAGGTGTCTGTGCTCTGTCATCACTAAGTGGGTGGCTGCTGTGGCAAGCTGCTTCTGTTCAATGAATCAACTGTAAAATGAATGTTAGAATTCTGCAGGGGGAAGTATTGTGCCTCCTTCTGTGACTTCCCACCCCCAGACCTTTTCTTCTGCTCCTCTGACATGCTGCAACAGCTTTATGAAAATCAAAGGCTTTCATTGTGAAGCTACCACTTAATTGAAAACACACAGGATTTATACAGTGCTCAGCTTCTAAGAGATCACTTTATTTGGCATTGGTTTTTTTTTCCTCTCACTTTCCTTTTATACAGGTCTGGGTTCTCTGGTCAGCTTGGGCAAAGTAGCCCTAACACAGAGAGCAGCAAGTTGTTCCTGCAGCTGTACCCAGGAGCAGCCATGTGTCCCCTTCCCAGGCCAGCTGCAGGACAAAGGAGGTTCTGCTACACACAGTCTGCAGCTTGAGGCTTATGAGGACTTCACATTTGCTCCTTGCAGCTACTATTTAGGATGCTGCAGCTCCAAAATATTAACCATTAAGCTCTGTACAACTGCTCTTTTCATATGTATTGCAGCCTGGAAATTATTTCAGCATGACTGGGGAAAATCTGCTGTCTTTGTTTTCTTTCTGATGGCAAAGCAGGCAGGATGCTCTGTGGGCACAGTTAAGCATCATGGGGCTGCTGCTTGGATGGGGAGGTCTCTAGCATGCCTTCAACTTATAAAGTGGATTCATTACTATTTCAGAGCAGTTGCTACATTAATCTAGGCAGATCATGGTACAGACCAGCTCCCTGGGCCCTCTCAGGGAGCAGTCATTGGCCTCATTCACCAGACATAGAAGATGCTGTGTCTTATTATGTAGATCTGTGTCATATGTGTTATAAGCATGTTATAAGCATGTTTGTAGGAACATGTTTGTTGCAGGTGCTGAAGAGGAGCTCTGTACTCTAAAGAAATTTTGCAGTCCTGATTAGAAGTGGAATAAGGACATTAAAAATAAACAACCAACACTGAAACAAACCAAACAAAAAAACCAGATTGGAGTAGAACCTGGCAGGGGGAGACCTGTACAGGGTATGCTGCTGCTGATGATGATGATGAAGAGCTCCTGGAGGAACTTCAGAGCATTTTGGTGGTGTGTGATTGTTTCAGATGTTGCTTGTAAGAATCAGTTTGAAAAGTCTCTCCCCCCCTTTCCACATAAAGCTGTGAAAGATAAGTCTCCTTCATCTGTAAGCACTAGCAGTGGGTAAATTTCCCTGGTTTTCAATTTGGCCATAGTTTGTGGGACCAAATTTTATCTGCACTTACAACTTCTCACCTCAGTAAGGTTTCCTACAAATAATTTAGTGTCTGTTTTAGCTGTGATTTCTAAGTATCTGCTGTAAGACTGCCTTAGGTTTATTTATGCCATTTTTTCAGAAGTGGCTGCTTTTTAAAAAGAAGAGGAGGTGAAGAGATACAGCTTCCTATGTAGGATTAAATGCATGTTGCATATGCGTGACAATATAAGTCTCCGAGGTTTGGTGGATCTGGAATTATGCCATTTGTTTCACACTAATTGAAGCATGTGTCTACAAGTGTGCAGTGCAAAACAGGTTAAATGGAGATCATAAAATAAAGGTACTGCATAATCTATCTTATTATTAGACAGACAGTCATTTGCAAGGCACTGAAAATGTATGTTTTGTGAAGAAAAGCTGCTCTTTTCTTTTCATTTGTGTATATGTATATATTAAGCTAATAGGATTTATTTCTGCTAAGCCAGCCTGAGACAACACATAGTCTTCTACAGCTTTTCAGAATCTGTCCTGTATGTCCCTTGTGTTTGTGAGAAATAGCATGTACTTTTCAATGCTTTCTAAATTATAAGTCTAAAGTAATAGTGTTAGACTTAAAGCTGCGTCTGTATGAGAACGTCTCAAAGAGCAAGTGTTGTATCTGAAGCATGATTAAACATAATGTGCTAATAGAAAAAGATCTCTGTATTGTACAGTTTCAAGAGACACTGCTGAGGTGAGGCTTAACTTGGTCATAACTTGAAATAACTGGAATGGTACTGGAAATAATTTGTATGTCTCTGTACCTGGCAGCAACGTTCAGTGCAAAATACGTAGGTTAGTGTAACATAGTCATTATTTTAGTATGTCATTATGTTAAATTTATTACAATGGTGTACATGAGATATCATTGTAAATGTTGTCAAGAAAGAGAATTAATGCATTTTTGTTATTAGAAGTTTGGTTTCACCAGGCAAGGCAGGTGGATCTATGCTATTGACTTTGAGATCAGACATTTATATGACACTTCCGTTGGTTTTAAATTTAAAAATATTTTCAATAGTCCTTTATTTTCATTGCTGTGTCTACAGTATGGATGAGATGTATTGGGCTGTGCAGGTAGGTAGGAAAAAAATGGGAAAGTTATATTCTAGAAGTATAAAACCATTAAAAAACCATTTTGCTTTGTTCCTGATCTCTGCATACCACTGAGGCATCTACTCACAGGCTTGAAAAAAAAAAATAAAAGGAAAAAAAAAGCCCAAACCCAACCCCAAAAGACATTTTCTCTTGGTCTGTACGCTTCAGTGCATAACACTGTATGCTTTTTAGGCATGATTCAGAAGGCAGATTCATGTGCAAGTGACTCTAGGTACAGCAGTGGGGGTGGATGTGGATCATGTAATGCCAGTGCAGAATGTATACAGAATGTTGGAAAACATCTTCTCCCCACTCCACAGTAAACAATTTCAAATGAAAAGATTTACATTGCAGTTTTATTGTTAACACAAGAAGAGACCTGGGTCAAAAAGGTCCATTTAATCTTATATTCTTTTTACAATAGCAATTAGTATCCTGTACTAATTAGTATCAATTAGTAGCATTTAGTATCAGATACTTAGGGAAAGAGGGTAAGAAGGAGGACAAGTAAAGACAATCATGCAAACACTAGTTTGGAGTTTTCTTGAGTAAAAATTGTATTTGAACCATTGTGGGCAGAGCAACCAGTGGAGTTACTCTGTGGCTTTGACCTTGTTTGCACATACCTCTGCAACAGTCTGTGCCAGTGAGTCTTCATAATTCAGTTGTGTACCAAATGAAAAAATACTTCTCTTTGTTTTTTGTTTGAATTTTCCTACTGAACCAACAGGTACAGTATCAAATTATTTGGATGTGGTGAAAAAAGGTTATTCCAAGCAGTTTTGCTGTTTTATTCTATTTTATTAAGTTAATTAGAAAGGTCAACCCAAAGCAGAAGTTGGCCTAAACACCAAACAGAAAGATGACGAAAGTATAAGCAAGAAAAAATAGGTGCTGCCAGGTGCTTGCTTTGAAATCTTAAGTGCTTGTTCACAAGCATTAGGGATACACTAGTGTTTTTTCTTGACTAATAGACAATAAAAATCAGAAAGATTGTTGAAAGTGAGAACAGAAATTATCGTCACCCTGCTATATGAACTTTTTCTTGTTTCATTCTCATGCATTTATATTTATTTCAGATGGGTTGGTTGTAGAAGCTGATAAGTGATCTGCTGTCAGTTTAGTACATTGTGTTTGTCATCAGTGCAAGTTCATTGTAGTCAGTGATGAAATTTCACCTGCTGTGAGAGAGAAAATAAAATGCACAGTTGTGGTTGTAATTAGGGTTGAAAATCAATTGTAAAAGATGTAAAAATGAGAAAGACAGTAAAAGAAAAAATGAGGATAAAACTCTGAAAATAGAATTAACTGGCGACAAATAAGAACAGTGAATGCAGAGAAGTACTGAAGGAAATGGAACATTAGTCCAAGGTGGAACAACTAGAACCACTTTTTGCAAGTTGCTTCATTTTTAGTATAAGGAAGAATGTCTTTTCTACTCAAAATATCTCTGCCTGCGGAGGTATGTGCACGTGTGTGAACAGAAAATGGAGCTGCTAATGGTGCCTTGAAGATCCTCATGTTTTTTCTGCTTCAATCCCTTGGTAACTACTATCCTGGAAAATGAAGGACTTGGATGAAACTCACTTTAGAATTCAGGAGGGGATGTCCCTGGATTAGTGGGAGAGCAGCATATCACAGTACTGCTCACAATAAAAAATGCTGCAAAGTTCTTTTTTTTTTTTTTCCCTCTTAAAACTATTCATTTTCTAGCCTTTGAGACAAAGTGTCTGGGGGGTTGGATATAACCAGATGGCTGAGCACAGAGTAGCCTTCTTCTAACTCACTCTTAAAAAGCACCTGTACTAAAAGGGTGGAAAATTGAAAATTCTTGTTGGCTCCACAGGGGATGTCTTGTGTTTGGTTTTGATGGAGTGGAATATCTTTGACTATTGCTGATTATGAAAGGGTTTATTACTGGCTAGGGAGTATAAAAGGCAAAGCATTTAATTCTCTGCTTTTCTTAGCTTTCACCTCAAGAGCATCAGCTTAGGAAATAGTGTGTCAGAATGTCAAAGAAATGCTTAGGCAGTTTGTTCTTTTTGTTTTATCTTTCTCTAAATATCAAAAACCTTGGTCATAGAAAAGACAGTCTTTCTTTTTAATAGGGCTATTTCCAGTACAAAACTAGTACAATATGACAGGCAAATACAATAACCTAATTAAAGCAACTTCTGTATAACACACAAAGTGTGAAATTTTTCCTCCTAAATAAATAGCCTTCAGTAAGGTATGTGTATTGTGCTTAGTTATTAGAATGCATTCTCATATCACTTTGAAACTACATCTGCTATATTTTCAATACTAACCAACAAAGCATGACAAGATGGCAGAATAGTTTAATATCATGCCCTTTATCTGCCCAGGGAGCACAAAAGGAAAATAAAGCAAATGGCTAGAATAAGAAGAGTAGAGCATGTAATTCTATCAGTGCAAACAGTTCTGCTCCTGTTGGCACAACAGTGGTGTAATACAGAGATAAAAATGAATACTTGCAAAGGAAATTGGATGTTTTCTAGAAGCTCTTGTTGGAAGTTGCTTCTGATGTTGCTAGTTAGGAAAGATTTACTTTATGCTTAGGTTCTCAGACATCAGTTTCCTAATGCACAAATCCACAAGAAATTAACATCTCATGGGTATTTGTGAACTTATTTTGAAGGGACAATAAATCTGTCAAGCAGCTGACTTTGTAGAGCTTAGGTATACCTCATACTGAGCACAAGCATCCAACAAACAAAAAGATTGTATGTGCTTTTTGTAGAAGTGTACAAAGACTAGATATTGTCTGATATTGCCTGCATTTGCAAGGATGTATGACAACAGAAAAGGAGGCAGAGCTGTTTTGAGCTCAGTTCAACATTCCTTACTCACAAAGAGCAATGTTTGCTTTTTCAGCTGGGCATATGGCCTTCTTAAGACAGAGGACTTCAATGGAACTACTCATAGAAATAAATAACAGCCAGTGGGACTCCCTACTCCTGCAGACACACTTAAGGAGGTGTGATTAGAATGGTATGGTAACATTTTCATACCTGTTTGTGGAAAATCTGTGGGCTTCTCTGGTTTGCATGTTTAAAAATTCCTAGTTACAGAATAGAAGCAACTTCAAATCCAAAGCTTCTGTTGACTTCCATGAGGCTGCAGGTTTTGGTATCTTTTGAGTCAGTAGGTCCCTGGTGCACGCCCCTTGCTGCCGGACAAGATTAAATTGAATTCTCAAGCTGAGTACTCAGCAGTCTGCAGCACTGCTTAAATGTAGATCTGAGCCTATTCTCAAGTCCCAGCTTGTTCATCATCAGTGTTGTTTATGCACAAGCCTATGCTCGAGTGTGGATTTAGGCAAAGCTCCAGAGCACACCCAAGGGCAGCAGCCCAACCATGCTCATCTCTTCAGCAGAGAATGGAGCTCAGTGCTGGCAGGAGGGGTTGGATACAGAGAGGCAACGTGTGTGACCTACAGCCCTGTCCAGCAGTACACATCTTGCTGTCAGATGTTCTGAAGGACAGAGAAGATGGTCTACAACTCAGCTATTATCCAACAAAATGGGTGGAAAATATGCATGCCACAAATCCCATCATGCTAAACTCTATCTTTTGGCCTTTTAGTGGAGATATGGCAGATGATGACTCCAAGAATCTGCATGGCTGCAGCTCCAAGCCTCTCTCCAGGTTCCAGTCTGATCCTCCACTTGTTACACACACTTTTAAAAAAATGTTGTTGGCAGTAAGCAAGAAATCCATTTGCTGTAAAAACCTTAACTCCCACGTGGTATGAATTGGCACGTAATTTAATATTTTGGATGGTAATGGTATGCCTTTACCCTGAATGGTAGAGTAAATGGCCTCCATATATAAATAGGTAACATCTAACATTTACATTTTTTAAAATGTCAGGTTGTTAAACTAATGGGAAGGTTGAAAGAGGGGAGAAGAAGGATTGGCACTCTATTGTTCACTTAGTGCACAGAACCAAGCCCTGTAAAATCTTGGTAGGAGTCTGAAGCCTTAGAAGGAGTTTAAGCTCTGATAGTTATCAGAATAAAATTTAAAGAACTAGCCATATCCACAAAATCAATTGCTTAGACTTCTCAAATTGAAATTTGGCATCAAATCAAAGGGATTTTAAGGAAGCGTGTTTTAATTTTTCTGTTCTTTTATCTTTTGATTATTTTAAGATGCTTTTGTCTTGTTCTCAGACCTCTGTCACTAGAAACTCTAGATTCTGATCAGATTTTAAAAGAAAAAAAATAATTAAAATCATCTACTAAACCATTGTGAGATTAAGGTTGTTGAGGTTTTTTGGGTTTTTTTGAGAGCTGCTAATCCTACTTAGATAACAAAGTTTTTATTTGATTACAAAGAGATGGAAATTAATAGATTCAGAGCAAGAATGAAGTGAGAATAGAAAAACCCCACTCAGTAAGTCAAAGGAAGGTCAAGTGCGATCTTCAAGAAACTTGGAAAACACAGCACAGTTCCTCAGCTGATGTAAACTGCCATAGAGCAGCAAAGTTTTCAGTAGCTGAGAAGTCCTAACCCAGTGATCATCAGCTAGTCTTGAACTGCAAGATTATAATTGTTTTTCTGCTTTGCAGAAGGAATCCTAGGAAAATGAGTGTCTTGTGAGGACTGTCATAAAGAGTTGGATGTCCTGAGCACACTCCTAGAATTACTGTATTACATGCAAGGCAAAGCTGATCTCATTGCTGTCACTGTGTTCAGTCCCTCTATAGATGTGGATACCCAGCATCTCACCTACCCTGAGCCACTGAAGGCTTCTCCAGGTGTCTTTGACCAAGGTCCCAGCTCTATAGCCTGGCTGCAAAGAGGAATCATTGTAAGGAAGTTCCCTAGGTAATCTAGGAGAGGCAACTCTTAAGTAACTGGTCTGAACGTGCAGGAGTAGATAGTGTTTATGCCTCCTCTCTGGACAAGTAAGAGGATGAAGGGCATTGGTTTAAAACTTGTAAAGGGGAGATTTAGATTAGACATTAGGAAAAGATTATTTCCTGTGACATGTGGTGAGACACTGAAACACAGGAGTTGTGGCTGCCCCCTCCCTGGAAGTGTTCAAGGCCAGGTTAGATGGGGCCTTGAGCAATCTGGTCCTGTGGGAGGTGTCCCTGCCCATGCAGGGGGGCTGGAACTAGATGATGTTTAAGGTCCCTTTCAACCTGAGTCATTCTGTATGATTCTTTGTTGGGTTGTCTGCTGTTTTTTTTCACCAAATAAACACTTTCCTGAACTGTATTTTCACAGTTTTCCATAAGGTATAAAGCACATAGTGATAAGCTTTAATGACCATATCATAAAATGCTTCCCTGCAGATGTACAGAAATCTCTTCGAAGTTATGGTACTGAGTATTTAGAATGTAAGGTTTTGTTCTGAGCTGATTCAAGGGACAAATTAACATGAAAACTGGGGACAGCTTTCAAACAACCAGACCCTCAGCTGGTGTAAATGAACACAAACCTGGACATTTCATAGAAACTTCTGTGACCTATGTGAGCTAAGGATCTGATTCACAGTATAAATATTTCATTGCATGGTAAAGGAGTATTATTTAAAATATTCCTATTAACCGAATTCCTTAAGTATCTCTAGAAAAATAGGAGGGAACTCCAAAACCTACTGCTACCCACAACAGTGGTGTTTGTAACAAGGCAGTGGTGCTCCTAAATTCAGTTGCACTGGTGGCTTCAGCATAGATCCTGGTGGACAATCACCCACATCATAAAAAGTGCAGGTCATTTGCCACAACTGAACAAAACTGTCATTTTCTGCCTAAAAGAAGCTGGGGCTAAGCTAAGGCAGAAAATAAATCCTCAGTGACTCATAAAGAGAGCGCTTTTTTAGGTCAGGTCAAGAACAAAGACATTGGCAGCACGATGCTGAGAGGCTTATAGTGGTATATCCCTAAGGACAACTCCCGACACCAATAGCAATTTTTTTTCATGATAGGGTGAATGGTGTTTGAATAGATTTGTAAATGCCCTTAAAATAATCAGATTTTTCAGTTAGCAATTTCTCCTTTAAAGATGGAAGGTTTTTGGGGTTTGTTTGTTGGTTTGGTTTTTGGTTTTTTTGTTGTGGGGTTTTTTTTTTGGGGGGGGGGGGGGGGGGTTGTTTTATTTTTTTCTGACCAAATAGGCTATTTAGTCTCTGTAGCAGAAGGAAAAAAATAAAGAGATGGCTCTGGAACAGGGACAGCAGGAATGCTCTGTGGAGGGTGAGACTGAGAGCAAAGGTTTCAGCTGCCCTCCCCTCTGCCATGCACAGCCCCGCTCTCTTAGCACTCTGCAGCCATGATTTCTTCAGTATTAAACAGGGGATGGAACAGCCTTTCACCTTTGAGTCAAGGTATTTGCTACTGTTATTGAAATTAAATTACAATTTTGCTTCCAAATTCAAGCTTTCTTGGGAGTCTTGTTATTTTTGTGCATTTTTGTTTTTCAGAAAAGGTCCAGAATTAATCAGCTGCTTTACACTTTCCAATTTTTTTTTTTTTTTTTTTTTTTTTTGGTTCAAAAGCAGCATGCTTGGATTTTTCAATCAAATGTCATGGTACTTCATAGCAGGAACCACCTCATGACCTAACACAGATTGGAGAATAATTGAAGTCAACAGTTTCAGGTTACTTGTTTACTTAAAATTTTCATTATTTCTTTGTTTCATTTAGCCTCAAGTACTGTTGTGGACTGACACTTGTATACATATAAAACCTATTCATTCTTCTGCCTTTGAACATAGCTCAGTGCTGGCTGCTTATCAGAATTGGTGATGTATTCCTTTTCCTGCCCAAGCTGTTCCATCCCCACAAACTCTCTATTTCCACATGAAGGCAGGAAACTCTCCTGAAGGTTTCCATGCCACAGACACCCCAGTAACTGTGTAACTAGGAATAAAATTAATTTTTGCCCTTTGCTTTTTGAGCTCCACAGAAGTGTCACAATGTCCCCAATCTGCCAATGGAACCTGACTCCATGGCTTGCACCCTGTGGGAGATAAATGATAGAGGAGCTGTCATGGCTGTGTAGCACAAGGGCAATTTAAACCTCATAGGACTGAGAGATCTCCCCTCTCCCTGTGGATTTCTGCAATGGGTCATGGCTGAGCTGGGCAATGGAGCTCCAGCAGTCGTCCCACCAGGGACCATCAGGTGGTGAAAGAAGAGCAGAACCTGCCCTATATTGGGTGCTGTCCTGCTAATCCTCAGTGCCCAACCCCCCAGCCCCTTCCAACCACTGATCCTGGGCTGCATCAAAAGCAGCATGGGAGGGGATTCTCCAACTCTGCTCCACTCTGGTGATATCCCCCTTGCCCCACTGTGCCCAGTTCTGGAGTTCCCAACACAGAAAGGACATGGAGCTTTTGGAGCGAGTCCAGAGGGAAGGCCTTGATGAAGACTGGAGCACCTGTGCTATGGAGGCAGGCTGAGAAAGTTGGGATTGTTCAGCCTGGAAGTGTTCAAGGCCATGTTGGATGGGGCTTGGAGCACCTTGGTCTATTGGGAAGTGTCCCTGCCCATGACAAGGGGGTTGAAACTAGATGATCTTTAAGGTCGCTTCCAAATATTCTATGATCCTGTGCCTGACAGTGGCAGGGAACTCTAGTTCTGACAGTGGCACTCTAGAAATGTGTGTGTCATGTAGCTCAATGAATGTCTCCCTTTGAATCTTTGTTGTTCAAGAAATTGAAATGGAATTGTATAAATTACATGGCAGTTAGAAGCATTTTCACTTAGGATGTATGACAGCTCTTCTAACACACCAAATTTAGGGAAAAAGTTTGTGACCAAATAGGAGACAAGTGGGTCACAGCTCGGCTCACAGCTAAACAAAACAGTTCTCTCAGTTGTGAAACTGGTCGTGTCTCAAGGCAGCCTAACTTGCTATCTGTGCAGGTTCCTACTGGGCCAAGTGATTTGACAGGTATATGATTTGGTCCAAACTTCACTTTGAGAAAGCAACTTCAGCCTGCTTGAGAGTCTAAGGTAAACTTGTGAAAAATTTTCCATGTGCTCAGACAGCAGAATAAATGCAAAAGTGCATTGTGAGGAAAGAAAGTATTTCCACAATTTTAAGTCTGTGCTAGACCAGGACGTACTGTAAATCTAACATTAAGTCCTTTTAGTGGTATTTCTTGCTTGGCTTTTTAGCTGAAGAGCTTTAGAGCTTTGGAGCAGTCAAACTTTTGAATCTAATGAATCTTCATGAATCCTTGAGACTCTTTGAAGCTTTTCCCATCATTAATCAGACTATCCACAAAAAAAAAAAATAAATTCTCCAGACATATGCACCATATGTACATGCTTGTGCTTCTGTAACTATTAATTAAAATAGCAATGTTGTCATCTCAATATGATTATAACCCACACCTTACAGAATTGCCTTCCTAGTGTTTGAGGTTTAAGAAATTAGATCCCTGTCTCCATTGTATAAACATTCTAAAAACATCACCTAGTTGAAAAGTATTCCCCAAATACATGTTTTTCTTTGAAGATATTCCTACTAATGATGTGTTACTAGTGTGAAGGGCCAAATTATCTACTCATCTAATTGGTTCAGCTCCACTGTGCCGCAGGATTTGACATTATCATTTCTCAGGGTCTAACATAATTCATACAAAAGATCAATTTGTTATACTTATTGTGTTAGTATAGAGCACCCTTAATAACAGGACATTTTATGCAGCATTAGCTTACCAGAATTTTTAGTGCAGAGAAAATATTGTTTTTCTTAGCATTCATTTAGGCAGCTCTTATTCAACTGTTTTTGGTCCTCTGCCTTTACAAATTAATTAATTTAACTGTATTGTAAATATTTATCTTCTGTAAATTAACATGGAATCAAAATTAATTAGGTTGAAGAATATGAATTGCCTGTAATATCCCAGTTAAACATATAAGAAATTAACAAGATAATTTTTCTCTCCTATTCTTTGCATGTGAAAGCTAGACAGTGTAAACCTCAAGATATGGTTTCCTCGTTCTCAGTTGTCATTAAGCGCAGGCCTCTTTTGACAAGTTTTTGACACATTGCTCTTCCATCAGGTTCCTTACTTTCGATTGCAGAATGACAAGTCTATTTTGTGGCAGTGTGAAATGAACCATGTACTGCTACCGCTGTCTCATGTCTCATAATGGAAGGTTCACAGCATGGACAATTGGGAATTTCTCCAGGCAGGGGAAAAGCACTTATTTTCAACCCCTAGCTTTAATCAATCAAGGAGAAACTGGAAATCACTGTAAAGTAATGAATGTCAATTTATGTACATGCTATTGATTTTTAGAAATTTAATGCTCTGTTTCCCTATTTTATGTTGACCTTTTGAAGCTTATGGATGAGCACAAAAGGTGAATATTCTTGAGACAGAACTGTTTTTTCCCCTGGAAATATGAACAAAAGATTTCGTACCTTCTGTGTTTGGGAGGGCAAAAAAAGACAGAGAGAGAGGGTCATCTGGAATTTAAGCCAAAGGGCTGTACCAAGTCAAGGGACTGGAGAAAACAAGGACATGTTATTAAATCCATTTGTTGCAAAAGGGACAAAACCATTATTGCAAGGCACATCCCAGTTGTTGTCACCTTGGCATACTGAGGATTTGGGTTATTAAAATTCCCTCTTTGGTTAAATGCACTCTGGATTTCACATACTTTAATTTTATACAAAATGTGAAGTCATTGTTTTGAATAATTCACTGTCATCTACCTTGCAGGTTGTGTGCTTTGTACTCTTTCATAACACTGACAGAGAGTGAGGGAAAGATTAGTAAACATGACCCCAGAAGACCTCAGTAAGTGCCTGTCTAGCATAACTTATTGGCTTCACTTTCTCTGCTCTGAGGATCGTTAGCTTCACTGGATACATTAAACACCAGTTTTGCCATTGCTTATCTTTGCAAAGTTTACATCTCCCCATTTTTTATTCCTGGATAAAGAACTCGGGCACTGCCAATTAAAGTGTCCTCCCAGGATCTTGCCCTCTCCTCTGTCAAGGGAGAAAACCATGACTTCAGGGACTGTATAATGTGAATCTATGTTGAAAAACCTCATTCTGATAATGTTGTTTCTCTAATTCCTCCTAAGCATAAAAAGCAATTCCAGTAAGAAACTGAATGTAATGCTGCTGCTTTAGTCAGTCACAACATTCTGCTCCTGCAGAAGCAGCAAGAAAATACATACAGAATGTTTTGTTCACTGGGAGGATTTCTTGTTGATCCCCACTGTATATTTGTACAAAAGTTCTCAGGGGATTTCTCATGTTACCTCCCGAATACACAGGAACAGGACGGCACAGGAAAAGTGCTGGTAGTAACAGTATGCTCTTAAACAGTGATTGCTCTGACTGGTGCAAAAATTGAAGCCAGCTCTGAAAGACAGTTTTTTTGGCTCTTTGCAATAGTTTTACAAATTAAATCACAATACTCCCTGAAATTACTAGTGCACTTGACTCCATGATCAATTTACTCCATTTTCAGTATAGACTTTGACAAGAATGATTTGTTTATGCTGTCACATGAATCAGTCTCAGTAAATTAGACCTGTCAAAGTTACTTTTTCTGCACACTACAGTTTGCTTTCTTTTTGACACCTGTGCAGTTGGGAAAGCTATTGTAAATAGTGCAAAAATTTGAGTCAGAAGGTAAGCTATCTGCATTTAGATCCTGTTCCCTGTGTCAGAAATACTCCTCAGCAGTCCACGGGTTTGTTTTTTACTTCATTTGGAATGGATAACTAATAATAATAATACAGAAGTGATTTGAAGTTTGGATTTCAGTTTTTCTACCTGCATATACCAAAATGCATATGAAAGTCAAACAAATGCACCTGTGGGAGTATGCATGTAGCAGAACTTTGTACTGCAGAACTGGAGAGAGATGTCATATCACCATCAATGTATCTGTGCAGCATAGCAAGGCAGCAGCATTAGTTTCTCTTTTTTGTTGTTTGTTTTTAATTAGTATTTTGTCCCCTTTTTATCATTGCATTTTAACTGAAAGCAAGGCCTAGATTGTGTCCAGGGTCTGACTGCATATCATGCATAAACATGGCATCAGTAAAATCTCTGAGGTGAGCTCCCTCCCTGGGCTGAGGTCTTGCTGCCCTGCAGATTCCTTGTGTGCTTGTCCTAGCTGGAAGGGGAATAGCAGCTCAGTATTCATGTGCCCAAGCTCACTCCTTCTAAAGGCCTGAAACAGGTCTAACCCACATCAAAACTGAATCTGGACACTGAATGTTGCAGACTGCTTTAGTTTACTGGAAGATAATGATTGTAATAATAATTTGTTATTATAAAAAACACCATTTCATCTGTTTATGGAAATTAGAGCTGGTTTATGGTACTAGTTACTATTATGCAAAAAAAAAATAAATAAAGTGTGTTACTAGTTATACATTGAAGGGTCAACAAAAAGACCTCAGTTTTATCTGCATGATAAAGTTGCATCAGTTGCATATTTTGGTGCAAGATTGTATTTCCCTGCTCTTTCCAGTGCCAGCAAAACTTTTGGTTTCATTTGGACAGACATATATGGTCACCTTGAGTTAAACCACGATGAACCCATCTGAAACCATAATAAAAGTCCTGCCACTTTCAGTGATGTAATTCAGTTATTTTACATAACAGGCTTTGTTTAATCTCGAGCAGCATTTTTTTGTAGACAAACCCTTAGTGTTCATTAAAGCAAGGCACTGGTGTCTGCTTAGATCAAGCCTGAATTTTGTACTTAAGTAAATCTTCCAAACTGAGGAGGAAGAAAAGGTAAAAATATGAAGGTAAACTGAAACGAATAACTACTAAAGAAAAAAAAGGCTCCAGGGTGATCTGTGACTAATTAACTGAAGAACCAAATTCTGTACCCGTGCAGGTGGGTTGGATTTTGATGATCATTAAAGTCCCTTCCAACCCTAACCATTCTATGATTCTGCTTTGGCTTTCTGGTTCCTAACTACTTCTTGCTTTCAAGTCACCTATGTCTTTTCAGTTTGAATATTCTGCTAAAAAGTAAAGCATACAGTGTTTAATAGACCTTCATGATAGAGTTCATTTGATGCAGGCAGGCCCAATTTATAGCTGCTTCTCCCCAGAGCCTATTCACTTTGCTAGGATTATGATTTGCTGTTGTAATATTGGGATGTCAACAAAAGAAGCCGAAGACAAATGTTGTATATTGATGGTACCCTATGTTTCTCCAAGAGGAATGCTTTATCAACATCATAAAGGACCTTATGCTTTTCAAAAGCAGGGTGGCTTTTGTGGCCATGACCAACAGGAAGCATTTTTATCATTAATGTTGTAAGCAGTTTTGTAATCAGACACATTGCTGTGTTTCTGAGAAATTCCCTGTGCTTGTTTGAAGTCTCTCTTTTTATTTGAAAATGTGCTCTAAAAACTGGAAGTAAAGAGCGAATATAGGATTTTCAAAAGGAAACTAATTTTTACATTTTGGCAGGGAAGTTATTTCCCAGTTTTTACCTTTCTTGCCTATAATTTGCAAGTTTTTGGTAGTGATATTTTGTTATTATTTTGAGAGTAAAAAAAAAAGTTATTTGAGTGGTCCTGTGTATTTTATAAGGTTTTGTTGCAAAAATCTTCCTCTGTAATTGATAGACTGTCTTGTAAACCATAGCTGGTTTTTACGTATATGAATAATCTCATTTACTTCCTTGGGGCAGGAATCCTTAAGTAGTCTTTAATATTTAAAAGATGAGGCTTTTGCTAGCAGTACTTTTTAGCTTGTACCAATCTGCTTCCTTTAATTAGAATAAGTGTGGATCTTACCTTAGAATGAAGAGAGGGCAGACCTCAGCAGCTCTTACCGGTGTAACCAGTGCTCACTGGAGCAGCTCCAGTGGTTTGGAGTAAGAGTCACTTGTGTCACTCAGGCTTTGCTGGATTAAGCCCTTCCTTCAGTGTTGGGATACAATGTTCTCTTGGCATTGCTGCTGAAGTCTACTACGCATGTATCTGCTGGTACATTTGACAGATTGGGCCCAACACCCTCAATAGTTGTCAGGGCACCAAGAGTCCTTAATGTCCCTGCTGAGCCTCCCTGAGCCTCTGCCCATCACCCAGGAACCCCCCTGCAGCTCAGCACTGGAGCTTCAGTCCCTGCCAGGGCTGTGACGTGGGTGTCCGTGGCTTCTGAGCTGCCACTTGGATTTCCTCAATTAACCTTGGACTTGGCGTGTGACCTGCGGATCGCCTGTGGCTCACTGGGCTGCCACCAGGACTTGTTGATGTCACCAGGACCTGTTGCTGTCACTGCCCTGCTCTGCTTGCTGGGCTCCAGTGCTGCAGCCCTGGTGCTCAGCACCTCTGCTCAGGTCCTGTGGTCCCTGGCTGCCCGGCCTCAGGTTACAGCCCTGATGACTGAAACAGTTCAGGAGCTGCTTGGAAGAACTGTTATGGTTTCTGTGTCACACCTTAAAGGAAACACATTAAAGAAGAACGTATGTATAGTTTTGCAACAACCAAATAACTTCTGAAAGGTTAATTTTTGTAATAAGAGATTCACCATTCTTCTACCCCAGAGGTTGCAGGACTTGCTCTTGTATTTATCTTGCTGGAAGTGCTCAAGCTCCCTGATTGCAAACCAAAGCAAAACAGAACAAAACATACTCCCCCTCAAAAAAAAACCCACCCCAAAACAAAAAACCAAAATAAAAAACCAAGACAAACAAAAAAACCCACCAAAACCAGCCAATATTGAAAAATTATTTGAACAGATTCCTTGCTACAGGTCTGAGCTTGATATCCTCTCTCAGGAAGAGTTCCCTCTGAGCCAGATGTTTCTCCAGCACACTTGGCCTCCAACAGTGGATGGGCTGTAGAAGACTCCAGCTTATCAATGCTTGGTTCAGCCTTTTCTTTTCCATCCCACTCAAGTCCTTCACTATTCTCTTGCAACCCCCACATCATGTCTTTTCCTCTTTGAGACATCCCCTCCCCCTGGTCTCTGGTTGCAGTTGCTTGCCTCCCTCAGGCATCTACCCCAGCAGGTAAGTAGCAGGGAGGACTGAGAAAAGGTATTTCAGACCATCAGAGCAGTCAGAAGATACAAGCCTTGTTATCCAGAACACATGTACCTTCTCCCAGTGCCCCATGCACACTTGTTACCTGTCAGCCACAGGCTACTCAAATAAATTGTCCTGTTGTCTTCATTCAACCCCTGGGCAACAGGATGAGTGGATCTAGTCTAATATATGTGCACTATAGGTCTGATTTTTCTGTTAGTTTATGTCCACCTGCTTTCCTACACTTGTATTTTGATTTATAGGGTGTAATAACGTGGAAGTATTTTTTGTGTGGATGTTATAGATTCTAACACCAGGCAGCAGCCCTTGTGCACAACAGGGAGCAGGCTTTGAGATACTGTAGCTGTAAACAGTTATTGGTGAAGAGGTAATGTGCACTTCTATAGCTCTCCTTTATTTGGAAAAAGTAAAGACTAGTGCCATGAGCTGTCACATCTGGACAGTGGGTCTGGTACAGCTGTGAAGGGAGAACAGAACTTAAGAGCAGTCACATCCATTGGCATCTGGAGAACAAAGTCATCTGTTAGTTACCTCAGAGCCTGGACTTAGAGATTTATTCTGCATGTAGGGGATTTCAGAGAGGGGCATGGGGACTAGATTCTCAGCTGATACCCATTGGTTTACATCCAATTAAAGCTGCAGAATGAAAAGTTGGGGAAAGTTGGCCCCTTGTTTTTTATGTGATGATGGAAGGTGAAAGCTTTGATAAACCTAAGCTTATAGCATGAACTGCATTTTGCAGAGTTCTGACTTTGCATTCTTCAGTTTGTGATGGTCATTTGCTGAGGGACAGGTTAGTTGGTGTAGGAATTTACTAGCAGACCCCAAGTCTGCTCCTGACCCAATTAGAAAATACACATGTATTAGGAAAGACTGATAAATGATCCAGTTGGCTGTGATTTCATCATTTTGATGCCAAGAGAGAGAGAAATGTTCCTTCATAGCCAAGTCAATGAGGTGCTGAGATCTTGTGAGGCTGTTAGCATCTTCAGGGAAGGTCATGCCAGCTGGGTCTCTTGCAGGATTACATCCAGAGTTAAACTTGGAGCCTGAGTTTTGGAATCCTCAAGTTTGTGCACGGCTGTAGCTGCCTTTGGGTGGCCCATGGAGAGAAAGGAAGAGGGTTTGTTAGGATTTGGTAGTATACAGAGGAACGAGTGTGCATGCTGGGATGGGATTTAAAGCTTCAAACTAATTAGATTTTTAATTGTTTCTTTTCTTTTTTCTGTTTGTTAGCTGTTGTGATTAACTACCCTATGCCAATAAGTAGCTGGAGCACATCCCCATATAGGGACACAGCATCTCTACTAGTTTTTGGAAATTTGTCACGACAAGGAGTTCTGAATTATCACTGAACTATCCACAGTGCACAAAGGCTGCGTAAACCTGCTAAAAGATGTGAGTCTCTTTACTGCTAACCAATTTTAGGGCAAATTGAGAATGTTTATTTTCTAAAGGCATTCCACTGTAATTTTTAAATGATGGCTTTTTTCCTTTCCAAATAACAGTTTCAATATCCTTTGCTTCACAAGTGTTTGATCTAACCACAGTTGATGTTTAGCCATGGTAACACTCAGGATCTTTTCTTCATGCCTGTTGCTTTTGTGCCCCCCTTCCACCCCCCCAGACAGATTGATTTGGAAACTATCCAAGTTCTCTCAGGAGTAGTATCAAATTCACTGTGTTTTCTCCACACCTGACCCATTCTGGATTTCTTTAAATGCTAAAACTAGCAAGGGCCCAGCTGTGATGGGAAAAAAAAAAACCTAAAAAAACCAACAAACCAGAAAATCTCATTACATGTTATCCCTGTACAGCAAAAGTATCTAATGGGGAATGGTGCTTCAATAAATACACAACGGATTATGTTAACAGGGAAGTTAGCAGCCAGGTTTCTTTTTATATCAGATCATATTTAAGAAAGAGGAAGAAATAAATATAGGCATTTCTAGAACAGCTGTACCTACCTATGCACCATTCAGTTTGTACCCATCTGTTCCTACCTCTTTACTCATGCAATAATAAAACCAAACCTTTTCCATATTCACGCTTTAAAACACACACTGCAGTTCAATCTGATATTTCATGTAATAATCAAACCAATTCCCCTGATAATAGCTGCACACACATTTGTGCGTCAGTTCTTTAAATACCCAACCTTTGGGAAATAGGCCCTGGGCTGGAGCAGGAGGTACTCGGGCTGAGCATACAATGAGTTTAAATGGAATAAGCTAATTTGTCACTGTTTTGTTATGATTGAATATATGTGTTTAGAATGAAATTTAATTTAAATCCAATTTGTAACATCTCTGTGGGTGGGACAAAGAAAAGAAAAAAACAAGCCCAAAGGATATATTAACTGGATACAGTACTGTGAACGTAATAGGACTTCTGAGTTTAATGTTCAATTAAAAAGCCCTGCATGTTCTTATTGGTGTTTACAGGGGTGGTTTTGGGGGAGATTTATGTTGCAAAAAAATCCTGTATAACCCTTTTTTTGTCACTGGCTTGTGCAAAGTCTTTACCTGCTACAGTTAAGCCATCTGTTATTCTTGAAGGAAAATTCAGTCACAGAGGTACCAAGAGATAAAACAAGCATTTTTATCTAAACATTTCCCTGAGTTGCCATGTTGGTTTTTTACTTCAGAAAATGAAGATGAATTAGTCTAACTGGCTGTTGTATTTTTGATATGAACCAGAGGAATCTAAGTGGAATAAAAAAGCATGAGCCTTGGAGGGGCTGATTAGTCACACACCACAGGCACTTGGAGCAGCCCGGCAGCAGCCCTGCACCCAGGAGCTCCCCATCCACCCTGCACCCAGCATCACTGCCTGTCCTGCACCCAGGAGCTCCCCATCCACCCTGCACCCAGCATCACAGCCTGTCCTGCACCCAGGAGCTCCCCATCCACCCTGCACCCAGCATCACAGCCTGTCCTGCACCCAGGAGCTCCCCATCCACCCTGCACCCAGCATCACAGCCTGTCCTGCACCCAGGAGTCCCCTGTCTGTTGTGCACCCAGCAATCTCCTGCACTGATACTGCCCAGGGCTTGGCAAAGCCTGGCATCATCATCTTCATCTCTTCACAACCCCCCACCTCCTCCTGCTTTCTTTAAATTTAGTTGGGGAATATGATAAATTTTAAGAGGAAAAGCATCTTTTTCCTGTGGAGTGGTGGGTTGGCAGATTATTGGGTGCCTGGTTGGGGGTGTCAGGGTCTCTAGTTGGGGTCCCAGATGGTAAACATCAGAATTGCTTGGTGGGCTTCTGCACACTACTTCACACTGGATTTCTTCTTCTGGGTTGTTGTGGGTTTTATTCTTCCTTCTTTACTTGTGAAAAATACTCAAATTATCATCTGTCATGCAAGGAGTTTAAAGAAGATACAGAATATACTACTGAAGAATGAAGAGACAGGAACTGTAGGGAAGGAGAGAAGGCTATGCAGGCAGATGCTCACAATTCTTTATATTAAGGATAAACATCATGAATCAAAGATATCTCAGTTTGAGTATATTGGTAATCATTAGTTCATATCACCTTTGCATTGTTTATTTAACCTTGAGTGTCTGTATTGAATATATCCTTTATATAATCACTATTCATAGAGAGATATATAAATATATACCTATCCTAGAGCCTGCAAAGACAGCATTATTTAATATAGAACCTTAAAATACATAAAAATAATTAAACATTTGGTTCTTTCATTTGTATGTTATTTACCTAATATTAATTAAGGACTTATTACAAGCTCTCAAAACAGATATATCCCTTATTGGGTAATTAATACAAATCTTGCCAACACATTAACAACACAAAGACCGTAACAGCTATCTTAGGAGCTGTTACAGTCTGTCTTGTAAATCCTGTCCTAGTGCATGGATTAGTTCATGCTCCTTCGGAGATGTGAAAATTTCCAATGTCAATCCTGATGCCATTCATGGGGGCCAAGTCTGTGGGGATCCCTTTCCCTTCAGATTCTGAGGTTTTTGAATGCACTCAAGTGTAGGCACATCTGCCTGGGTGAGAGACAGAAGCAAAAAACAGAGCTGCAATTTTGAACTGTTTCAGTGTTTCCCACTGCATTTGATTGGCATTAGGAACAAAAAACTAAGCCTTTTAATTTAATTTTTTAAAGTTCATAGAAACCTCTTTTTGAAACTTTGTTTTTTAAAGTAAGCAATAGCTTTGTTTAAGGTAGTACATTTTTTGTCCATTTTTCATTTTGTTTTGTTTTTTAAAGTCTCAACAACCTGAAAGCATGTTGTTTTATTTCAGATATAAATATTCTTTCAGGTTATAACCTCCAGAAGTTACTTATATAAAGGCAGTGCTGACTGACATGATTGTAACCATGATTTTATTGTAATAACTTGCAGAGTAGAGCTGAGGCAGGAGGTGTGATGGTTTAATGTACACTTACTCATGGCTTTTGAAATTACTTGTGTGTCTAGATAGTAGGGCCAACCTGCTTTATCTTCCATGTATATATTTATGATTGGCCATCCACAAGAGCTGTATTATCCTGCCTCTGAGTGGGAAGAGAACAGTATCTCCTGCCAGCATTGCCTGTGCTGGCAGTGCTACACCCTCACAGAGCAACTGATGTTACCTGTTGTCTATGCTTCCATTAAACTTCCTAGAAATATAAGAACAATTGTACTGCTTTGAGGAGGTGTTTTGAGGAATGTTTTGGGTACACAACATGCTTACAATTCTAATTGGAATTAGTAAAGAAAACCAGTAGAATATGCACACAAAAAGAGAAGGTGAAGTGGCAGAGTACTGATTGAAATGAACTAAATTCTGTGCATGTAACCAGATTATCTCAAAAGTAACCTAGGTCCACCTTCAAAGACATGTTTGCAAGTCACTGTGAATCCAGAACCACTCTCTGCAGTCTGAAATATCAGGTTACTTTAAGCACTGTGATAAATATTTGAATTTACAGTCCTGTTTGGTTTGAAACTTGGCTTCTTCTTTAGGCTTTTCTCAGTGGTGACCAGCGATAGGACAAGGGATAATGGGTGTAAATTGAAGCATAGGAGGTTCAAGTTAAATATCAGAAAAAATTTTTTTACTGTAAGGGTGACAGAGCCCTGGAACAGGCTGCCCAGGGGGGTTGTGGAGTCTCCTTCACTGGAGACATTCAAGACCCACCTGGACACGTTCCTGGGCGATGTACTCTAGGTGGCCCTGCTCTGGCAGGGGGGGTTGGACTAGATGATCTTTTGAGGTCCCTTCCAACCCCTAGGATTCTATGATTCTATGATTCTATGATTCTCACATACTTGCCAGGATGAGAAACGCTTACATGGATTGACTCAATACAGCATCTGCTGACATAGCCTCCCTTAGAAATGAGTGCCTTTCAGTTCCTACTCTTTCCTCTTTATCTGCACTGCTAGATCAGTGTTTGTAGTGGCACAAAAGGAGATACGCTGTGGAGAGTCCAACTTTCATAGTACTGGCACCCAGTGATGCAGGGCTGGATTTCAGTTCATCAGGGGAGAGTTACTATAATTGTCTCAGACCTTCATTAGCTGTCAGTCCTCCCCTCTGTGTCTGACACGTCGAAACCCAGAGACAAGATGCTAATTTCTTGTTGAAAGCAGCCAGTCTCTAGAGTTTGAAAAAGACATGCAAGCTCCTTCCTTTTATACTAACCCACCTGACAAGTGCCAAGTGCTCTTACCTCTCAGTGCAACCTGAAATCAATAGGGTTTGTGGGTGCTCAGAGTTCTCAAGTGGCTCTTTTAAAGGCAGAGGCTGTGGTGCTTCACCTGGGCTGGGGCTTGGGGGGTTCTTGGCATTCATATGTGACTCTGCCATGTGCATCCTATTTGACCTTGAGCAAGTCACTTAGTCTGCCTCCTCTTCAGCTTCTTGATCTCAAAATGGAGCCTGTAGCAGCTTTTTGTACTGTCTGTGGTGTAGATAAATTCCTGAATTTCAGTAATCTGTTCAAGTTTTATAGTGATGGCTATTTTACTGAATAATGTAATGAATAATATTTGTATCTTTAAGCTGTTCATTTTGAGTTGTTAATGCTGTATGTCTCCTGACTCCATGTCTGGACAAGATTTAGGTCCTACCCAGCCCATAGTGTTGTTTCCTCAAGAGGAAAACTTGAGAGTGTAGTTGGAACACAACCATGATCTGCAGTGTGTGGGTGCACCATGGAGTACACGTGCCCTATAGCTGTAAGGGGAGATGCTGTGCTGGATCTCTATGATATACAACACAGTTTCTCTTCTCCCTGAGCTTGACTTTCTCAAGTAGTTTGGAGGCACCTCAGCACCTTCATTATTCTGGGCCTCAGTGGATCCAGAGCAGCCCTTGGGGTAATCTGGTGAAGGATGTGGGTTCTGCCTACATGGCTGCCTTTAGCAGCAACATGATAAGCAGCAGCTTGTGGCACCCTCCCACACTGGGGATGACTAGAATGTGCAGTTGTCTTCCTTGTTTCCTAAACTAGTACTTGTTTTTATAGCCCTTGGATCCTGTGCTGATCCCATTCAGGCATACAAATCTCACACGGTTACAAAGGAGGAAACACTGAGACTGCTAAATGCCTACAACTTAAGCAGAGTTTCTCATGAGTCTCATCTCTTCTGACATTAAAGTATGATGCATGCAGCCATTTTGCATTTAAAGAAGAGGGGGTTTTGTTTTGATTTTTTTATGGCTGGCATTGACCAAATAATATTGTCTACACACAGAGATATTTATCTTTGATATGTGTTTGCCTCCTGCATTTTTGGAGCTGTTATTTTTAGCTCTTCATTTCTACAGCAAGACCTTTTGGCATCTTTGTGGAACAGGAGCAGTGTCCTGATTTAGCACAGCTCCACGATACTGGCATTGTATAACTGAAGGAAGGAAGTAGCTCCCTTGGTATGTACTTTTACTGTAAGCAGCATTGGGATATTTGCTGAGGTTCATTGAGGAGTAGAGGCTGTAGGAAGTTGTGGAGCACTGTAGTAGAGGACAAGGTTATGGAGGCTCCAAGGGAAACAACCTTTTTTTAATTCTCATAATGCCTAGGCATCTTGGCTTCCAGGATGAGCAAAGCAGTAAATATCCAGCAAAGGATGTTGATTTGTATGCACAGCAATTGTTGGAATAAAAATCAGTTCAGACCCCAGTGACTCTTGCCAGCCCTGGTTATGGCTGTAGAGATGTGAATGCACAGAAAGTAAATAATACTTGCAATACAACTTAAAATTCAAGCCACCCTTCAGATTGTAACTCCAAATAAATCATTTCTCTTTTCCAAAAATGACTGGAAAGTTTCCATGGAAGGGGAGAGGCAGTAGGGAAGCAAAACCTGTAGAACTGTGCTTGTGACAGGAGCTGTAACACCATCCCTGAGATGCTGTTGGCATTTTGTTTGTTCTTAAGTAACACAAAAATCTATTGCAAAACAAAACAAGATGAGAATTCTGTATCACAGTGTAGATTACAGTCTTACATTAATAAAACAATAAAGGAAATTAATAATTTATCTGTGGCTGGTTTTACTTTTTGGGTGGTTTGAGGTTTTTCTTTGTTTTTGTTTTAAATACTAGTAGAAGGTTCTTTTCATTCAACCTGAACTGAAGTGAAATTACTTCTACTATAGATAAAAACATACAGATGAGCAGCATGCTTTCCCCACAAAGCTAACTGCAATCCCAATTAACACTTCTCAAAACTGAATTTATTTTTTCCCCCTACTTCCTAATGAGGTTTTTTCCTCCCTGCTGTCTTGATACAAAGCTTTATGCCGTATGAGTGTGTTCATATGGTGCTTGAGTGCGTTATCTGACCTTGATTGGTGTTTTGGGAGCCAGTTAAATAGATTACATAGAGGTTACCTTGACAACTGTCTTTGCTGATTTAGCAATGCAGTTCATTCTTGGGCAC
Source organism: Phaethornis superciliosus (assembly GCA_023637945.1). Taxonomy (NCBI): domain Eukaryota; kingdom Metazoa; phylum Chordata; class Aves; order Apodiformes; family Trochilidae; genus Phaethornis; species Phaethornis superciliosus. The sequence goes on from JAJQWJ010000015.1 coordinate 12,214,798, forward strand.
AAGACTCTCAGCAACTGTGGAATTCCACTGACTTCATATTAATCATTAACACAATGTTCTGGGGAGGCTCTGCCGAGCTAGCAATAAGGACTGTATTGAAATTATTTTTTTACTGGGTAAATGTTATAGACCAAGATATGTTTACAGTGTGAAATGTTGTTCACAGTCATAAAATGAAAATATATGTTCCTGTTTATTTTTTCTCTCTTCTAGTTTCAACAATAATATTGGAATAATAAATCTCCTATCATGTCTGATGGGAAAAGATGGTCTTTTAAATGAAACTCTTTCCTTAACATTGATCTTACACCGCACCTTCCTTTAGGTCTGTGCCATAACCTCGCAGGCATGACAGATAAATTCAGTGTGTGAAAGCTTATGTACCTGGAATCTGATCTCTATTAACTTCAAAGAGATTGCTTCTGATTTACATTAATGTTTCATATCAGTCAGAATCTGGCCCTTTTCAAAAGGTGCTTGAAGACAAGACAGCCACTTCTTTCAAAGCTGTTGTCCGAAATTGTTCACAATAGCCTCAAACATTTAAGATAGTATGTAATCAGGGATTTGGGCTTTGTCTTTCTAATTAGTCTTTTTACTTTTAAGTTCCTGGCTTAACCAGAACTTCGCAGGAGGATGTCAAGATTCTGGGGCTGTATTTTGCAAGAGGCTGGGACCCTTATGGAAATTAAAAATTGTTTTTTATGCATTAAATATGAAAATTAATAACATAGAGTAGAGTCCACCATGTTTTTTCTTCTCATACTGATATTCAGTGTATCTCATAAGGTCTTGTCTGTCCTCCCTGTTTTCCATCTGCAGTGTTGTACTCAAAGTCCCTTTTATGGGTTGCATATGCATAACTGCCATACAAAATGTCATGTACAAGGTCAGTGAAGAACACAGCTGAGGTCTATGGCACATATGGAGGCTGTATGGAATCTATGGGTAGACATCTTAGCTAAATATTTTTGCTAGTGCTATCGGGTAATGAAATACTGATTTATTTATTTATTAACTGCCACCATTAGGTTTCAGAGTTAGTCCATTACAAACAAAGACAGTCCTTTGTACTGCCCAGAGCAGTTGCTTGCAAACTCAGAAAGACAGAATTAATCACAGTATCTCCAGCTCTTGATCTGAAGTTAGTGTTTGCCCACGTTGAGAAATATTTTCTTTAAACTGAAATTATACCAAAGAATGATTTCCACCAGATTGGTTCTTTCCACAGTTCTTTCATTCTTTGAGCAGCTTGGTGCTGGGCCAGCACCACAGGCATGAGCCGTGTTTGTTGTCCCGGGTGAGGTCAGTGCACACATGGCTGTGCCAGGCACTGCTCCGGGCTGACCCCGGGGGTTTTTCCAAGGTGTTTTCTTCAGAAAGCACTAGAAATAATTAGAACTTTTCTCTCAGGCAGTATCTGGGAATGGTATCATATGCTATCTGTGGCTAGTAAGGACCTTTCACCTGCTTCAGCATCAGCTCCTTTTGACCAGGCAGAGAAGCAGCTCTAGAGAAACAGATTTCCAATTTTTCAGAGGCAGGTATCTACTGTCACCTTAGTGAGACATTACAGTTACCTTTGTTGTACCCTGATTCTGCATGCCCAGTGTTGCCTTGGCATGCTAATAACACTTGAGACTAAACACTGGGTGCATCAGTGGAAGAATCAGTAGAAACTGGATTGTGTGTCTGAGTTACAGTACCCAAGTGCCAGTCTCCCTTGGTCCTCTCCAGCAGAGTCTTCTGTATGCCAAACATAAGATTTCTTAGCATAAAAATATACAGTTCTGCAGCTGTAGCCTAATTTTGGGTATACTTTGCAGTTTACTTATATTGGCTCTTTCTCTTTTTTACTTTTGCTTTTCCTTTTTATTTTTCCTTTTCCTTTTCTTTTTCTTTTTTTTTCCTCTTTCTTTTTCATTTTCCTTTTCTTTTCCTCTTCCTCTTCCTCTTTCTCTTTCCCTCTCTCTCTCTCTTTTTTAATGTTTCTTTTCCTTTTCCTTCCTTTTTCTTTTCCTTTCCCTATTTCTTTTCCTTTTTCTATTTCTTTTTCTCTTTTTCTTTCTCTCTTTCTCTTTCTTTTTCTCTTTCTTTTTTTGTTTTTTCCTTTTTCTTGTCCTTTTTCTTTTCCTTTTCCTTCCCTTTTTCTTTTTCTATCTTTTTCTTTTTCTCTTTATCTCTTTCTCTAGTTCTTTTTTCCTTTCTCCCTCTTTCTCTTTCTCTCTCTTTCTCTTCCTCTTCCTCTTTCTTTTTCTCTGTCTTTTTTTTTTCCCTTTCCTTTTCCTTTTTCTGTATCTTTTTTTCTTTCTTTCTTTCTTTTTTCATCTTTTTTTTTTCCTGGTACAAATAAGATCTGAATCAGTCTGAAGCAGACTGGTGTGGCTTGCTGGAAGATTTTCAGAAAAAATTCCCAAATCCTTCACCACAACTGTGAGTGGAATTGCTTACAGATTGCTTAAGGAAAGGAACAAAGCTTGGTTACTAGACTTTTTAATCTGCCACTTTAAAAGACAGAGAATGGTTCCAATATATGCTCTAGGGTGTTTCACAATTGGCAGAGGTGATTTATTTTGGAGGCTTGTAACCCTGCAAGAATTCAAAAGTAACACACTCGAGGCCTCTGATATTAAGTAACAGGGTACAGATGATAGAGATTTCCTTGATGCAGTTTCTCTCTTTTCGCTCAGAATATCAGGGTTTGAATATTGAGCACAGTGGTGCCCAGATGCCAGCCACCTGATATTGTTGTGCTGCAATATTTTATTTCCTGGAGAAGGACATGGAAAAGCCAAAGTATAAAGAAGGAGAGGGCTATTTTTTGTGTTTTGTTTGGTTGTTTGGTTTTTTTTCACTAAGACAAAACACATGTTTTTTCAAAGGAACCCACAAGAATGAAACATATTTGTACACTTTGCAGAAAAGACTTTCCTACTATCTGACTCCTTTGAAAATCTTTCCTGCTATCTGACTCCAAACTGCTTTTAGCCCTATGTCATTTTTACACTCATGTACTCATTGCTACAAGGTGTGACCTCATGTGGTCAGAATCAAACCCATTGTTCCCACCTGCCATTTGGAAAACTGTAGGAAAAACAAGGAGGTATTTCTGTCTTTCATGGTAAGTATCTCCCTGGTTCATGTGTGAAATGTCTGGGTAAACCTGGTGGCCCTATGTGCTGATAATTGCCACATGTCAGCATTTATAAGAAAAATGTTTTTCATAAATATCGAATTTCCACTGAAAACAATTTTAAGAAAATGTCATTTGATGCCAGGTATCCATGCATATCAAAGCTTAATGACCAGTCAAGACAAACATTCATAATAACATCTTGTATATATCTATGCATTAGCCATAAAACCTAGTAAGAAGTTTCCAGGCAGTTTCCATCTAGTCCTGAAATTTTTTTTCCCACATTACTGGAAAGCTGCTCATTGATGATCAGGAGAGTATTTTAATTAGTTATTATGGAAATATTGTTAAATTACGAATAACAGCAGCATGGTATAGCCTCACAGGAGGTGGTCAAAATGATCAGTACTGAAGTTATGCAAAGAGTTAAATAAGGATTTCTCCAGGCTGATGAAGCAAGTGGCTCTGGAACCCATTAATTCTTTTCTCAGGGAATACTCCTGTGATATAGGGCAGGGTTCCTAATGGGGTTTTGACTGGAACAAAAGGCATGGTTAGATGCTGATGCTGAAAGCTGCTCTAATTTATGCTTGGGGACTGTCTAGCAACTAGCTTGGGATCAGGGGATTTCAAACATTATCTTTGCACCTCCTGTTTTGAGGTGCAGTGTGCATTTTTGTCATGTGTCCCAGATCATTCCAGGGCAGGTGACTGGAGAGTTTATTGTATTCCTCCTTCCTACACACCAATAAAAAGAAAATGTTTTGTGTCTTTTAGGGATTTATTCTTTTGAAATAACTGCAGAATTTGGAATTTGTGTAATATTTGTCTGAGAGGGAAGCACCTTTACAAGCTTTTAGTGTTGCATATGTTTTTCTAAAGATCCTTAATGGAGCAACATAATGCCACCTGTGTGTCATCAGTCAGTGTACAGGTAAAGTTGTCAAAAGATTGTGCGGGGAGATGAGCTCTCTGGTTCGCTTCGTATTGAAGCGAGATATATGTGTGTGTCATTTCCTTATGTGTCACCTGGAAGATTTCCCCTGAGTATTTCCAAGTCATGCAATTAACACTGCTGGGTTCCCCAAGAGAGTCTACGCTTCCAAATTTCTACCTATACTAAGAGAGCAAGTTCAGCCCCGGAGTGGCTTCACTATTGAGTAACACTCAAGTATAGGAAACTAGAAAACTTGTATATGTGTCTGTATGGCAAAGGATGTGCTAAAGGAAAACAAAGCACCAGCTTAGAATAAAGAATGAGTTCTCTGTCTTCCCTTTATTTTTTTCATCTTTTTTAGGGGGGGAGGGGAAGTGGGAAAGGATTGTACTCTTAGGTCAAGGTTGAAGACTTTGTAATGCAGAACAACAAAGCCTTACTGTGATAATACACACAGCACCTGCCCTGAGGATAAACAAACAGTTCACTTTTTAGTACTTTCAAGCATGATGTGAGCAAAATAGTGCAAACAAAAAGATTCTTTTTAAACCTTATAGGGAAAGAAAAATGGAAATCTTAAGAGCAAACAACATGATACTTTATATCCTGTGATGGATTTTCTGTATCACAGAAGCTGAACCATGCAAATGAACTTGTGTGGTTGGATCCAAGACAAGAAGCTTTTCTCTCAGTTTCTACCTGCTCATTCCTGAGCTTAATTGTGTCTTTTATGCAATCCTGGATTGCCCTGCTCCCTGCTGATGGCAGAAGCCCACTGCTTGCCTTGTGAAACAGGCCTGACTTGAGTCCCTCATTGCCTTTATTTATACCCATTCATCCATTTCACCCATTCACCAAATTGTAACCCATGAATTAGCTCTGTGCTGTTATTTTTGGTCAAAGTGTACCTGTTGTTGCTGAAAATTCATTCCTTAATCCTTTGGGCAATACTAGCATCTACAAACTGTAACTGTAGTTTGGCCAATTGTTTTGTTTTTTCTTAGTTTACTGAACAAGTCTTGTGTTAAAAGTCTTGTTCTTATACCTCACTTCCTTTAAGCAGAGTGATTTTTCTGAAAAGCACTCTTAGTTTGTATTCTTTAATATCCTTTCCATGTACTCTAGAACTTCTCAGCACGTCCTGTTCTTCATAACCTGAATAATTACATTTTCAACTTCTGCTGTTCCAAAGCCTTCCGTTAGCTATCAGAATTTTCAGCTAAGACACCACACACCTATCACATGTTGCCTGCTGATCATCCCACTGACATGCATGCAGGTTTTTCCTCCCTCTTTTGGATTTCAGTCTGTTGTTTAAATATGGTGTTGGTGAGGCTCCAGAAGTCTTGCATGATTTCCGCTTTGTGCATGACATACTCTCCAGTTTTTGTGAAAACGTTGTTTGGAATAATCCTTCAAGGAAAAAGTTTCCCTTTTAAGTCTGGGGCTTTGGTCTCCTAGCACAAACACTGAGTGAAAGGGCTGCTGACAACTTTGATTTACTTCAAATTCTGATACATATCAAAATGAAAAAGAATGAGAGAGGAAGCATTGACACACTGAACCAAGGGACCATTAACCAAGAGAATGGACAGTAGGCTACATTTTGCTAAAAAATGGGCAAAGTCAAAGGGAATGCAAGCCTCAGAAGTTCACATCAGAACATTTGAACAGCAAGAGAGGAGTCCAGCAAACAGACAAGCTTGCTGATGTCCTGAGAGTTCCTCCTGACACAGCCAGGCTCCCACTGGAAGTTCCAAACAAAACTCCTATTTATTTCCATTGCTGCACAAATTGGCTCATGTGATTATTTCAAGATTTATTTGATAAGCCTAGGAATAATAGAATGCAAAGAGAATGTGCATGTTTATGATTCTCCTGGGGGTTCTATTTTCTCTAGAATCAAAGTCCCGGTTTCCACTTCATGATGTATCTGAGTCTTCAGTTCAGCTTCACTTCTGTTAGCACCACAGAGAAATCTCTGGCAAGACAGATGTCTGCAGACACCAGAAGCCTCAAATTGAACACCTAAAAATAGAAAGCTACAGAATTGATAAATATTTTTGCAAAGCAGCCTTTTATAACTACTCTCCTTTTGTACCAGTGGTAGTTAGCATTGAAAACCAAGTATATTTCAGCAAAAGAGAAAGCTGACCAAGCAGCCCAAGAAATTCTGCAGAGTTCTGCAAATTGCAGGAGGCCCAGGGAAGGAACTCAGTGCATGCCAGATTTTCCCACTGATTTCTGTTGTCTCTACTCATCATATGTAACACTAGGATTTCACTGTGGAGCACTGTATCTTCACCATGATTTTTACCTCACTAACAGCCTGATTATATTTTATGACTTTACATCCTCATTCAACATAATTTATTTTTGAAAATTATGACTATTTTAGAAAATATGACTGTCCCCAGAAAAACATTCAGCTATTTGTTCTCTTTGTTCACAAATTAGTTTGGAGAAGGATCAACCGGTAGTATAGAAAGCCTGTATTAGATCTGCTAAGGTCTCTTCCTATTCAGATTTGCTTTCTGTTGCTGGAGGCTACTCTTGATATTTATTTGTAATGAAATACTGCTCATCCTCTTAACAAAGAGGGAGTTGGTTCCCTTCAGTACTTCCATGAACTTCAGATAGTGTTTATATAGTGTGTATTCAAAACATGCCAGCTATTTCTTAGTATCGTGTAGTTTCTCTGACCATGGGCTGGGCTTCTGCTTACCTGACACCTTTTTTTGTTCTTTCCTATCTTTCTCTGAACAATCATTTCCTAAACTGCCTAAGTAAATATGATTGTGAAAAGGAAGATCTGCAGAATTCCCCTGCAACAAATTCCAGAGACTCACTCCATTCCCCCTTTCTCACAGCTCAGGTTTTGGGTACCCCCGTGTAACTCCTCACAAAACCCAGTGCTCATTTCTCCACTTTGCTGATACTCACATGTGTACATTGCTGTGGAGCCCATGAGTAAGTCCCTGTGGATGATATACATTTATTTCTAGTGTCTCGGGAAACCTCCACCTAGGGACTTCTCTCCTGTGTATCCCATAACCCAGTTCTTTCTGGATTCACATTGTTACTGGAGTGATATTGTGAGAGACAGAAACAAAGTCAGGAGACTCTTTCAACTAGAAAGTTACACACTCCCTAGTAATTTCTAGTTCCAGGAGAGGTCTTCACTGGTGAATCTATCTCTTTAGGTTGATTTGTACCAAGATGTTGCCAGAGAAGTCAGACCAGTAGAATCTTCTTGAGAAGGATCAAATTCTCAGTACAAAAAATGCCTGTACTGCTAACCAGACTTCTCTCATTAGAGAAGCCACCCTGCAGATTTTTTTTTTACTGCTATAAATCATGCCAGCCCAGGTTGATTTTCCTTTCTTAGCTACTTTGGCAAAATGCTGCCTATTCAATGCTTTATAAACTGAACTGCTCCCTTATGGGGACTTTTTTGAACCAGATTAATTCTTTCGATTCACCCACTGTGAAAATCCATGGAAATCTATCTTGGGTCATGCTGAAGCCTTTGGTGTAACCTGCAGGAGTGGGAAGATGAGAGGAGGGAGGCAAGAGGCACCTCTACTGAACTTAAATCCTAGGCACTGCAGACAAAAAAGCACCAAGCAGATCTCACTGTGCCTGGTGCAGGTAGGTAGCTCACAGATTTATATCATCTACCACCAGAGTATGTGAACACTGACAGTACACATCTGTCCTCTGCTGTGCATTGAAGTCATCATGGACAAGGCATATTAGCTATTTTCTTATGTTTATGCAGCCCTTTGTAAATGTAGGGCCAGCTGCAGAGCTGCTTTAGATTAATGCCAATGCATCTACTTATACCAGCTGACACCTAGTCCACAGTTCACTAAGTGCTATTTATTATTTTATTTTGTTTGCTAGAGGGACGGTAGAAATTACATTGATACACAGGTCAATTCAATCCTGCTGACATAGCCTCAAGGGGGTTTTGTTTATTTTTTTTATTTTTCCACTCTCCCAGGAGAGTCTCCTTTACAGCTTTTTTTGTTTGTTTGTTTATTTAATAAGATGGGCACATTGGAAATCTTATAAACTTGTTATTTTATGTATCTTTCAATTTCTTTGGCTTTATTAATCATTATGGTACTTGAAGTTGCTAACATGAAAAATGCACTGTAAATAGTCATTATTATCAAATTACTTTCATAAAAATTATCTGTAGGATTAAATTCTTATTAGAGCAACACTATTAGTCATTATTATTATAGTTTAATTAGTAGTATCAAGAGATAGCAGCTTTCAGAATTATCTTTACCACAGCCAGTTAAATATGAAGGTTTAAAATTTCAATAGATTTAGTGGTTTAGGAAATGGTAGTGGGATTATAGTTAATATTATTTATTCAGTTCAGTCCTTGCTAAGAGCTGATGATGTGCTCAGTGCTGAGTGCAGCAGAACTTGCTGCCTTAAACATGTACTTCCAGAAAGGGAAAGGAAATAGATGCATTAGAATAGGACTTACTTATCTTAATTCTGGAATCCAGGAGTTCTGCATTGTTTATGGCTCTGCCACTTCCTGTGTCTGTTAAATTTTGTGCTTTGTTATTTGTTTAATCTTTCTCTGCCTCAGTGCATGGACATGCATGAAGTCTGTTACATTAATTAACCTGTGTAAAGTATTTTGTATTATAGGTACATGTGAGAATGGAGAATTTTTTCACCTTACCTGAGAAGCTCTGGTGTTCATGGATTGCCCTATTCATACGGCTGTGTGGTTTTTGTAGATGTGTTAATGTAACTGTGAGGTGATATGATGGGCCGATTATGTTCTTCTCTCTTTTTCTTTTGTCTGAAATGATACTATCACTCCTTCCCTTTGATGCAGTAACCTAGTCAAGCTTCAAGAGACATAGGATGAGAAAAGAGTGACAAATAAAATATTGTTATGGCAGGTGTCATGAGATGGTGGTGTTATATAAAGTCTCAGAGTTCTTTTTTTTTCCACCTTATTATGTGAGCAAACTCTCAGTCTTGAGAAGACATGCTGTGTTTGTAAATTTTCTTTTGCAAGGCCCTGGATAGAAAAAGTCAAATAAACAATTTGTTTCATTGCCTCAGCCTCTGGCTGGAGTCGTTCTGGACACAGACACTCCCCCATACACAAGCATTACTACCTGGCTAAAATTCCATTGCCCTGCTCTTGCCTTCTTTTTTCCAGGTCTAATTTTGCCTGTTGTCATCCCTCTTTGTGTCATGCCTCAAACATCCCAGGTTTTTAAGAGCAAAAACTCTGCCTTACAGAAATCCAACTTGGGCGCTGACTCTGCCTGCAAAGCTGGAGGTAGGCTGGGTACTTAAAAATGAGGTTCCCAGGAGCTGGCATGCTGAGAGGGAGCTAAGGAGTGAGTTGGGAGATGTCCTGGGAAAGGACAGCCCTTCAGCCTGGCCCTGAGTGTGGAGGTGTCTCCTGGGTTTTTGAGGTTTGTCTTGAAGATAGGAACCCAAAAGAAGTTGGCCCTTGGCTACCACAACAGAGAAGGGGAGAAACCATTTCTTTTTTCTTCTGTTAATCTGGTATTTTCTAGGAAGTGGAATGTTAAATGTCCCTCTGCCAAATCTGGCATGTGGAATTAAATTTTGATCTCCCATATCTCAGAGAAGGCTCTGTTCACCTGGCTTTTTGGGTGCTGTGAGCTCTTTCAGTCTTTTCCAGTGACATTGCTCCAGTGTTCACACACAGTGAAATATCAGCAGTTGAGAGAATGACTCTGAGATGTCCTAACTATGTCATCTGCCATGTGAGTGATGTAACTGCTGTTTTTCAGGATCTCTCTCTCATAACTTTTCTGACTTGAGAAGAGCCTGACATTCTTATGAACTGGAAGAGTTCATAAGAACTCTTGGGGGTTGAGGTCCCCATCCCGGTGAGGCTGCATAGGGTTAAAATGCTGATCGCCCAGATCAAAGGCAAACACCCTAGCTCCCAGAACATGTTTTAGTTTTAAAGGGTTTTAGTTTTAAAGGTATTATTAAACTGGTCCCTATTGATTAGTAAATAGGAGATTTTAAGGTTTGCTCTGCTGAGAAGCCTGATCTGGATTCTTGTCAGTAGTGTGCCATGGGGGACTTGATTTATTACAGACATAATGGCTCTTCCTTTAAGAGCACCAAACTCCTCCTGAACTCGGTGGCATTTTGGGGTATGTAAGGAATGTGAGAGCAGGCTGCTGAGAAAGGCAGCGAGGCAATTCAGCAGTCTGAACTTTTTGCATGGATGCCCTGTTTAAAATGGGTACCAGTGGAGCAATAGATTGGCGTCTGATGTTAGTTAGAAAAAAAAGCCACACTTAAGTGATACAGTAGCAAAGTACAATTTTTGTAAATCTCTGGAATTAATACCTACAGCTATTTGTGAAGAGAAACAGTATCATTCATACTGAAAAATATTCTCTTCCCTCCCACAGGGGAAGCCTGTGTAGGTGTGGAGCTGTAGTCTGGGAAATTAAAAAATGCAAATTAAAAAATGAAAATGTAAAAAAGAGAGGCATTGCTCACTGCAGTGCTCTAAGGGTTTTCTTGAATAGCAGCAAATTAAAGAAATGCTATGTAATCAAAGTTTATATCAAGCCTATGAAAGGAAGGCACCATTATCGCTAAATATAGTGCTAGCACTCCCTGCTCCTGGTCTTGTGCATTGTGTACATATTACCAGTAAATTACAAAGATACTGTATTATATTTTTCAACAAGTCCTTGAAGAAAATGCACATTGCCTTTTCATAGGCCACTTTGTTCTGTTGTGTTAAAACATGATGATTAGGAAGGAAAGGGTGGTTGTGCTAGTGCTTTTTTCATTCAAGTTTCTTCATTTCCCTTTGCTGCTCAGTACCAGTGAGGGCTTCCCAACCGCAGCTGTTCTCCACTGGTGTTCATGTAGTTCAGTCACACAAGCTGCATTGATTGTGTGTAGGTTTAGATAATAGATATTTGCTGTCTTTCACCTCCCCTCTCTATTCATCCCTATGTAAGCCTATATGCCTGTTTTTCTCAGCTTCCCAACTAGAAACAGAGATTGACCTCCATTACTGCCTGTGTCCTGCTGCCTTAAACTGACTTTCCAGATGGCCACTTAAAGACTTCCCCACATAAGGAAATGCTGGGCAATGTCCAAATGGTTTAACAGCACAGGGAGTGGGCAATGTGGCTGAGAAAAAGGAGAGAGAATCAGGCAAATGGTGCATCCTAGCAACATCCAGGTAACCTGTTGGTCTCCAAGGCAATATGTAACTGTTGTGAAAGTGAGGAGATCATTGCCAACTAAAATGGAAAATAAGCTATGATGGAAAATCTTATTTATTTACAAGAAGCCTCTCTTCCTCCAGCAGCACCCAGCATATGTTTGGCACAGCTAAGAACAGGGGCACAGCCATATAGCATGTAGCTGGGAATTTCACCAAGGGTAAGTTAATGCTATTTAAGTTTTGATTCACTGGTTTGAAAGAACTTGTGCTGCTTTGTGCTGTAATGATTTCACAAGGTTCACTATTCCGGGGGGATTCTTGGCCATGCCTCTTTGACAGAAAAGTCACTGGGGACAGAGATTTGTACATGACTGTCTTGATGCTCCGGAAGAGATTAGGTGGAAAATAAGATAAAAATGGAAGTTTCATGGAGTCTTCTTTTTCCTCACATGTTGCAGGGGAGTTTGCAAGCACGGTGAGTTGTAGAGCCTGGAAGCTGTGGAAAGTGGAGCAGAGGTATAAAGTGAAGATTTGTATTAAAGCAATACAGGCCTTACACAAATGCTTTTGACCAGCAAATTCAGATTCTTTTGCCTAAAAATGTGCCTGCAGCCAGAGCTGTACACAGAATGCAGGTCTGTGGATTTGGCACATTGAGCAAATAAAGACTTCAGCAGAATCTCTAGATACTTGAAGAAACTAGGCCAAGCATACCCAGGTAGATAGCCACTGGATAAAATATTTTTTAGATCCTGATTTTAATTAAAAGAAAGCATAACTACCCCATTGTGACACTGCTACAGTTTACAATTCTTTCTTCATTTATTTAATCAGCCAAAGCAGATAAATCAGTAAATAGTGGTTTTAGTCTCCTAGATTAAAAGATGAAACTCAGATAACTTTCACTAAATGTGTTAATAAAACCAGAATTAGCAAAATTTCCCAAATACCTCTGTGGTCGAAAAATACTAAAGGGATTGGAAAACTGCTCTTAACAATAGTTGTAAATAGCGTCTATTTTTCACCTAATACTGTGATAATAGGATATGCTGCTTACTGTTCTTACTCATTAGACAGAAGGTATTTAAATAAAATTCAAGCCTGGACTGAGATATCCTGCAGCAGAAAAAAAGGTGGCATTTTCAGCAGCTGTTATCACCATGATGGGGTGTCATGAGCTTAGGTTTCTCCAGGGCATCTTGCTGAGCTACATCTTATATTTCAGTGACTTTTCTTTTCTCTTGATCTGTCAAATAAGGAAATAAAAACAGAACTGCATTTGGGGTGCAAAGCAGTTGCTGTTAGGACTATGCAAGTCACTTATGATGTGGCCTTTACTACCTCTGAGTGACGAGTGAACTTCTCCAATCCCAAATCAATTACTGCAAAGTGGAGTCATCATCACTGTTCCATTACTGACATACTGTATCTTAACACAGTTTTGTAACCAGTCTAGCTGTGCCTTTAAACTCTTTCAAATTGTCTGGCTTCAGCTGCTTAGAAGATTCCATTACTCTTAAATTCAAATAACATTGTAAAACCTGCTGCTACACCAGAGGTCCTGAAAAGGTCTTTGTCCAATTCACCTCACATAATCAAGGTGCTTGTAACTGGACATTTATGTTATATTCCTAACTTTAGTCGATTTTTAATGCAACTGGCATCAGGAGAAGATGGTGAATTTCTCAAGGTCTTAAAAGAATCTAATATATCTTCTCTAAAGGCTCTTCTGTTGTTTTCACAGTCTTGCTCCTGACAGATAGCATCAAGTTCTGTCACCAGTAGTTACTGGTTTTATGGGTATCAATATTCACTGTTTTGCAGCCTTTAAAAGTGCTGAAGAAGTTACTTTGTCATTGCTATGGGGCAGCACAGGCAAAACAAGTCAGGGTGTCAGGCTCATCCTTTTCACACTAAATCACACCTTCCTGCCCTGACATCATTGGAATCACCCATCTGTTTCCTGGATTTTACTGCCTTGTTGATTTGAGGAGTGCCTTGCTCGTGTTTCTTACCTAAAGTGTTGTGCTGAAGTGCATCAGCAGCCAGTGAAGCAGCATGCAGCACCCATTTGGTGAAGGAATTGAAGGACTTTTGCCTCTAAAGCTATTAATCTTCTACCTTCCAAGCACAGAAATCAGTAACATTTTGGGAAGTCAAATACTTTGTAAAGGATCTGTAGATTATGTTAGTGCAGAAAAAAACTTATTTGCTGGAGAATGCAGAGAAATATATGTGTCTATTTGATACGGGGGTTGGGGGGGCTGGAGGGCTTATCAGAAATGTAACAAATAGCTCTAGCAAGAAACAAACCAGGATATTTTTATAAAAGCCTGATTGTCCAAGGAAAGGGGAAAAGGGTCTAAAACCAGTAGAAGCAGGGCTGTTTGAAAAAAAAAAATTATAAGATGCATATAATAACTAGAGCTGGACTGCAGTGCATAACCTTTTCTTTCAAATGTGGATTGAAATCTTTCCAAATATCAATTAATCCCTAATCTGCCATGCATTTCCTAGTTGCTTCCTGTGCATTATTAATGGACTGGTCACCCTGAGATGAAGGTAGGAAGTAAAAGCAATTAAATTCCTCTCCTACCCAGCAGATACAATTGACCTAGAGGATTCAGCTACAAGTAAAAGGAAAAAGATCCAAAAAGGAATAAACATACCCTTTTTGCCTGAGCCAGTCTGTGTAGTTTTAAAAGCAGCATGCAAGAGCAACAGCAAGCTCCCTTTTATATAAAACATGAAATTCTAAGATCCAGGGCTGATCAAGGAAAAGAGCAGGTGCCCACTCTCTGCTGATTTTCCCTGGTGTTGTTCTGTCACTGAATGAATACTTCAAGCCAGAACTCCAGACACTGATTCTTTTTTCAGTGTAGAAAAGAAAACCCCATCTGTCTCCTGAGAGGTACTGATCCCATTTGAATTCGAAGAAACAATTCTAAATTAGTGTTTTTGTGCAGGGTGGTGGCCACAGAATTCAGTAAGGATCTGAGTGGAGGGAACAGTTAACTCTGTCCTGAGAGGGCTACAGTCACCCTCGCCTGCAATTATCATACTGATCAGTCAGCAAGGATCACAGGGAGAGCTCTTTGGTTGCTGTTTGCACTCTAACAAGATTCGTGTTTGTTTGCCCAATGTTGTAAGGCCAAGGTGAAATCCTATACTTTTTGCTCTGTTCAGCATCACTGAAGGTAACATATTAAGCTAAAATAGGCATCTTTCCAAATCACCCTGATTATACTTCTATTTAGGAAAAGTATCCTAGCTTAACAACAATTATTTTACCAAATTTTAGGTGTATGAAGGATTAACAGGTAAGGGAAGAAGAGGAATTTGAAGAAGATGTGATTTTACTAATGCAGAGGTTCAGCTTTGAGTATCTATGAATGAGGTCCTCAGTTATACCCCTCCTGCATGTGTCTGGAAGTATTTTATCACTATTCTCTCCTTACTTTTTCTTGGTCTTTTAGGACCACACAAGTCTTTGGGAGCACACAAGCTCAGCTGAGTGGAAGGGAGAAGAGAGAGAAGGGAGAAAAAATTATAAAAACCATGAGTTAGACTTCCTTTTGAACAGGAGATCATGAGCCATTTGGTATTTCTTATGATGGGAATTCTCAGGGGTGGCAACAGGAAGAGAACCAGATAGAAAAAGAACCACTTGCACTGCAGAGAACCATATCATAGTTTTGTTTGAACCACTATTTTGCTGGAGACAATGAATGTTTTGACATCAAAATATGGTCTTCTGAGTCTGTGCTGCTCTCAGGTGAGTCTGTCACAGGCAGTGCCTTCCTTCTGGATGATTTTTGGGTTTGGATTAGAAATGAGCACCCAGCAGTTCTGCACAGGAGCCCAAGGTCTGAATGAAAAAGGAATGATTCAAATAAGATCATTGTGGAAGGGGTAAATCTAGGAACTCAAAGGTTAGGAAGAGCAAGGTTTTAGGGTGGTCGTGGGACTCTGACATGGAAATTGTCACAGGAAAGAAGAGGAGACTGGAGTCCAAAGCAAAACCACAGAGGAGAAAAGCTGGGGAGGGGTGAAATGAAGGAATAAATCCTAGAAAGCAGCCATCCTAGGGCTTTGTTGAGCTACTGGCTTTCCACATTGTCATATTCATTTTTGTAACAGTTTATAACTACTAGAAAAAGACATTGGCCCAGCTTTTCCATTTTCCCATTGCATTATTCTTTTTTTTTTTTTTTTTTTTTTTTTAACGTATCATAATTTATGATCCAAAGGGCAAGTTTTAAGGAACAAATTGGTTCCTGCATAAAGACATCAATTACTTGGCCTCATTTCATGGGACTTCATTAGCTCTTTTGGGACATTCAGTAGATGTTGCCATTAAGTTATACAGTGAGTGGACCACATATGTCTCTCCTTGACACGAAATCCTGGTGCAGTCAGGAGAGCTCTGTGAACAGAAACAAAAGCTGACTCAGGCTGAAAGGGTGAGTTGGGCTCACAGTGGAGTACAGTGCACTGTGACTGGAATAGGAAACAGGAGGAGTTTGTTTTGCATTGTAATTAAGAAAGGCACTGGAAACAAGGAGTGAGGAGAGATGGGCTAATAGCTAAGGCTGAAGAGACTGTAAAACCACAGGCAGGGTGCAAATTGGTATTATCATAAAATACAAAATTATATTAGGTACTAAAAACTCTGCTCACATGGCAGCAAGACTAAAGTAAGAACTAAGAAAATTAGCAGAACATGAGTTAATTCTGAGCCTTTTAATGAGACCATTGTACCTATTTTTCATAACAACACAAATCAAGGAGAGACCGTCAACTGTAATTTTGAATTTCCATATGTTTGTCAAACTGAGTTTCTAAAGCAGGTTTTTTTGCTCTTTTTCTTTTAGAAGGGGAAAAAAAAAAAAAGGATTGAGATCATATTATAATCACTTGCCAAAATTTCTTTTTGTAAATCAAAGCTCTTTAATGTTCAAGAATATTTTTATGCATATAAAGTACTATGTTTTACTCTTCTGTGATTTAAAACCGATTTTATTAATATTAGTGAAAATGCCCTGACAAACAGACTGAACTCTTGTGCTGTAATTCAACTCCCAGCTAATTATGGCTCAGCTGTGAAGTTATAAACCCTTGAAAAACAAGGTTTATAAGAGAAGTATTGACACAGTCTTAACTATAGCCATGTGAATGGAGCCACTGTAATATTATTTGGAAATAGTGTTCTACAAGAGTATCTTTTATGAAAAGAGATGCCAGCTGTTCGTTTTGGAAACATTTATTTCATTGGCTCATGATAAAATTGGCTGTGGAAGATATTATTCTGAAACACAACAACTTCTTAATTTCATTACGACCTGAAGTCACTGAGACAGACATGATGCCTAGGAGCAAAAAAGATTGTCACTGTGGCTTTTGCTTATATTGCTTTTCAAGAAACATACATGTTTTCTTAGAATAATTCAAGCTGGACAGATCTTTGGAAGATCATCTCTGGTACCTCCTGCTGAAAGAAAGAAAAAAAAAAAGACATGGTACATGATTTACATAATTTTTATTTCATTTTTGTAATGGAGTAACAGAGTTTTTATTTTTATTTTTTAAAAGAAGGCTTAAGGAAGCTTGCTTTTAATTTTTTTTATTATTTATTTGATTTTGCTTTTGGTAGTAGTTTGCCAGACAAGATCTGCTTGATTTGGCTTGAGGAGGCAGAAGTCTAGCATGGAAGCATGGCTAGAACCATGTGCCAACCCCAGCCATGCTACACAGTCCAGAATCACACGTGGATGGGTGGCTTTAAATACAAAAACACAAAATCTAAAGATAAGTAAGGAAAAAATTAGATAAACTGAGAGGAGTGTGTCTTGTTGCCTGATTCATGATGATCTGTCATGTGGAGTCTCACTTCTGAGTCAGGAAGTTTGCTGGGTCTGGGAATGAGATCCAGCATCAGAGAGTGCTGGCAAAGGAGATGCCACAGATGAAAATGCTGCTCCTGTGATATTTTTCTATAGAGAACCTAAGAGGAAATAACTGTCTACCCTCAATAAAAAGATCTGATGTGAGTTTCTTGAATATCTAACAGAGCTTCTTCACAGCATCCCCTTGTTGCTGTATGTACAGGTACATACTGCATGAAGTCCTGAAATTATAGCCTGCATTATAGTCTATATATCTCATATCCTATTACATCCTATATAGAGAGATATCCTTATACCCTATTATTAGATATTTTAACAACCCTCTTGGAGATGCAAGGATGGGAAGAACTTTTGTTTACCTGCATTATTTTGCTTGAATATACACTACAGCACTAAGACACAGATCCATGTGTGTTCATTCCTTATTGCTATGTCTCCTTGTCCTTGAATAAGTGCTGATGAGTTCCTTGTAGTGGCCAGTGTCTGCTGCTGTTATTGACTACAGTCTCTATCCTCTGCTATGTCATTGAACTTCCATCACCATTGGCTTCATTAGCAATTATTGTTTTGGTGAAAAAAATCCTACACCACATATTAAGGGATGACCTGAGGCCATTATGGAACTGAACATTCCCATAAGGATAATCTAGCTATAATATATCAAAGTGCTGAGAAAATATCCTTTGTCTCAGGTCATGTAACCAATGTGGCTGTTAAATGTTTTAAAAGCAGTTATATAACTGGCATTTAAAATGTTTTATTGAAAACCCTTAATGCTACTGTAACTAAGATGACCTTTATGGAGTAAAACACATCATGCCTTAAAATGGGATTTGATTAAAAATATCAAATGCTATAATGTGCTCATGACTGAATGTGCACCATTCTGTCATACCAACCACAGAAGCAGATATACTGGCTTTGGTTTTTCAATGCTATTTTCATCTTAAATGTATAACCTAGTTACTGTACAAGAAATTACTGTTAACAACTTTTTAAAATTCCATGCAATATTTGACATGAGCACTTTATAATTGGTTTTGCTTTATGAACAGGTTGGATCTTTTAAGGCAGATGTTCCCAAATAGAGAGCATTTGATCTAGGGAGAGTTGACTGATCAGAGGATTCTCACTGGCTTCTCTTCTTTTCTCATGCTATGATTAGATCTTTCTAAGGAACAAAAAATACATCCATTAATCTGTAGAAGCAACAACAAAATTGCAAGAAAGTAGAGAGGTGGTTTTACATGCTAATGCAAAGCAAGGTAGCCATGAAAAGTTTGTTTCTCTTAAGAGATTGCTCTTATTAGAAGCAATTTTAAAAGCCCCAAAGAGCAAGCTTACCTGTAAAAATATATTATATGTCATGTAACAAGTAATATACTGCTGATGTCTGGAGTTCTGAAACACAAAACCATATGAATAGTGAGAGTGGAAATGTTTTTGAACTCAGGATAGCAAAGGTAGGAGTAAAACATATACACAAGCAGGGAAAAATAAAAATAGAAAAAAAGATTCTCTGAATGACAATTGAAATGAGAGATATTTTTTTTTAAATGGAGAAATGCTCTCTCTGAGACTATCTGGCCCACTGAGAAACATAATCCTTTTCTCACTTTCAAGTACTCTTAAGAGGGGTAGGTGGAAAAAATCCTTCTCCATCCGATGAGAGAAAAAATCTTTTTATCTTTCTATTTTTTTACCTGTCTATACCTCTTTCCTCACAGCCCCATGAGCACTGGTCATTCTGAACAGATTATTACCCTCATTATTTTACAGCTAGGAAGTTGAGCCATACAAGAACAAAGCAATGAGTCCAAGATCACGGAGAAAGCCTGTGACAGAATCAGGAGCTGAACAGAGTTTTTGGCACATGCTTTCATCACATACATATTTTCTCCACCCCAAATTCCACTCCCAGTGTCTATGCAAACATCTCTCTCATACTGAACTGATATGGGCAGGATGGGCAAGACTTCTGTTGTATATTAGATTGTCTGGAGCAGAATTCTTGATCCTAGAGGATGAAATTATTAGCAAAGAAGATGATTATTTGCTGACAAAGTGAATGTGTTCATAAGGCAACTGAACAGCTGTGTGACTAAAACAGACACAGCTTTGAAAAATCTCTAAAGAAATGCTGGGGAAAAAAAAGTTCATCAGAATTGTCAAGGAACCCATGGACAGCTAACAAAGTTCTATGTTTAAAAAATGGACTTGATAATGTTCATACATTCAGAAAGTAACCTCTGCCTCCACAAACTCACAAGACACACCTGAAGCCTTTAAGGACTTCAGTGCAATTTGACTAATTGAACATTCAAGGCATTAATTTAGCAACAGCTGTGGCAAATAGGATAAGATCCTGCAGGAAGGCAAAACTTTTGATGTCTGCTGGGGGCTGTTTAGGAAAGAGGCTGCAGGTTTGCAGTGGTGAGAGAAAGGCTGAGTAAGAGTGGAGTAATCCAGGGCACTTGGAGGAGCCTGGAGTCACAGAGAGGAAACCCAGGGAGCATGAGGTGAGTAAGAAACCCTAGCAAAGCAAGCATTGTATTGGAAGTTTTTTGAGAAGGGAAATGATATTTCAGATATCAAATTGTTTCCCTTTGGGCTGGCATTTGAGTGGGAAGGCCATGGAGGCTGCTAGGGGAGACTGAGCTGGTGCTGGTATTGCTGGAGCTGCTACAGATGGGCAGCATTGATCCTTGGAGCCACGGGACTGCCTTAGGAAAATGCTTCCCTGTTGCATGAAGTTGACAGTCTTGTTAACATGTATTTAAACAAAAATGTAGAGAAGGCTCTAGCATTGAGTAGCAATTGTATAGAATTCTGGAAGTCCAAACCACCCAGGTGCTAGAAAGACAGAAGTTTGGGGAAGATTGAAAATAGCTCTGATTGTGAGGATCATACTGACCAGTCAGATCAGCATTTATGGTCAGACCAGAACTTGTCTGCCAGACAGTTTGATTTTACAGAGTGAGAACAATGGAATCACGCATGCAAGAAATTATTCTTTGTGGAGGGGAATGTCATCTTTTGACCAAAAGGAAAAGGCAGATGTAGGCAACATGAACTGAACTGGTGCTGAGATTTGATATGTGAGCAAGAAGAAATTAGGAACACATGGATAGATGGAACAAAGAGAAACAATAATATCTTATTTTCAATAAGATCTTAACATCTTAATATCAATAAACAGCTCCAAAGGCAGTGGATAAAACAGCATGCACAGTGGCGGTGGCTTCTCTAAGCTGCTGAGGTGCTGGGCCATGTTGGAGATATCAATTAGCTTGTTTTGTGCATTACTTGTTTTGGTGCCTTTGCAATCACAAATGAGTAGTAACAACAAAACAGGAGTAAAATAAATCTAAGAAATGCACTATGGGGTTGGGGAACCAGGACACTTCCCATGGAGCTTTCTAAAAGGAAAACGTGAAATAACCCAGAGAACAGTAAATCCTAGTATATGTTTACACACTAAACTTCACTCTCTGATGTGCAGTTCAATCCCCTTCCACTACAGGGCCCTGGGGTGGAGCTGGCAATTAATCTGCAATTGCTTGGGAGGGAGCAGTTCACAGCTGAAGGGGCTCTGAGGATTATAAATTTAGCAAGGAAAATGGGAAGTCAGAGAGCTGGTGCTAAAGGAAGTGCCAATAGTTAAAGGTATAATCACCAGAACTCTAGGGCAGATAATCAACACCCGTGTGGCGATTTCCAATTCAATAAATAAAGTGAAGTGAGTTGCCTGACAACGCCATGAGCTGCGATGGCAACTGCCAGCATTATGTAACTGTGACAACCAGATGAAGTGGAAAAAAAGAGAGAAATGCATCTGTATTTCCAGTCTTGGTTAGTGAAGGAGTCTAGAGGATGGAGCCCCATATTTGAAAGCTGCAGAGAGACCATACTCCAATCCATTTCAGATACTCCTTGGCAACACCACAGGGATCTGCGCACTCACACCAAAATAAAGGATTAAGCAGAGGCATTTTTTTCCCCTTACCATGAATGTGGCACCTGAACCATATTCTTTCCATTCCTTAAATAATGCAGTCTGAGTACACTTAAAGAACCTGGAGGCATGGCTAGCCTTGGCTCTAGCCACCAGTGTGGAATTTTGTGCTGCAGTGTTCACATGCTTAAATTTACCATAGCAACCTCCACATCACATTTAATACACAGAGACATCCCTCCTCTTGCCTGTTTAAAGAGCCCTTGTTAAGTGGTTTTGCTGTATTTTAGATGCCAAGATGTCGGCGAGATTGATGGAAGGGTGCACAATCAAACTTGTGAGGAGAGCCTAGCATCCAGCTCATTATGTAAGAGAATTAGCAAAGCAGTTCTTTTGACATGACAGTCCATTATGGCGGCTGTCAATCATACCTCAGCATATGCTTTTTTTGTCCTATTCAGTATTTTTAATTTTTTTTTTTAACAAAAAGGTGGTTCCGTTTCTATTCATCACTAAGGGAAGCATAAATGCTTTGTGTGCACACACAGGAGCTGTTACTGCTCTAGATGGGCAGTGCTTTTTCTGCAGTAGGTGCTGGGTAAACATGTTATTATGTATACATGTGTAATCCTTACTCATGTGGCTCTTTGTCCCAATTAGATGTGCACAGAGGCTTGAATCTGCTCTTGCTTCTCATCCATCTAATAGTTTTGGTCCTTTCGTATGAGATAGTGATGCTTAGTTTTGTGATGCTTGGATACAGGAAGTCTAATGTCTGATGAAAATCCATCTAGAAGGACAGTTCGATTTATCCATTCCCTCTTCGGCAGAGAGAAGAAAAACTTGCATTAAGACTTGTCTTATAATGGCAATCACACCAGAATAATATCTGTGCCTCTGCTGCTGCTTATACAAATACTTCCATTTAGCAAACAGAGCTTAATGAACTCACCCTGGAAGATGGTTCAGTGTTGTAGTAGTTGTAAGTGGGGAAATAAAGGCACAGGGAATGTCAGGTTTCTGACTAATGTGATATCCTTCCTGAAGCCTCCTGCAGCTGAGCCATCTCTTATTAGAAAGAAACTGAGGTGGAAAGTACTTCTGAGAAAGTTTCTTTTTATCTCCAAAAGAACATCTGAGAAGAAGAGAGAACTAGAAGTCCAGATTGCCTCTGAAAAATAAAGTTTCTCTGTAAAGCCACATTTTGACTGGTGTGCTCATATGAAAGAGATAGTAATTGCATACTAGGCAGCATGGGAATTAGCATGTATCAAACAATAGTCCATTTGCAAGCATAGAATATGTATTGAGGGAAAATTATCTTTTCACATTATTTAAGGAAAAAAAATCCTCTACATTACAAGACAACTCTTGTAAATTGTAGCTGTATCTGTGTTTGATTCACACATGTATTTCAAGCAATAGTTGGTCTTAAATGCACACTTTACTAGATGTAGGTTTGGTTCTTTTATGCTAAAACACAGATAAGTTGGAAAAAGCTTCACTGATGTACAACTATCTTTCTTCCACTCCTTCCTTAGTATTTCACTCTCTTCTGCCCATGTAAATGTAGTGTCTTCTGGGGCAACATAAAATAACTACAAACACAAAGCTGCACAAATGGGAGTGAGGGAGCACATCCATCCTAGTAAAGATGAACTTCTGGAAGGAGTGTAGTTCCCCAGGAAAAACAAGGTTCAACATAGTAAAATGCTTTATCTTGGTTATCACTTTTATCAGGCTAAGTAGGAAAGTGTGGTTGCACTTTAAAAGCACAGTGAGAAAGTAAATGTTTGGGAAGGTTTCTTCCTGAAGTAAATGGTTTTTGAAAAGTACTTTCCAATGTTTTCCAATTTCTCTTCTAGTTTGTCTGGAAATCTATGGTATGCAGCTACTTAAATAATCTACCACTGCCATCTGTATACAGATAAATTACACCCTCTGCCCCAAGGACCATGCAGACTAAAGCTTCCATCCTGCAAACTACTGACTGAGGCAAACTCTTGCTCACACACATTGGCAATGATTTCAAGGGGGTCTTCTGGATCCAAGGCTCAGGAAACCTTCCAGAAGAACACATCTTAGACAACTGGCACAGTAAGCACTGGCTGTAGTCTTTGCACAAATGGGTTGAGCATCATTGACTTCAATGGTAGTGCTCAGATGTGCAGTGGTGTGCAGATTTTTGCTTCTGACCTTTCTAGTATTCTTTTCCGTTAAAATAAATAAATGATGCCCTGAAATACCAAGCAGAAGTCCACTCACATCATTCTACCTGATTGCAGTTTAGATTTTTCATTTCCATGAAAAATCATTTGATATTCATTCAATAAATACTATTTACTTGCTACTATTTTTTGCGGGAGGAGGGAGGGAGGAGATGGAGTAGGGGGGTAGTAGGAAAGGCATGGAATATATACACAACCTGTTAAAGAACTTCAAGGGTGCTTCATTCTACTATTTCATCCTGAACCAGCTGTGTGGAGATTCTTCTCCTGATCTGTTCTGCAGTGAAATCAATGGGAAGTGTTCTATTAAATTCATTTGGCTTCAGATCAGATGCCGCCATTGAAAATCATAATATAAGCAGCCTGGTCTTTGTGATATCTTCCATAATGGCACAGTGTGGTCCCAATCCTGCAGTCTTACTCTGCGAAAATCCCTAATGACTTCAGTGAGAGCTTTCCCTAACTAAAAATTTCACAACCAGGTAACGAGAAGCAATGAGCATTCGCTGCCCTCTCTATTAGATCCTGTAGTCAGGCAGCTTCTGATAGGCTTCTGTAAAATGAATTTCTATGGCAATCTGTGCTTGCAGGAGCACCTGCTCTGTTAGTCTCTCAATTCTTCACTTAACAAAACAGCTTGATACCACAGGTGAAAGATTCTGAAATGTTTTAATTAGCTAGCTTGAGCACCGTGTGATTTCTATCTCCCTAGATGTTTCAGAAATTCTGAACTGCTTGGTTCTGTGACTGCCATCAAACAAGATTTGAATGTATGAAATAGGCTTCTGTAAAAGAAAGATGTTGAATTTATATTGGAAAGTTTGTATCAAGCCACTATAAACAGTGTAATTATGCAGCTCATTATCACTGGGAGATTTGACTGGCAATATTTCTCAGGCTGCAAGAATAGTTCTAGAAATCATGGGTCAAAGCTTAGAGCTCTGATTTAGTCAAAACTCCTCTTGATCTCGGGAGTTTTGGTTTGGGGCTCATCTTGAGTTTTAGAGAACAAAATATAAGATCAATGGCAAGAGCAAAAAAAACCCACCTGGGGTTTTTTGAACTACTCATTTTTCAAGTTACACAAGAATATGCATTTTGGTGAGCAATCAGAGCTCTGAGTTATAAAAGAACCTCCTGGTCATACAATGAAATAATTACTGGAATGTTCTGGTCATATTAGCATAGCTCATCTTGGCAGGTCAGTGCTGTGCACCTACTGCTGCACAAATAGGGATCAAAGGAAGGCAATAAAAAACAGTGCTGGCAATCTTTCCAAGACAGCCCACACCATGGGCTGTCACACCCTTCCCCGGCTGTTCCCTGCAGAGTGGGAGAGCTGGAGATAAGGGCTTGTTGTCTGAATGCAAAGAAATAGGTTCCTCTCAAAGGGCTCAAAATAGACCTATATTTAGCAGGGACGTAATCTAGCAAGAGCAGCTATTAGTTTGGAGACAACTGTTTTATTTGCATGTATCAGCCTTAGAGTTACTTGCTTACAGGATTTGACACCAGGCTTCTGAAAAAAATATGAAAAGAGGCATGTACAAGGAGGAAAAGCCATCAAATGTCTGTCATGGCCAGCAGGAACTTTTTTTTAGTTCTGCCAAAATGGTGACAATCTACCTTTAGTAAAAAGATAAAAGCTAAAATTCTCCTGCAACAACTTGCCTCCACAATCTGAAATAACACAATGCTTACAAAGGGATGAAAGTGTAGCAACTTACTGATACAGCAGCAAAGCCACAGTGCACATTTGTGGAATTCAGGATTTGAACATGACTTAATCTATGTGGAATGAGTATTAAATATTCTACCCATAGTAAGAAATGCCAGTTACCACCAAATCAGTTATAATCAGTAAAGTGCTGCTGGGGAAAATAGGTTTTTTGTTGTGGTTTTTTGTGGGGTTTTTGTTTGTTTGTTTGTTTTAGGGGGGGGGAAGGTTGTTTGTTGGTTTTTTTAATCTGGGATTATAATACAGGTATCTTTGCAGAATTGTGTGTATTACTATTTTTAAGTTTTAATGTGTAGGGCTTTTCCCCTTACATTAAGCACAGCAAGCTAAATGAAGTGTTCTGTGCCCCATTGTGTCTTTTCATAGTTTCTGAACAGAAGCCAATTTAAATAGTTAAAATCCATTTACGGGTAACGTTCCTCACAAACACTGCACCACTGAGACTATTTGTCTTTCTGAACTTGTGCTAGTGCTCACTGCATTAGGAGTTTAATCAGATTTGTTAATGGATAATGTTTCGCTTGCAAAGTATATCTTGTGTGCATTAAGCTTTTAATTGTGAAGTTACCACGGGCCCAGGATAAAAGGCAACACACACTGAAGAAGCAAGGGAATCCTGACAGCTCCTGCTGCCCCTTGCTCTGTGGTGTAATTCCCCCAGACCCCTGGGAGGCTGCTCTGCCTTAGCTGAGCTCTGATGGGTGCTGAGGGCAGGCCTGGGACATGCCTCCTTCCCTTTAGTTCTTCCTGTGACTGGGAATAGCAGGGGCAAAAAAATTATTATGGTTGTGTGTTGTATTTTGTTGGTGGTTTGTTGTGGGGGATTTTTTGGGGGGGGGGAAGTGGGGTTGTTGTTGTGGGGTTTCGGTTTGTTTTCTGGTAACTTGAAACAGGAGAGAGTGTAGGGATGTTGACTCCTGAAAATAACAACTTAACCCCATAGAATTGTTCCTGTATTGCTGCTCAAGGATCTGTTTTTTCTACTGGTACCTTTGCACTAGCATTGGACTTTTACTTTCACTCTTTAATTTGGCATTGTAAGAAATTAACCAAAAAAAGGAAACTTGCATGTCTTCAGTTAATGTGTTCAGTGTTGAGCCTGCTATTTCTTAATGCAAAGTGCTTATTTGCATCTTGAAGTTTCCTGTGTGTCTTTTTCTTGAGTGGACTTAATTTATTAATCAAGTATGTTTACAGTTTGGCAT
Organism: Phaethornis superciliosus; assembly: GCA_023637945.1. Taxonomy (NCBI): domain Eukaryota; kingdom Metazoa; phylum Chordata; class Aves; order Apodiformes; family Trochilidae; genus Phaethornis; species Phaethornis superciliosus. The sequence goes on from JAJQWJ010000015.1 coordinate 12,241,128, forward strand.
CACAATTCTACAAACTGAACAGTCTTTTCTGCTAAAGTACAAGCTAGATTTTACTTTTTGAATAAAGATAAATCACTGTACCGTGTATGAAACCAGACATTTAACTGCAACAGAGAGCAGGGGCAGAAGGAGGAAGTGAGGCATTATTTAGCTTTGAAGTTAAACACTCCATTTCTCATTTTCTTATCATGTTTTCAGTTTCATGTCTTTGAAATACAGTGATTATATGAAACACTGGTTTGAACTATGTCATAGAAAACTGTATGCCAATTTTTTTTAAGGCCTGGAAGTAACATATAAACATAAATTGTTTCACATTGTATCTTGTTTTGTGGGTTTTTTGGAATGCAAACTAGGAATAGTGAATCAAGAGTTAGGCACTTTTGTAGGGACATAATGAAATTTAGAATTTATCAAGTAGGAAATCAGGTCCTGAATTCACATATTAGTGATCAATGCCTTCCTCAGTGTTGCCTGGCAAAACACTTTTGTGATATTTTGAACATATTAATTTCCCTCTACAGTTATTTCATCTTTTTGTTCCAGGGTGGACCAGTATGGTCACAGAATGGATGATCTGAAAGTGCCTCCTTTAACCAATACTTTTTCAATACTGTGAATTGTAACTTTTGTTGAGTCATTTTGGACTTCAAAACATGGAAGAGAGATGCCTCACTGGGGTGGTTTCACAGGCTGTGTCTGCTTTGTGCCTCCACTGTTGGGCTTTGACCCAGCAGCCCCAGGGACCCATGGGCCAGGCTGAGAGGGGGTGGCCCTGGACTACCACAAGCATCTATGGTCAGTCAGCTGGGCTTGGTGCTGGCTGTCCCCTCCCTTGGGTGACACCTCAAGCAGCTCATCTGCAAGCAAAGGTAGAGCACAGTGCTTGGGGGCACCACTCATAAAAGCCATCACTGTGACCAAGACTTAGCACTTGCTTGCAGTCCAGAAGGCCAATTGCATCCTGGGCTGTGCCAAACGAAGTGTGGCCAGCAGAGAGGTAATGCTGGCACTTTATGCTGCTCTGCTAAGAATGCATCTGGAGTTCTGCATGCAGCTCTGAAGCCCTCAGTACAGGAAAGACATGGACCTGATGGAGCAGGTCCGGAAGGGGCTATGAAAATGATCAAAGGGCTGGAACACCTCTCCTATGAAGACAGGAGAGGTCGTATTGTTCTAGAAAAAAGATCATGGAGAAAAGAAGGGTCTGAAGAGACCTACCAGTGACCTTCCAGTATCTGAAGAGGAAGGGTCAATTTGCAAAGGTCTGTAGTGATAGGAGGAAGGGCAATGGTTTTAAATTAGAGAAAGTAGATTTAGACTGGATGTTAGGAGAAAGTTCTTCATCATGAGAGTAGTGGAAAAATGGAACAGGTTGCCCAGGGAGGCAGTTGAGGCCTCATCCCTGGAGATTTTCATGGTGAGGCTTGAGGCTCTGAGCAACCTGATCTAGTTGAGGGTGTCCCTGCTTATTGCAGGGAAGTTGGACTAGATGACCTTTAGAGGTCTCTTCCAACCCAAATTATTCTATGATTCTATGACTTGTCCCCCTCTGTGTCTCTCTTCCCCCCAAGCACTGGGGCTTTCATCTCCATCCCACTGAGCACTTTGTGGGGGGCAGCAGCTAATGGTCCTGTGCTCCCTGAACCCCACCAGGAACTGCCTGCAAGCATCTTCCTCAGCTGGCTCGGGAGGCAGTGGCTGCAGGTCAGAAGTGGTTCTGGCAGCAGCCCAAGGCACTTACTCAGGCAGGCTCTGGATTAGATGTTCCCCTCCGCCTGCATTCACTCACTTGCTCCTGCCCTTTCCCAGCTGATACTGGGAATTGCCCTGCTCAAGTGGTGCTAATTCAGGAGTACAACTTCTGCCATGCTAGCCTGAGTCTGTGAAACCCTCCCAGGTTTTTTCCTGGATTTTTTGTTTGTTTGCTTTGGGGTTTTTTTTGTTATTTTAAATAAAAATTACTTTTGACTCTCCTGCAGTGGTTTTTCAGGTCTGGAATAGCAGCAGCCCAGCAGCAATGTGGGGCCAGGCTCCAGCACCACATCCAGCTGGCCAGGGCCACCCCCGCCGTGTCCCCAGAGCAGAGGTGAGGAGCAGCAGTGCCCGGTTGTGCCATGGGGCTGGGGCTGGAACAATGCGGGCAGTGAGGGAGACAGGGCACAGGGCCAGCACCCAGCAGGGTCAAACACACGCCACAGACGTCACTGTTACTGACTGCTGCTCCACTAGCCTGTAGTTCCTTCCTGGTTTTATTTACTCCTTGTGGTGAGCACCAGCTGAATGCTCTGTTTTATCCCCAGCAGGACAGGGCACACCCAGGGAGGAAAGTTCATGGTGGCTCCAGCCAAGCTGGGACCCTCTGCGGGGTTACAGGCAGCAGGAGCTGCTGGGGCTCATTCATCTGCTGAGGGAAATCTTGAAGGAGGAGGCAGAGGCAAACTTCTTGGCTCCTCCAGAGCAGAGCTAGGTAAAACCGCTGCTTTATTGGGTTACACCAGCTGCTATAGTCCCTTTTTCCTAATGTAAAGGCACAAGGGAATAAGGAAACCTAAAACCTTGTGCTCTTTATGCTCTGGCAGTGTTTTGGCTGTCAGAAGGTTAGAAATTGTTGAAATTAATGTATATTTGACTGTGATCACTTTCACTGTGTGTAATTCTCAGGTGCACACCCCTCTGTCTCCCACTGAATGTGAGGCTAATCTCCTGTTCTGAGATGTCCAGGAGAGTTTATGTCACTGCTCTTCCTAACCACTGTAAGGCTTTTATTCCTCCCACCACTGTGTCAAATTATTTTTGTTTCTCTCCTTCCAAATGCATTCTGTACCTGGGAGGCTGCTAAGCACCCCTCACCCTGGGAAGGGCTGCAGCTTGCCCTGCAGGTGATTCCCCTGCAGCCCCCAATGCAAAGAAGAGTATTTCAAAATGTGGCTGACACCATTTCTCCACGAGCTTCTCTCATAAATCCGGCAGACTTGGAGGAAGTAATTGTTCCATCTTTGGCTCAAGATAACTCCTGACACTATGTAGTGTTTTATAAATACTCAAGAGGCAGGTTTTTCAGGAGAGAAGGCACGCTACCTATTATTAAGTGCATGAGCAGTCAGCTCGATCTAATTCTACTCTGGCATTTAGAAACTTCTGAAGTTTTACTTCAGTAGAACCAGGATTTCACCTTGTTGGTAGACACAGGATGCTCTCAGCAGTTCAGCATGAATATCAGTCTAAGCACATCCAGACCAAAATTATATGATTTCATTTCTTAGTCATGTTCCTGCCTGCAACTAGATACCTCATTCCTAATGTTCCTTTGGTAGCTCTGGTATCTTTTTATGTACAATCCTATATCCTTTCTTGACACAGTACTGAAATATGACAAGGTGACAAGGTATAAAGTGAATATGAAGAGGAAGAGCAGACCAGTTTGTCAGCAACTAATGCTATAGCCCAGAGTCTGTGTGCAGATTACTTTTGTGTGGACAGGGCTATGCTAGAAACAGACAGTGATAAAAATCCCAAGTCAGTGAGAATCCTGTTACATAAATGAAGTCATGCTTATTTCTTCAGCTCAAGAAAATGTTGTGACTGAAATATTGAGGGAGATCAAAAAGGAAAAAAACCTTAAGTAAAAATAATTGGTGAGTCCAGCTTGCCTCTTATAAACTGGTCAAATGGGACAGAGCAAACCAAGTTCTTAAGTCCTTGAGTAATCACAACTGAAATAACCAGCTGCAGAGCACACAAGAGAGGAGGCTATTCCTAGCTATATCCTAACTAACACAGACAAGTTGGCTAAAGATGTAGCTAAAGATGCAGCTACAGCTGCTAAGCAGCAGTGAGTACAGTGAATGACGTTTTAATTTGTTTAAAAACAAAGTTTCCTCTATTGTTCAGAACACATGGAAGTACCTGAGGAAAAATGTTTTTTAGAATACTTCAGGAAATGAGCAAATTAGCTCTGACGAAATAGAGAGACCTAAAATAACAAATGTAAACCAAAAGGTGCATTAGGAAGTTTTCAGATGCCTTTCATCATAACAAAGTCACAAGCCATGTAAGATATTTTTCTTTCAAGCTATGGAATCATTTTATTCCTCTGACATGTTATTCCCAGTCAAAGGAGTGGGAACCTCTCCTCCACCTGCCTGCAGTGCTGGGTCCTCCCTCCACAAGATTTTACTAGTAAGTAAAGTGAGACAAGTATCTATTGAGACTTCATACTCACAAAGTATTTTTTTTCCAGCCCATATGTATTGGGTGGAACAAAACATTGAGACCTTACTAGTATTCAAGGAAGGACAATTAAATGCTTAGAAATAGGTAATGAGCTTATCTACAGTGATATTAACTGGGATAAAAATCTTAAGAGAATTAAATGCTTATGATTCACAGCATATGTAAGTACTGACTGATGAGACTTAAGGAAATATTTCCCTCTGGGGCAGGCTTTTCCATAATCAACCATTACAGGCGCACGTCCACTGGTCCACAGTACCAGACTACAGGGTCAGCTACTGTGACCCAGGATGGCAGCTCCCATCCTCCTGCAAGGTAAAGTATGGCTGATGATCTCTGTTGTCCCAGAGACATGCCTTCTGCTCAGGTAGACGCCACTCTGGGGTTTCATCAGGCAATATGGGGTTCTCCACTTACTTCTTTTCTCCCATCTTAAGTTTCTGCCCTTCTGCCCAAACATGTAACCTTGTTTGAAAACTTCCAGAATTGGATTGATTGATTACACACAATTAGCCAGTGACTGGTGTGAGCAAGGAGTGTTTGCATACATTAATGTTGCTACTGAAAACCTGGCTGTGGGCTATGCAGAATGGATCTTCAAGAGGAGTTCCCAGTTAGCCTGGAAAAAAAAAAAAAACAACAACTATTTTGGCTGTATTGAGAAATTACTTAATAAGGTCTCTTTGGGAAGGGTCTTGCTTCTCTAGTAGTCACCTGCCTTGCTGCAAGATCAGCCAAGACTGCAGGTGGGTTGGGCAGGAAAGCATGGGTGATTCTGATCAAGTGTGGTCCTAATTAGCAATTAGCAATGGAACCTGTCATCACCTGCCACAAAAGAGAGGGCTCTTGTCTGGCTGTCACTTCTATGCTGGGGAACTAATCCATGGATGCACTTACAGGAAAATGTAAGCTTCTCTGCTACAAGCAGCAGGGAGCAGCAGCTGGCCTGGGTGCCTACATCTTGCACATCTAAGGAGCAGCTTCATACACTGATCGAAGCAGCTCAGCACCCACAGCAGTAACATGATCTATAACAAATCTACTCTATCATGCAGGCATTACAAGTTGAAATCAACTCCACTTGCAGTTGTCAGATCTTTATGATCCTCTCATGGAAAATACCAAAGTCTGCAGTTAAAGAAGAAATATGTTTAAGAAGTATACTTTTGTCTGTCTGTATTTTCCTTGGCGAGAGGTGAAGTGAGAAGTGTGTGCAAGTGTGATGCAATAAGAGAGGCTTCAAGAAAGAAAATAGCATAAGATGTGTATCTTTTAGATGTAAATATCACAAGCAGAGCTGCACTGCAGAATAAATTGAAAGGCTTATAATGGGTTTCTGTCAAGAGGTTGCATAATAGTGAGAAGGCAGTATATGATTCAAATGCACAGTTCAAGCCTAGAAATGGCAGCAGATGGAAAAGTATTGATTTATATTAGTGACAGCAGAAAAACAGAGGAAATAATCGAGCCACTACAGCAAGTTTCATGTTAAAAGACAAGTGTACACATTCCAGTTGCTTGCTGCTACTGGGTGTTAAGGTGACTACAGTAAACATACCTGTCTTTCAACCACTGCTTTGCATCTCTGAGTTTTGAGGGCCAAATAATTTATTTTTCATAGCTATCAGCTGAATTTAATGGCATTGCTCTGCATTCAGCTGGTGCAACTAGATTTTGTTTTAATAGGAAACAAAAAGAACAAACATCTGTATTTTTACCAGATCACTCCAATCTATACTGGAAAGAATTTTACATAAAATGGAGAATCACTGGAGCAGAACATGCAAAATTCCCCTTTGTTCCCAGCTGAAGTCATGAATGAGACTGGACAAGCAAAGAAATAATTTCCACTTCATTTTATCCCTGTCCGGAGGGAGGTTTTTTTCTGGTTACTTGAAGCAAAATCTGTTCCTTTGTGCCACTTGTGCAGTATCTGGCTTTCTAACACAACTTTTAAGTCACCTACATGGGGGCTGCATCTGGACAGAATGGTTTAGGAGAGCTCCCAGAGTCTGTCCCCCAGTTACCCAAATGTGTTCCCTGACTGCCCAGGCAGCTGGGCTCCTTCCTGGAAAATCAGGGTGGTGGGTTGCTGGGTATCCTGTTGACAGAGGCTGACAGGACAGCTGAGGCAGGAATCTGAAATGGGAACATGCTCCCACATCTTCCAGCTGAGCCTCTGAGCTGAAGATCTGCATGGAATGCAGTCTGCTCTCCCTGTTCCCATTCTCTCCATTCATTTCTTACCTGTCTTTCCTGAGCAGAAATGCTGAGCTGAAGCAGCCCAGATTCCAGTTTAGTTGTGTTTCCTGCAGACCACTGTTTTCTCAAAGTTTGGACAAAATTAATCTTGCTTAAATGCATCTTCTCTTGCAAATATAGCTGCCTGGAGAAGCGTACCTGATGTCTCTTAGTCTTGGACCAATAAAAGTTTTGTAAATTAGGATTAGAACTTTAAATCTGATTCAAAAAATTAATCAGGAGCCAACTAATACTATAAATCATGTTTTAGAAAACTATGGGGTTTTATCACCCTTCTTTGAACACTTAAGTAGTAAGACAGTGACTTCACTCACTGAATTTACACTACAGGGAGGTATCTTTCTGGCAGACATAGCCCCAAGTCCACACTAGCCTGAAGGACCTTGTTTGTATTCCTTGGGAAACACGGGGTGTGCCCAGTTCTGGGGGTGCTGCTGCCAGGTATGCAGCTGACACATTCTGCCATTTTTCCCTAGTCCATCTGCCCTCTTAAGTGAAAATGCAAAGCACCAAAGATGAGTGGGATTTCTGGGAGGACCTGGGCTTCTTCCTATAGGAGTACTCACACTGGTTGCTGCAAAAGCAGATGGGATTCATAGGAACCCCAAGCTCCATCTGTTCACAATAGACTTGATGAGCCCAAGATCCAGGGCACAGCTGAATGCAATGAGCAGCCCAGCGTTCTCAGCTGGAGGTGAAGAACAAGTGGGTCAGAGCAGCAAGATTAGAAAACAGGGGGCAAAGGCTGCTATATGTAGAAACCAGCGGAAAACACTTTGCACTGCTGCTGAAATCAGACTGCGGTAGAACCAGAAGTCTAGCAAGGCCACCTTCTAAACATGACTATCTTTTGAGCAGCCTTATTTTACCTCCTAAGATGCCTACAGCTGTGGCTGCACTGCAGAAGTCAGGGGCCGGCTGCAGCCTCCAACCTTTTACTCAGAGGGTGGAGCTGGCACAGCAGCGTTTGTAACCTCAGAGCCTTGAGTAACCCAGTTTCTAGAATCAGGGTACTCGCCAGCCTATGCAAAGAACATATAATTAGAGCAGCCTCGGCTATTTCAGTTGAAACAGCTCTTGCAGCTTCTTGTTAGTTCTGATAACAGGAATGTTGCTGCTTCTGCACTAATTGCTCTAACAATCTTCCGAGGGCTGAATCCTGCTGTTAGTACGAACAGTTCCTGCTGAGCTTGCTGCTCTTAAAACTAAAGGACTGTCAGCCCTGGTGAAAACAGGGAGCAGTGCTGGATGATGTTCTGCAAGTTCTTCTTGCATAAGAGGTAGAAAATACATTAGCACTTGTTATTGATGCACTTCTTCACTGTAATCTGCTGAAATAAATGTGTTTTCTCCCATCAGGATCTCCACAGCTAACTTCTATCAGTGTTCACGAGCTGAGCTGTGACTTTCAGAAGCAGTCTTTTTGTACTGAAAAAAAATAAGCCCTCTTGGATAAATACTGACTTCATCTGAGCTGGCATTCCTTTGCTGAGTATCTCATATGGGAAGATGATAAAGATGCTGCCTTAACTCTCATTACCTTTGTGTGTCCTGTTCTACAAGATGGGAAAGCTTACACCTTATTTTGGCTGTGATTCTCAATTACGCCTGATTATTTTCACTTTTGGGGCATTAGGGCATAGTTGGCCTCTCCATGGCATAAATTCCTAGAAAGGCTCAGCCTCAGATGATGCCACATTTGCAAGTAAGCTTGTTTCCCCAGACGCATCCTTTTGTCACTGCAGTCTCAAACTACAGCTGTTCATGCACAGAAGACACGATTGCCTGCATGGCATGAGATGCTCAGGATCATCAGAACTTTCCACACAAAAGGCAAAGCTTCCCTTTTAGAGCCTTGGCTGTTCTTGGTGGGGTCAGGTTAACACGTTAGTCAGCCAGGATCTTGCCCATGTGACATAGGTTATAGTGGTGTATTTGAAATAACTTTAACACAAATTTATCAGTCACTGCCTCTGGGGAATTTGCCTGATATGTTGCAATCATCTGGATATTTTAACAGTTTCAACAAGACTTGCGTCAAAATCATTTTGCCATCATCTTGACACAGTAATGTAGTCTCCAGTGACTGCAGTGACATTATTTTGCCATCATCTTGATTTCATCTATTACAGCATTGTGGTCCCCATGCTCTGGCATTGCTGAGTGCTTTGCCTCATTATATTATTTTCCTAAGCTTGCTCTGAAATTAGTGCAAAATAGCTGTGGTTTTCATAGCAAGTTACATGCAAAGGGGGAGTTCCCTGAAATCAGAAAAGATATTTCAAATAAACTGATGTGCTATTTTAAGAACACTCCAGATTTTTAACATTTTTCCTTTAAATGACCAAAATGTTTAATTCATACAAAACTGCCAGAAAAATGTTCACTTAGGAGGTAAATGATATTTTACTCAGAGTTTGGCAGGAGTACTGAGAACTGGTTCCAAATTATTCTTTGTTCGATTCTCCATCATTAAAAGCAACATAAACTTACTTAATCTTTTTGGGGTGTATACTGGATGAAGCATTGCTTATTATGGTTTGAAATAGCTGCAATACTCTTATGTTTCTGATCCAACAACTTCTGTGTTTGGGATCCAGCTTATTTTGAATAAGCCCAGACCTTGATTATATCATTTTAAGTCTTGATCACAAATATGTCCCAAATAGCTTTACAGGCATAGATAATTTCAGAAATTTATAGTCTTATTGAATTGTTTTGGATAGGAAAAGCTCAAGTTTGGGCTTAGCCTGGCCAGGTTTAGCAAAACCCATCTTATACTCAGCCATCTCTTGTAATTAAGACAAACAGCTTCTTCACTGGGATTGTTCATGCAGGTGTGAAGCCTGCACCTAAGTATTTGGAGAATCTAATAGTTCAAGAGAGAGATTTAAAGATTCCTACTGACTTTAATGGCTTTAAAATGGCTTCAGTAGCTTTACATCAGGCCCTCAGAGAGCTCCCACTTGTTAATATTTGTAGAAACAGGAGGCAATGTTAAGCTCGGTGCCTCAGTCAGTGCACACCAGTAAAGCCTCTGGCAATCCTGCAAGTATTGGAGGTTGAAACTGAAGTACTGAAAATGGTGTCTGTGGTATTTCAGCTCTCTGTAAACACTGGGAGTGAGGACGTTACAACACTGACATAACAGGAGAGCCAATGGACACAGGCCCTGATGCTAACTAACAGTTCATGTTTTGCAATATTTCTGTAAATTGCTGTAGGGTCCCTGTTTCTAACACCCTGCCGTGGTGTTCTCACATCTCTATTCCACTGGTCTTTTTCGCCTTCTTTCAGTTAATCATATTTTCTAAAGAAAACAGCAGTTAAAAATAGGTATCCAATGAAGGCATTAATCCTTTTTTTCATGCCTTCACAGGAGGCCATCAGATTATAAACATGAAGTTGGAAAAAAATGGGTTTGATTATTTCTTAATCAGGGGAAAAAATTGCTGGGATTTCTCTTTTTGCTATTGATGTTAACCTTTTCAAAATTACACACATAGCAGGAGTTTTAAAGTTTCAGCTTTTAAAGTATGTTGTCTCACATTCCAGTACTGATCCTTGCAGTATTGTCTCTTGGTTGGCTGCCCTTTCATTTTTCTTCAATTACTACTCCCTCAAAAGCTGTATAGAAAAAGATGCAAAAGAATAACACAGTCCATTATTCCAGGCTTTCAGTGGTGATAGACTCCACTATAGCAGACATACAAATAATGACTGAACTATCGCTTCCCTCAGAAGCTATTCTAACAAAACACCACCACCAAAATTCATGGAGTTAGGCAATGTTTAATTGTGGCAAGCTATGTGAAGATATGGAATCACTTTTTGTTCAAAACCAGAATTACCTCATGCTTCTGTTGGCTATATTAAATCCTCACTAGTCCAAAAATGAGACTGAAATCAGGCTATTCATACACTGACATCTGCTGAGCTTGCAAATGAATAAAACTTTGTGCTTCTCCCCTACATTCAGTGAGTTGGCAAACAAATAATTATTTTCTGTTGCAATTTTCTTCATACAAAGACACCAAATCTTGGTGCAAATACATGCAATAGTAAATCTCTCATTGTATCTAACTGGAGCCATGTCTGGGTCCATCTCTATGCAAATTATTAAGTCTGTCCTGTAAAAAAAAGCTACCCAGTAGCCCTGTTAGTATGCCAACAATCATAAATGTGGGCTATTTTATGGGGCATGCTATAAAACTATTTGTGCCAGGGAAAAGTTACTGAGAGAAGCAGCTGCTGTCTCCAGGATGGGAAATCAGGCACATCCATTAGCAATTCCTTTGTCAGTATAGGAGCAGCTTATCTTCATAATGCAGCTGAGGGAAGGCAGAATTACTATTGGGGAAGCAGGAGAGTAGCTACTACTATAAGCTGACTGGGAGGAGGAAGAGAATGGGGAGCAGGTTGCTGGGATTCTCCTCTTCTGTAGGGAGTAGAGGAGAGTTAGATAAAATGACAATAGGGTCAGTGTCAAACTGAGAATGTTTAATTAAGAGGAGGGAGCAGGGGCAGGAGAAAGGAGGACAGAAGATGACACAAGATAAAGGGATTGTGGGGGAAAGTAACACAGTCAAAAACCTCAAGGGTCATCTTCTCATCCTCTTTTTTTTTTTTTTTTTTTTTTTTTTTTGACAAGGCTGTTTCCACTACTTCTGGAAAAGAGTCTGTGCAATACGTCAGCAGTTGTGCTGTAGGAGCTCCAGGAGGAAGGTCTGAGGGGATTTCATTGACCCTTGGTGAGAGGGTTGGACCATGGGTAAGGGGACTTGGCTGTTGGAGAGGAGGAGAGGCTTTTTGTGAGGAGCACTTCTCACTCACTGTTCAGTGTAGATGAATAGTAAATTTTCCCAGTGGAGACAGGCAGGCAGAGAACCCCTTTCCCCCAAAGGCAGGGAATGGCTTTTGTGCCCCTGTGTGCTGAAGCTGGTGAGATGAGGTGTCTGAGGAACAGCTCAGCATGAAGGAAAAAGGGCTTTTACTCTGGGCCCTCGGGCTGAAGCACAGCACAGAATGTTTAAAATGCTTCTGCCAGGCTCTGCTCACATATTTCATTTCAAAACAATGAATATAGTTATTCCTAATTTATTGTAGGATGCTCAGAGCTGGCAGATCACTAGCCTTGTTTCTTCTCTCCTTGGATTAACCCAGCCAGCTCTCGCCCTGTATTTCCCTGAGCTGCTGCTGCCAGTGTTGTTGTTTTGAATCCTGCAGCACCAGCTAAGTCAATCAATCATCACAATCAGACCTGGCACTGAGACACAAAATAACATGGAAAAAACCCACTCTGCAGCCCAGTGTGGGGCTGGGTGGCACTGGGAAATCAAGAGCAGACACATCCTGCCAATGGCTGTATCAGCCCCTCACTCCCCACAGGGTGTATATGTGCACATGTGTGTTGTGGCTTTTCTCTTCCCTGCTACAAGTTTGAGCAACGTGGCCCAATGTGCTAGGAAAATAATCTACTAAAACAACAAAATATTTAATGCATCCTCTTTATGTCTTAAATCCAGTCCAGGCTAGAGCAGAATGGGGGAAGGAGTTGTGATTAAATAATTAGGTTAACATATTCTTAATCCAAGTTTTATTAGCATGTAATTGAATGAAATATGTTGTGTAACAAATCACACCTCCTCACTGCCACCCTCAGAAATTCATCAGTGCTACTACAGGAGGGGAATGCAAGGATTCTTGCAAACTTTTTGTTTACCAGCAGACAGGCTCTGCCTTCTGATCTTCCTCCGGTTTATGTCAGCTCACCCTGTATAAGTTCAGATAAATTAACTTTCTCATTTATTGGCTTCCTGAAACACTGTGGCTTCAATGGTCAGAGATGGAGTCAGGTTTGTCTAGGACTTGTGGGTAGTAGCAACGTAAATAACTTCTGTGAGTGAAAAAGTGAGCAATATTCTAGAGAAGATTTTAATGGCAAGGTTCAGCATGCTCTACACATGGCTGGGTCCGTGTTTAAATGCATTTGTCCCAGGGATGCATTCTTGGTTGGCAGCCAACGATGCACTGTCTCCACTTTGCCTGTGCCTTACCTGCAGATCGAGCAGACACTCCTGAGCAGGACAGAAGGCGTCATGGGCAGGACATGATCTGCTACATGAGACTGCAGCCTGGCCTTCAGCCTGTCAGGCTTTTAATGACAGTGTTCAGTACTTTGTTTCCCTCTGAAACTAATTCTTAGCTAGAGCCCAGTGGGCAGGTTACACTTTCTCCTGGTTAAATCACCTCAGGAAATGTGAAGCAGAACTCCTGTGTTGGGTAAAGTCCCCTGTGGCCTTCAGAAGCATGTCCAGGATGAGCACCTTACCACAGGACCTAGCAGGAGGTGGTAAAAAATTGGACAGTTGTGCTGTAGCTTAGCAGAGAAAAGGCTGCCAATTTAGCCCCCAGTGCCATAAAGTGTTGAAATGTATGTCCGAGTACAGAAATGCCTGCAGGAGGGATCACCTCTCTGCTGGAAGTGAAGCACCTACTTAAGCACACTGCTGAGACCATGACCCTGTGAGGGCTGGGGTGGGACTGCCGGCATCCAGGCAAGGCTTCCATGTCACCAGACTGAATTATATTTTGCAGCTGGGGGGAAAACAGTCCTAGTAAAGTGAGGTGGATTTTGAGAGGTCAGCCAAGCGCACCTGCAACTTTAAAAGTGCAGCTTCTGATAAGCTTAAGTCTTGCACACTCTTGAAAACTTCCAAGGAGGTAGACACTGCAACCTCCCCAGGCAATCTTTTCCAGTGCTTAACTAGACGTGTTATTACCAAGTGTTTCCTAATGTTTAACCTAAATTTCCTATCCTCCTGTTTAACCCAATCCACAGTGAATAAGAAGGACTACTTACTTCTTTTCTCTTTAAATGCACAGGTATTACACAGTAGTACTTCCTCAGCCTTTTCTGCAGAATATGAGAACAAGCTTTCCAATTCTCCTTGCAGCTTGTGTTTGTTAGACCTCCAGCTGCTCTCAGGGCTCTCTGATAGATGTTTTCTGTTTGGTATCTTTTTCTGAAGCTGAAATGTATTACCCCAATCTGGATGCACTTCTCCAGACATCAAAGTCACATTGCATTCTAAGCAAGCATCCTTGGTCTAGCCTGCTATCACCTGTGCAGCCCCTCTCAGTTTTACTCTATGTAGAAAGTAAGACGCTGTTCTGAAAAACAAGACTGCAGAAGAAGTATTTCACTGAAGCAAATTCAGGGCAGATGCTTGTAGAAATGTACTTAACAACATCCTTCCAGTCTTACAGGGAATTTTGTAGGTGGAAGGAGACCATATTTTTCCTAGCTCACTTATGACCATGAGGAGGCTGATACTGGAAAGCTTTAATAAAGTTGAGATTTATCTACTGCTGCTCCCCTATTCCTGCTGATGGAAATTAAATTGGTTTAACAAATCTGTGTTTTTGACAAAGCCATGCTAGCTGTTACTCTTCTCCTTGTTATTTCCTGAGTGGTTACAAATAATTTTATTGTTTTCATATTTTTCAAAAAACCGACCTTCACTTGCTGCTCTGTAATTCCCCAATACAATGGTTTTCCTCTCTCTAAGTAAAATGCACTATGTGCCATTTTTCTTTCTTCTGGATATTTACTCATCTTACATAAGCTCTGAAAGATAAATCATTAACGACTCTGAGATGACTTCAGGCAGTCCAGTAGAATACCTTAGTTCATCTGACAGCGTATCTCACCCAGCCAATTTGAAAGATATAATTTATCTAAGTACTATTTAATCTGTTCTTTCCTTGTTTTCACTTGTGTTTCTACTCCTTTGTCACTAGTGCTGCTTCCTGCCTGATCCCATTTTAGTAAAGATTGCAGCAAAAAAGCTTTAAGCACTCAACATTTTCAGCATCACCTATCAATAACCTTCACTGTCTTGTTCAAGAGCAGGCCAACACTTTTTTCTCATCTTCCTCTTATGTTTGCAGCATGTTTTCTTGTTAGCCTTTCTGCACCAATGTGTTCCCTGTTCTCACCTGACCTTCCTGATTTGGGCCCTCTGTTCCCTCTCTTCTCTTTCATCCTGGTCTTCAGTAATCTGACCTACGTTCAACTTTCTATGCACTTTTTGGTGTTTGAGATCACTGAGGAGTTCATGATGTAGCTTAGGTGGTTTCTTCCAACTCTTCTAATAGTTTTGCTTCTTTGGGATAATTTTCACTTGTGCCCTTATTAGAATTATTGTAAGGAGCTGTCAGCTCTTCTGAGCTTGTTCCCCATGAGATGTTGCTTAACAGTTCTCTGAATTTATTTAAGATGTCTTTCTTCTTTGTTGTTGCTTCAAAGAGCAAGAAAAATGCTGTTTGTGTTTTCCTATTCTTTTTCCTTTCCAGGAACAGTTTTCTCATTCCGTGATAACTATCACCCAAATGGCTTTCTATTTTTGTATTTCTACACCTGTTTCTCACAACTCTTAAAATCAAGAGTAAGGAACTTCCCTCAATTTGCTTCTGCAGCCTTGGTAGCAAGGCATTGGCAGCATGGAGTTTGTGTCCTGTGATACCCTGTGTCCCAGCAGGTAACTCCATTCCCTTCCCTGCTGTGTGCCTCCATCCCCTTCACTCCCGGTGCACTGTGTGTATGATTCATCTTGCTGCCCTCCAAAAGAAGCAGTTCCGTCCATCTGTTCCTTGTGGCTTTACTCTAGACACCCCACACACCCCCATTGTGACAGCACCTGTGTTCACTCCCCCTGTTATTATTAGCTAGGGATTTTCAACTGGTTCATCCCTTTCTACATATTACACTGTGGAGTGAGTGTGCCTATGGACAGCGTCTCCTCCCTCTTCTTCCTGAACAAACTGTGCTACCTATATTAATATTCCAGTCACGTCAATTACCCCAACAAGTTTCTCATGCCAATTAATTCAAAATTTTGAGCACGTATTAAAACTTTCAAGTCCTCCTGTTTATGCCCCGTATTTCTTGCATAAGTTCTTGTGATTACTTTTTTGTGATAGCACCCAGCATATATCAGGAGTAACCCTGAAGTCAGCAGGTCGGGTTTCACTGTCATTTACATGAATGTCAATCCAAATGATTCTACTGATTGGCAAGAAGTTATTTCAGATTAACTTGCATGAGGGTAGAAGAAGAATTTGGTCCATTGAAATGAATTCTGTGTGAAATAGGTCTAAGCCAAGAGGATTAAACATGTTTCTCTAATTGCTAGATGTGTTACATTGCAGGTAATCAGTGTAGTGGCAATAAAATATGATTGCCACACCTGGAATATATCATCACCAAGCTTTTTGGATCCTACAATTTTCCTTCTCTTGGTACTGTGCTCACATTAATAAGGTGCAGGGTTTTACATAATTGGGAAAATAAATATATTTTAAAAATTAAGAAGAGAACTCTAGCTGAGGTATGATGCAAGCAGATTATTCCATGCAGTTTGTGCTACAGCAAAGGAGCAAAACGTGAGGTAGAAAAAGTAGCTTTTGAGGTTTTATTACTTTTTGCTTTGTGATGACTGGCTTCGAGCCCACACATTTCTTGAATACACAATAGGGAGTTGGGCAAGACTGCAGAAATAAATTTTATTAACACACAATCACTGCAGCACCAGACAGAATAATCTCCTTTAGTCTCCTCTAGCTGGCAGAGTCCTCTTTGTACCAGGTCAAGTCAATTAGCAGTATAATGTATGACAGGTTTTATTTTAAAAGGGTTTAATTAAAGTTTTGTTACAAAGCTCATACAAACTAACAATCTGTCTTTTAGGGATATGTATTATCTAGAAATTGATTTTAACTTAAACACTAATTTATAGACTGTCCCCTTTAATAAGTATAATTCCTTGAAAGATATTAAGGTTCTTCTGCCCCAAATAAATTTAGGTCCTGATTCAGCAAAACACATCATTACTGAGGACTTCAGTGAGGCAACTCATGCACCAAAAGTGAGGTTGTGCTTCAGCACTTTGCTGAACTGAGGCCTTACTGTATAACTACTGCCCTGCTTACACACATTGTTCCATTCAGCCATGTCTTTACTGAGAAAGATGTTGAAAAGAATGGGTGATGTCTTTGAATTATCTCATCCAGGTCAGGTCATTAAAGGTGGGAACATGCCCTTCTGCTAGGGTTTTCACTGATCTGGGCATCTTTTTTGGTTCTTATATCTAAAGACAATGATTTGCCTGTGTATATATTTTTCAAAAATAGTTTCGACTACACTGATCTTTTTTTTTTTCCTCTGCACGTGAGAGCAAAGGTTGCCTCCCCAGCAGATTAGCTAAGCATAGCTGCATTAACTTAAGTGGAGCTGTCAATTTATGCCAATTGGGGATTGCACCCCAGAAGCTTATTTAAGTAAACTTTCTTAATGAAAACCAGCTATGTTATTCTACTTATTGATAACTACAACTTTCACCTTATTCTATCCCAATAGAATAATAATATCCCCAAAAGCTGACGAATATATCAAATTTCAGGACAACTTATAATTCATCATTGTATATGACTTTTTTATTATTATTCCCAAGCTATGGGATTTAAAATTAGAAATGGGCGGATAGAAAGGATTTTTGTGTGGAAAAGACCCCAGGTGTTTTTCTGGTTCTCTCCTGGGCACTGTGGTTATGTTACATCAAAACATCTGGATAATTAATTTGCTTGATGGCCAGGAGGCTGGCAGCCTGGGTTTGTAACCAGCCTGGCAGTCACTGCAGCACTGCTGCCCAGGGAGGGGACAACAGACACTGCAGAGGAACCTGAAATGGGCAGCTCAGATGCTCTCCCTGTGCTGTGAGTGGCACTGGGAAAGACCCAGCAGCACCCTTTAGACAGCTGAAGCCTTGAACCCACAACAATGACCAGGGGCACCAAGAAGCTTTAGAAGGCATCTGTCCTCTGGTCACAGCGTATTTGGAAAAGTGCTGTCTTTTTGTTGTAATGTTTATTACCAAAACAAAGCCCCCATATTTTTTATTTTTACTTTTTAAATCTTTGAGACACATGGAACAGTGGGCCAGAATTTGCCTTGATTAATTGTCGTTCTGGTTCCGTTGTGCTCTTCCTCATGGTATAAATCTAGACTGCAGCTGGTAGGAGCTTGGACACTTAAAAAAAAAAAAAAAAAAAGTCATCAGACCCAAAACATTCGAAGTAGCAAGCTTGTGTTGCCTACTTCTAAGTCTTAATCGTCTGAAAACTGAAATATAATTCAACTACTACTTTTTTCTGCCACCTTCTGCAGGAACTCCACAGAGATGAGGGAGAAAGGCAGGTATGTGTTCGAAATGTGTGACAAAAGAGTAAAACGGGGAGGCAAGCAGAGGGAGGAGTGAATTCCGAAAACCTGTAGAAAGGAATAAAAACTTCAATAGAGAAATAACTTCTGTGGGACAAGTCCTACACTGATGGCTACTGTCACAGATCCCCTGATTGCCATGAGGCCTCTGACACTGTAGCTGCTCAGGCTATTTTGTCTGGATGGCCTTACTTGATTCAGCATAGCTGTTGGGTGGGGATGCCTGGCTCTAATATACATCAGAGGCTGCCTGCTAGCTAGAAGAACAGGCTTGCTCATTTAAAATTGAATCAGGCTTGGAGCTTACGTTTGCAACAGAGAAGCATGAGAAATGACATAGTTTGCAAAAAAATCTTGAGCAATCTGATAGATTCTCAAAACAAATTCAGGATTTGTCCTGGATTAATGCCCAGTCATCTTGCAAGCTAAATGCATAGTGGTCACAGTGTATCTTAAAAAAACCCACAGTGCTTATGGATTGTTCCATGAGCCCCAGCACTGGACAGGGTGTGGGTCCTGCTGGCACAGGCAAGGGGCTGGGGTCTGTGGGGGCCACAAGGCATGGCTTATTCTCCTGCCAGAGGTTATGAGGCTGAGGGAGGTCTGACCCATTCAGTTAAACTGAATTATTTTCACTGATTGCATTTTTTGTTGGCCAGTCCAGAAGCATGGGGTATTTTTACTTGTTTTACAAGTGTAAGCCTATGTGTGACCATGTTGTTCACAGCATCCAAGCTCAAGGGAGAGACAGATATTTGAGTTCTGCTTCCCTGGCTCTGTGCATGCAGGCAGACAGCCCTGTGCCAGGTGGGGTGGAATGGCAGTGTTTGAATGGGGACAAACCCTTACACCTGTGAGCACTGAGGAAAGGATGAGGCTGAGGTCTTGGGGCTCAGCTGCTTTCTAAGCAGTGGTCTGGTGCTGCAAGATCCCGAGCACTACCCAGTGACTGAACTTTGAGGGTATGTGGTTAACTTGTAAGGTTCCACAGGCTCCACAAAGACACTTGCTGGTTTAAAGTCAAGTGTGGTTTTAAAAGCACAGTTGGGTTTGGGGGTAGATTGATCAGTATTTTAATAGTTCAAGCCCAGAACTCTAAAGCAGAATAAACCCAAGCCTCTGCAGGCAGAAGCCTAATGCATTAGCCCACTCTTCCATCCACCCTTTCCTTCCCTCCCCTCCAGAAACAGGCTCACCCACTTTGACTGTAATGGAAAATCGGAACCAGAATGCACTTGGGCCTCCTTTACTGATTTTTTTTTATTGTCCAAATAGGTCCCGCACAGCTTCTCACCAACCGTTTTTGCTTCTCTCAGTCAAACTACCCATGTGGGATAAAAATACAAACAGCATTAATCCTAAAAGACAATGTACAGCAGAAGAGTTGCAATGAGAATTAAAATATCTGCAAATTAATTTAGCTAGCATCCACCATCCTTTTAACATTCAGAGTGATCTTCCTCTGGAAAAAAAATAAATTAAGGTCAACACACAAACTTCCTCCGCTTCCTGGAATTCTTACATTTTTTCACTATGATAACATGATTTGTGTGTGTGTAAATGCAAGGGGAGAGGCAGCCGAAAGCTGGCGGAGAGCCCCCTCCCCCCCAGTCCTGGGAGAATGCCTGAAGCATGAGCTCAGCTGTGCAGGCTCCGTGCATGGTGTCATACACTTCCACAAGCAAATTCACAGTGACATTAAGAAAAGAAGATCTGGGGCCCTCCTCTCTGAAGTGTTCACAGTGTCCATGAGACAGCTCCTACATAAAGGGCTGTTTATTTGTTGAATTACCAAACTGTTACCCTGGGAGGGGGATGAAAATATCTGAGAAGACTTGGGATTTTCTTTGGTATGATCACAAAAATGTGGTTTTTTTCAATGTTAGGGTTTTTCTGACAGAAACCCAGACCTTTGCATTTCTGCTTCTCCTCCCTCATATATAAATACCCTTGGAAAAAAAAAGGTAGCACACAATTAGCCCCTAATTAAGTTCTTTGCAGGTTTAAAATAAATAGCTGATGAAAGCTTAGGAAGAGGATCTCAGCACAAAGCGTGTCTGTATGACATGGTGTGCTTCTGAGAAACAGAATTTAAATGATTTGCATGCGGCCACCTAAATATTTAATGGTTTTGCAGTTTAGGAAAGCAAGCTTAAAACTATGCTATGCAGTCTATGATCTTATCTGGCTCTGCTGGCTACATTGGGTCAAAAGTGTTGTTATTTTTAGGGCCTGATCCTGAAATTTCATAAGTTGTCAGAGCCCTCAGCCCCATTTTAAGCTGAGGCTCCTCCGTGCTGTTTATCACCGCGCAGCTGAGGCCACCGCACGCTCGAGTTTCTAAAGCTGCTGAAGCGGTTGAGACTCCTTAAGCCAAAACCTGACAGTGTTGTTCCCTTCACAAAGAAGTTTCACACTAGCATGGTATCAGTTCTCAAGCTGCCTTACAGCCCCTTCATTCTTTCCCCTGTCCCCATCCCCCAGCCATGCCCCCCTACGTACACGCTCCCAAACACAGCTCGGCGTCCTGTGAGTGTGCAGGGCTGAATGCACATTCACAGGAAACAAAACCGTGAGATACTTTCGAAAATACAGACACACAAAACACTTCTAGACAGCTACAGGCAGGTGCAGAGTTTATTCTTCAGCTGACTGTCCAGTTTCCAAACTCAGGACAGAGGCATTCTGATGAGACCGCTCTGGAAGGACGCAGTAAAATATTACCCAAACAGAAAAGTTAAATAAAAAGAAGCAGCTCTTCCCAGTGGAATTGTAGTGCTCTCTCCTCTTCACATTCTTTTGAGCTCATTCATTCCTTTGAGCTGCAATAACAAGTCAGCTATTTGTATATGGTGAAACTTGTAATGGAGGAGACAGAAATTTGTTCAGAAGCAAAAGCTGGTCTATGCTTCTTCCCCAGACACAGATAGGCATCTTCCCAAGTAGGCAGCCTGAATTTTTGGCACAGACACTTTGCCCTTGTGGTTTAGAGACCAGGTCTCCCACCACAAATGCATTCAAATAACCAGCATTTCTAGAAACCTCCCTCCAAGTACTCCATCAACTAAACACTAGGGCCAAGGAGGTGATAGCCCTTGGAATTCCTATTATCACACAGAGTCGGGTTCTACAGGCCCAAAATTTTCCTGGTTACCTAAAATTCCTGTTGACACCAATGGGAGTTGCAGGTGCTTGAAAATCTCTCAGATATATGGATCGCTTCATTCATCATTCAGCTGCAGCCTTGTCTGGACAGGAAGACTGTAACCTTTAAAGAGCAACACTTCACAGCCATTAAGCAACTAATATTTTATGCATTTGTATCACAGTTGGCTCCAAAGCCAACCTTGGCAAGTGTCTGGGGGTTTCTCTTGAGAGTCATTTTGTCTGTTTATACTGCTGTTCTGCTTAAGGTGTTTAAGGGTTGTTTCCCTGATCCTTCTTCATTAGAGATAATTGAATAGTTTAGAAGCCCAGTCGTTTGGCTGAGTCTTCCAGTCAACAACCCACTGATTGAATAATCACTCACAAGATACAGAGGCACAGAAAGATAAGTTTATCTCAATTTTCTAGCATTCAGAACATCTTCAAAGTGCTTGGCAGGCCACTAATTACATTTTTGTAAACAGCTGTGGATTTGGATCTTGCCAAAATGCAGAAAGGTTGCTGTAGATCGTGATTTCAGTTTCCCTACGGCTTCCCTGGTCACTTGAGCTTCCCTGGTGACATCCTTTGCACAGGCTCTTCACTTGGAAAAAAAAATTGCCTCCAGTTGCTTTGCAAGAAGGTTCTGTGCAACCCCAGGTGCCAGCCCCTTCCTGCAGGCTTCTGAGCAGCTCCATGTTCTTTCTGTGCTAGGAAATTTCCTTCCACCACCCCCAGTGAGACAGAGTTTACTTTCTGCCTGAGGCAGAGCTGCAGCTCAGCCATGCCAATTATAAAAGATGCCTCCCAAACGTGTATTCCTGGTTTCCAGAGTGACTCTGAGATGCTACCACACCTAACTTTAAAGTGGGTAAAAGTTACCAAGAAGCAATGTGGGCAGAGGGAGTTACATACACATAGTGACAAGCATAACTTTAATTGCTAACTAGATGGTCAAGGGGTACTTGGACTCTCAACCCAGAATCCCTAACTGACAAAAGCAAGTCTCTTTTTCCCTCTGTACTGTAAATATGGGACTGAATTGCTGTTTGGCTCTCCTTGCATTGGGACAAACCTTGTCTTGCTTCTCTTGTATTCATTACACCCAAAGTAGTGCTTGCCTGGTTGCCTGCCTCTTCAGACTGTGCGGGCAGTCCCAGCTTGGGGTGGAGGTAGGCAGGGGATCAGCTGGCTGAGTTGAATGCTCAGGTACAAAACTGCTGTCAAACAGGAGTCATTAACACTGAAGAGGTGAGGTGTCATATTCAAAGACAGAAGAATTTTCTGGAAATAAATATAATCATATCCACTGTGTGTTGAATCACAGCTCAGCTGGCATTATCTCTGTCTCAGAGGTGAACCCCAAGTAAGAAAACTGCTCTTGGCTCCATGCTGCATTGTCATTGACTTCACTTCAGCTGTCTTGAAAATGCCCCTATAGAAACAGTGAAATGTGTTTTTAGCATCTTGCAAAAAGCCTTTAAAATAGTGTGGCCAACAGAGCTAGGGAAGTGATCTTCTTCTGTACTCAGCACTGGTGAGGCTCAGTTCTGGCCTCTCACTACAGGGAGGATGTTTTGGTGCTGGAGTGGGACCAAAGAAGAGCAACAAAGCTGATGAAAGGTCTGAAGCATAAGACTTACAGGGGCAGCAGCTGAGGGAACTGGGGTTGTTTAGTCTGAAGGAAAAGAAGCTAAGGAGAGAGACCTTATCACTCTCTACAAGGCTCTGAAAGGAGGTTGTAGTGAGGTGAGTGCTGGTCTCCTCTCCCAAATAAGAAGTGATAGAACAAGAGCAACTGGCCTCAAGTTGTGGCAGGAGAAGTTGAGGTTTGATGTAAGGAAAGATTTCTACACAGAAAAGGCTGTCAGGCCCTGGAGCAGGCTGTCCAGGGAAGTGGTTGGCTCACCATCCCTAGAGGTATTTAAAGAACACATGGATGTGGTGCTTAGGGACATGATTCAGTGGTGGACTTGGCAGTGCTGAGTTAATGGTTAGACTTGATGATCTTAAGGGTCTTTTCCAACTAAAACAATTCTATGATTCTGTGAATATAGTATGAATCCTGGAGAATTCTGAGTGCGGAATTGCTTTCATCCTAGGAGTGCTGACTCCCCAAAAACCTCAGAATCATAGTGCCAGAAATTGTACCAAGATCTGTGATGTGTCCAGAGGGCAGTGCAGCTACAGCAGGGTGGCATGACTACTACATCCAGGGAAGGGAGTACAATAATTTGCCTATCAAGCTGGGGTCACCTGTACTATAGGTATTTCAAATCCATCTAATTAAACCATGTTAATTAGTGGTGGTTCTTTTTTCTAGAATAGTCATAGGTGTCCTTCCCTGTATAATAATGGAAGTATGCCACCAGCTGTAAAAGTGATTTCTAGGGACTGATTAAAGAATATTTGTTCAACTTGGGGAAGAACGAAGTCCTACATATATGTTAATACATCCCCACTAACACAGAATGGCTTTTTGTTGTTCTTCTCTGTCTGGAACGTGAGCAATTTAAAATCTGCTGCTGTATGTAATTAGTGGGTCTCATCCTTAATTTGAAGCGATAGAGGCTTGTGATTTTTTAAGTCCAACTTTTTCCAGGATCCACGAGTGAAAAAATAGCTTCACCAAAGAATCAAGACATGGAGTATTATGATATCTAAATACCAAAGTCAGATACAGCCAGAAAATAAGAGTGTGATCTTAAGCTATTGCAGTGACTGCCTGTCAGTTCAGATTCACAACATGGAGAGAAGGTAAACTGCATTCAACATAGATATGTGGGAAGAACTTGGCCTTGTATAGCTCCCCCCTTAGTACTAGCCAAGATAAAAATACATCAGGATTACCAGCATCTAGGAAACTAGCATATGGTGCTACTGCAGAATGTAATACTAATATGTTTTAGAAAACCATTATTTTTCCCCTTTAGTGCAGTTCCTCATTAATCTAGATGCCATTCATTCTCTGCCTGGATTTTTCCCGCATTTTTCTCCATGAAAAGAGAGGTTATGCTTGAATTAATTTAATTGCCAAATGTTTTGTTCAAATAGCAGTGGCAGAAATAACTTCTAGTAGCCAGGTCAAATTGCCTCCTTCACTGCAGCAGTTAACACTTATTGTTGCTGTCAGCCCTTCTGCACTGATTGGGGATCATACTGCTCTTTGTGCTCAAGTGGCCTGGGAAGTTGCAGTGCTTCCTTTTCTCTCTCTCTTTTTCCTGCAAGAGCAAGAAGATTTCACCATAATCTGGGAATAAAATCTTTTCAAAGACTTTAGGAAGAACCAGTGAGCTTGAAAGGAATTTAGAAGTTCATTTCCAAATCAGCTGAAAATTGTCATTTAATTATAGAATCATCAAGTGGTTTGGGCTGGAAGGGAACTTAAAGGTCATCTAGTTCTAACCCCCCTGCATGGGCAGGGACACCTCCCACCAGACCAGGTTGCTCCAAGTCTCATCCAGCCTGGCCTTGAACACTTCCAGGAATGGGGCAGCCACGGGTTCCCTGTGTCAGTGTCTCACCACCTTCGTACTGAATAATTTCTTCCTAATGTCTAATCTAAATCTCCCCTCTTCCATTTTAAAGCCATTACCCCTTGTCCTATCACTCCATGCTTTTGTCAAAAGTCCCTTCTCAGCTTCTCTGTAGCCTCTTCAGGTACTGAAAGGCCACCATAAGTTTTCCCTGGAGCCTTCTCTTCTCCAGGCTGAACAACCCCAATTCTCCCAGCCTCTCTTCATAGCAGAGGTGCTCCAGCCCTCTGAGCACCTTTATAGCCCTCCTCTGGACTTGCTCCAACAGTTCCATGTCCTTCTTGTGCTGGGAACCCCAGAACTGGCCACAGACTCACAAGAGCAGAGCAGAAATGACTGATCCTGAACCTTCACCTGTGTCAATTCCCAAGCTTTCACAGGCCTATACTGTTCAAATGCAGTAGGCATGAGCCAGGTGGCATCCTCAACTTGGAAGCTATCCACCCACATTTTCCATCTTCCCATGGTAAAATGCAGCCTCCCTTGGTTTAATAGGTAAGCTGCAGTTGATGCTGGTCCAAATAGCAATGAGTGCCCAAGAGCTGCAGAGCTGTGTGATCACCTTTCTGACAATGAACTTTCCTCTCTGGTCCTGTCCCCAGCTGTACTAATGTGGCAGAAGGCAGGAGGGAAGCTGCTTCATCTACCTCTTGCAGTCTTTATCTGCAAAGGTTAGACTGGCTGGTTGTGTGAGGGTTCCACACTTCTCTGCTGTTTGTGAAGTCAATCCATTCTGCACTGTACAAAACCAAGTGAGGGTGAAGTGACAAAAGAAAACGTAATCCTGGCGATTCTGTTGTTTCTGCCACTGCTGTCATCCCTGAAGGTTTTGTATTTTAGTAAACAGAGAACTCATTATGACATGCAAGTGACTTAAGAGAAGTGATGGGAAAACAGAGAAATTTTTGGAGAAAAATACACAAACAAAAACATGTTCTGAACACTGAGAGAGGTGGCCACCAAGAGATCACGCAGCAGAATTGTCAGCATCTTTCACCAGATCCCACAAATGCCATTGAACTTCCATAACCAGCTAATGACTAAACCATAAAGATCCAAAACCTCATGGACTCTTTTGTTGGTGTGTAAGGGCCACTGTCAGTGGCAGGTAGCCAGCTGCTGAGTCCACACTATGGTACAGCATGTCCTGGCAGCAGCAGCCTTCAGCAAGGTCAGAGACAGACCCATCTCCATCCATCCAGGAGTGTTTCCCTTGGAGGAGTGAAGGCAGTGGAGTGGGTGGCTGGGATTAGAGGTGTGAGCACAGCAGAAGGACCAAGAGAAAGTCTTCAGGGGTAGTAGAGCCAAATGAAAAAAACACAGTGGAGGAAGGTATCTGGTGAGCAAGAGCAGAAGATAGGCAGGAGAACAGCAGGACAGAGGGGGACACACTGAGAGGACACAGGACTAAACCCCCAACACTCACCCCGACAGTGTTCTTTATTTAAAATCTTGACAAATGCTCCAAATTCAGCTGTTACTCTTGGCCCTGATGAACACAGAGGTACTGTCCTCACCTTCCTTTCACTCTTGCCTGTTGTGTAACCTGCTTATGACAGATCTGTACCTAAAAGTAGTTAAATTCAAGCTGTTTCTTCAGCTATATGAAAAGGCTGAGGCTGTACCTGTCCCATAACTTACAAATGCTCTGTGAAATCTTTTGAGTAATTTCCTTTGGAGGGCAAGGGGGAGGGTGGTGGAATTTCTCAGGACAGTGCCTTCTCATTTAATTTTAATAACAAACTGTATAATTCTGGGTGGATGCCATGGTTGTTCAAGTCATGCTGATATTGTATTTGACACAGAAATGTATCTTAACAGCTGGTATTCTTTCCTGCACTGAAGGGAAGTAGAACTTTATTTTTTGTCTCAAGAAATCTGATACTAGTTGAGACAACACACATTTTTATACAAGGCTACAGCCGCTAGCAAATGGATGCATATTAATATAGCAGGGGATGCTCAATAGCCCTGGGAAACCAAGATTTGAAATCAATAATTTCTAGTAAATCACGAACTGGCATGGGCAACATCCTAGTCTGGCTGAAGACCTGTATCATCAAAGACACCCTTCTTTAATAAACAGAACATATAATGTTTCATGCATTGGCTTTGAATTTTCTTGACAACTGCATAAAAGTATAATTTCTATGTTTGATCCAAGGGTTCTCTGACAAAGGGAAGAGGAGAACATTTGTTTCTGTGGGCTTTATGATTTTAAATCTCAGGGCCAATTCTGCCATCAGGTAGTTTATGAATATTCATATAAATTGTTTTGATTTGAAGAATATGTAACTTTGCCATGTATCTGGCATGGAAAGAATAGTTTGACAGTCATAAAATAGAAAGTGCTTTAAAAAATAGTGTCAGCTCTAGCAAAGAGACAACAGCTCTAGGAACAAAAGGGAAAATTAACAAAGAAAGGTGTATGTTTCTTGAGGGAAGCGAACTATGTGATCCTGTCATAAAAGCAATTAATCATAGAATCATAGAATTTTCAGGGTTGGAAGGGACCTTTAAGATCATCCAGTTCCAACCCCCCTGCCATGGGCAGGGACACCTCCCACCAGATCAGGTTGCTCAGAGCCCTCTCCAGTCTGGCCTTAAAAACTTCCAGGGATGGGGCTTCCACCACCTCTCTGTGGGGCAACCTGTTCCAGTGTCTCAACACCCTCATGGTGAGGAACTTCTTCCTAACATCCAATCTAAATCTACCCTCCTCTAGTTTGAATCCATTCCCCCATGTCCTATCACTACCTTACATCCTAAAAATTCCCTCCCCAGCTTTCTTGTAGCCCCCTGCAGATACTGGAAGGCTGCAATAAGGGCTCCTTGGAGCCTTCTCCTCTCCAGACTGAATAACCCCAACTCTCTCAGTCTGTCTCCATAGGAGAGGTGCTCCAGCCCTCTGATCCTCCTCCTGGCCCATCTCTGGACACACTCCAGCACATCCATGTCTTTCTTGTAACAGGGGCTCCAGAATTGGATGCAGGACTCCAGGTGGGGTCTGACGGGAGCAGAGCAGAGGGGGGGAATCACCTCCCTCCACCTGCTGGCCAGGCTTCTCTTGATGCAGCCAAGGATCTGGTTGGCTTTCTGGGCTTCAAGTGTGCACTGATGGCTCATGTTGAACTTCTTGTCCACCAGACTCCAAAGTCCTTTTTCTTAGGGCTGCTCTCAAGCCAGTCACTGCCCAGCCTGGATGGGTCCTTGGGATTGCGTCAATCCACATGCAGGACCTTGCACTTGATCTTATTGAACTTCATGAAGTTGGCATGGGCCAACATCTCCAGCCTGTCAAGGACCCTCTGGATGGCATCCCTCCAGCATGTCAGCCACACCACACAGCTTGGTGTCAGCAGCAAACTTGCTGAGGGTGCACTCAACACCACCATCCATGTCGCTGACAAAGATGTTAAACAGGACCAGTCCCAATACTGATCCTTGAGGGACTCCACTTGTCACTGTCCTCCACTTGGACATGAACCCATTGACAGCCACTCTTCGGGTGCAGCTGTCAAGCCAGTTCTTAATCCACAGAGTGGTCCATCCATCAAACCCATGTTTTACCAGCTTGGAGACCAGGTTGCCATGTGGGACTGTGTTGAAGGCTTTACTCAGGTCCAGACAAGTGATGTCAGTTGCTCTTCCCTTGTCTATTGATTTTGTGACCTTTTCATAGAAGACCACAAGTTTTGTCAGGCATGATTTACCCTTGGTGAAGCTGTGTTGATTATACCCAATCACCTCTTCATTATTCTTCTGCTTCAGCAGTGCCTCCAGGAGGATCTGCTCCATGATCTTACCAGGCACAGAGGTGAGACTGACTGGCCTGTAGTTTCCTGGATCCTCCTTTTTTACATGTGCCAGTTCTCTCAGTACCCATTGGTGTATCCCATCAAATGCCATGGACTTATACACTTTCAGGTTCTTCAGATGGTCATGAACCTGATTTTCACTTACAATGGGTAGTGCCACCTTCCAACCCTTGCCATTGTCTTCCTGTGACTTCAGGAGTGTGGCTGAAGCCCTTTGCCAGTGAAGGCTGAGGTAAAGAAGTCATTAAGAACCTCAGGATTCTCCGTATCACTTGTCACTGGTTCTGTTTCCTTTCTGAAGGGGCCCACACCTTCCCCAGCCTTCCTTTTTGCTATTCCCCCCCATTTCCCTGTCTAGATTTAATTCTGAGACATTCTAACTAGAAACATTTTTGCAGGCTTAGATATTTAAAGCAATTTTGAATCTCTTGTGTCAGGTATGAAGCAGAATATGCTTTTCTGTTGACTTCTAGAGAGGTGGAGGGAGATCCATATGTTACTGATCACTGCATGCGTGTATGAACTGAATGATCCAGCAGTGAGAAAACAGCAAATCTGGAATTATTGATGAGCCTTTTTTTACATTATTATATTTTCTTATCAGCGCCTTACCTGCAGTCAGGTACAGGACTGAAATAAGTGTGTCCTGTTGCCCAGACCTATTGTTAACTTGGAAATTCAGCAAGTGGCACCTGTCACTGTTTGCTCCTGATCCGATACCCCTTCCCTTGGCTGGAAGCTGCTTTTGTGCTTCCTTGGCTCCTGAAGCTCAGCAGCAACTGCCAAATGTGAGAACACCACTGAATGTACTGCTTGGAGGAAAGGCATCTCCTGGGTAGTGACAGGAATTGCCAACACCAGCTCATGTAAATGATGCTTCTGGAGTTGCACGTACATTTTGGTTGAGCATATGATGGGTTTTATTCTGAGATGTGTCTGAGGCTGCAGGTGAAATCTGCACTGGCCCCAGCCCTGCCATCCCACACCCCTGCAGCCTCATCTTTGGTGAGAAAGGCCAGCACGTGGTCTGTGCTCACTGGGCAGAGCCCACAGCAGCCCCACAGGGGCCCATGCATTGTAAATCAAGAGGAAAGATGTTTTATGGACAATTTAGAACTGGAGAAATGCCATTCATTAGCAAACTTTCTCAATGTGTTGTTGCTAACAAGGCAGCTACTAAATGTGATACTATGTTCACTTGTACCATCTTCTGTGTTTTAATGGGAAGTCTTATTAGCTGCTAGAGAATCAGAATTCAAATTACTGTAAGTCCTGGACAAAGACAATTGAACATGTTGGTCACAATTCAGCCTTTCTGTAGAATGTTTTGGCCTTGAGGGAAGTGCATCAGGTATCTGATACTCTTCTAGCACTGCTTCCCAGCCTCAGTCATGGTGGAGATCTGTGCTTAGAGCACTTTGCAACTTTATGTGGCCTGATTTCCTGTAGAGATGATGAGAGTTAAAATACTGCAGAGCTGAATCCTGCAGGCCAGATTTCACTCCAGTTGAAATGAAATGCCTGGATGAGATCAACAGCTGAAAGATTTTGCGTAGTGGTCTTGAGTCTGGGATGAGAGCAGGGCTGCATTTTGCCTCATGCAAGCAAGACTTGATCACAACAACAGTGCTGATGATGCAGATGTATCTGTGTGCTTACCTAAGCACTCAAGTAATCCCTTCAATTTCTGAGAAAGTCATACATAATGTTAAGTACGTGCTTAAGTGTATCTCTGAGCTAGGCAAATAATTTATTTCAGTATTTAAAATATAAGTTCAAAGTAGATCATTTTGGAACAAGCATTTGGCAGCCAAGCATATATAACAACATTATTTTAACCTTTACTTTATTAGAATATAGACAGTTTGTGATGTGTACATTTCTGTGAAAATATGAAGAAATTACTGATAGTGCTGTCATCACTTTATCTCCTAAATACAGAAATTTTGGTTAAATCTGTGTGTATTTTTCTGTACAAAAGACAAAGTCTGAATTCACTTTATGTAATTTCCTAAACTTGTTCATGTACCCACTGAAATGTTAGCGTGCCAGTCCATCCTTTGCTGCTTTCACTTATACAGTCTTCCAGGACACTCATGTAAATAGTAACCTACTGAAGGAAAAAATGATAGACTGTGTTGTTCTCTCATGTCCAAACTGATGAAGGTCATGCTGAAAAGCTTAAGCTAACTGCTCACAAACAAAAGCTTTTTCCTAGAAACTTCTTATTTTCCTAAAAATAACTATTCTTTAAAAAAACAGAATGTACAGATTAATAATTAGACTTTCCTCTACATGGCTTATAAAATTACTTAATGTAGCAAACATTACCAAGGAAATTAAAATTGTTTATTGATACAATTAATCTATTTTCAGATATATTCTATAATTAATAGAAATAGTATAATATGAATTAATTGAAATTTTAAATGTGTTAGAAATCTTGCCCCCAGGCTATTACAGTGTACTATGGGGCAAGTACCCAAGGGACACAAGACCTCCTGGTTCTGAGCATCAGCCAGTTACAAATTGTCAGTCCTTAGGAAGAAACTTGCTAAGAAATTCACACTTCTATGTGCAATTTGCACTCCACTTGTTCAGTGAAGGTTTATTTTCTATCTCCTGAAGCATCAGCTATTGCCTGTGGTCAGAGACAAGATACCAAATTAGCTAGATCACTGATCTAATTTGCCATAAGAAGTGCAATTTTGACCAGTCAAACCAAAGGTTCATCAAGCCCAACATCTATGCCTGGCAGTGGCTGTTACTACACCATTGGGAAAGAACTTACTTTGTACATGAGGCATGGACAGAGAGAGTCCTCATCACCTGCCAGCTTCCAGCACTTTAGTTGTTCAGGACCAGAGGTTGCATCCAAATCCTCATGTTAAATAGCCATAAGTACTTCTGATCCCTTTTGAACCCATTTATTCTAGAATGTCCATCCCTGGTAATAAGCTACACAATGAAATAAAGTAGTTTTCAAAAATGGGTATCACTGATATCCAGAAGGAAAACACTGGCTAGGTGCAATTTTGATCTGATGGGAATTCTTCTATTCTTATGCATATTATGCTAGCTTGCAATTATGCCACAGTTGTCTTCATTTATTTGAAAGTAAACACATTTGGATTTGTGACAGTTTTCTGTAATTTTCTATCAGAGGAATAATTTAATCTTTTCCTACTCTTCCTTATCACCCTATTTTTGTTTTCCCTATTAATTATCTTTGCTCTGGGATGGAATACTTACATCCCAATTTATACATCACTCTCTTGAATTTTGCATCTCATTCTAACATGCTAAGAATTTGTGTTTTGAGTAGAATTAGGACAAACTCTTGGTTTCGCTTGTGAAGACTTGTGTGTATCTGTTGCAGTTCACATGATTTTATTCCCCAGGAGCTTTGCTTTGCATTTTAACTTCCAATAAACATGCAACCAAAGTGTATTTCAGCCAAAGCCATTGATTTTACCTGATTTCAGATCAAAAACCTGCAAGTAGCAAAGCATCACATGATTTCCATCCATATGATTCTGGGTCACTGACAAATTTGTGAATCCTTCAGTGAATCTGTGGTGAATTCCTGCACTGCTCAGTCACTGCTTCCTGGCAGTATAAAAGACGTGCTGCAGAGCAGCCTTTGTCTGCTCAGACTTCCCTTGTCCTTACTGATGTCAAGAACACTGAGAGGCCAGCTGGGTGCTAGACATGGTTCTCTTGGGAGAACAGAGTCTCAAGAAGGTTACTTGGATGCTCAGTTTTGAGCATGTTTAGTTCAAACCAACCTGAAAGATGCAAATCTTTTCTCTAGCCCTTGGCCACCGTGTATTGGCAGTGCCTGGGTTTCACACAAGTCATCAAGCTTCTCTCTGAGCCTGTGGTCCTTTCACTCGGTGAATGTGTTTAGCACATTGCAGCTCTCCAACTAACAATTCTTCTTAAATAGGTAAAAAGGTACTAAGATACTGCTTTTTCAAAATCCATGGAATACAGGCCCAGCACTGGTCCTGTTTGGGTTTTTCTCAGAGAAGATTCAGTTTAGTGCACTCCTCGTCAATTTGTTATTTTTTAGATATAACTTCTCAGCTCTCAAGTTCCACTTTTGAGTAAGATATATGTATTTGGAAAGAAATCTCACTAGTTGTATTAAGTGAACAAAGCAATGTATATTTTCTATGGATATTAAAGACACTAAGTAATATATGGCAAACTACTGTGAAATTGATAAAGTACAGGATTAATCCCAGATGGACAGGTTTGATGCCCAGCCCTGGGGAAAGCATTTGAGGTATTGGAATACATTCTGGACCGTGGCCATAAAAAACAGCCTTGATGCCCTTCAATTTGCCACTTCTCTTCAGAATCCCACAGCTCGTCTTTTCAAAATAAGACAGAAGCACAACAATAGGACAGTCTGCAGTTTGCTTAATGTAGGTCTAACTTAGAAAGATAAAATAATGCCCTACAGTGAAAGTCAGTGAAAGTTTTGTCACTGATTCCTGAGTATTGAGGGATGCCCCCAGGTCAACCACAGTAACTATGCCTAAAGAAAATGGTTCATAATTTAATCAACAAAGACCAAAATTGCAACCCTGAAATCCCCTGCTTAGACATTCACCATTGCTGAAAATGAGTGATCTCTGCAAGGATGTTGGGGTTTTTTGTTCATTGCTCATAGTGGCTGGAATTAGGCTTCTGTGTGGACCCAGACTTCTCCTTGCTGTGACAATGTTGAGCAGCCCAGCTCTTTCCTTACAGCTTCACCTGGTCAGTCCAGAGCACTGTGCTTGGCACCACGGGGACACTTGGCACCAGACTGCCAGAGTGAAATCCAGACCTCTTACAGCTTTAGCCAGTAGGTTCGAAAAAAGAAAATGTTGCCACAGTTCTGTTGTGGACTAAAAACTGAGAAAACTACTTGTCTCAGTTTGATTTCCATGAGAGCTTATCCCATCTTACAGATGAGAATACAAACCACTTTCTGGCAAGCAGATACCCTTGACAACCAAAGACAACAGCATCACTCCTGATACATAAGCAGGTACAGGTAGGACTGCTATATAACCTACTCATGTCATCTTCCCAGGAAAGTCCTTTGGTCTAATTCTATGAAGTGAATCAAGCACATGACAGTCCTTAGGACTGTAGCCATTTGTCAGGAAGCTGATGACATGGTTTGTCCAAAACTTGTGGACAGTTGACCAGCATGCACTCTAGGTGGTGCATGGAAAACCTGCTATAGAGCTACTTTGTATTTGTCTGAGCTTGGTGGAGTTGTTTAAATATGTATGGGCCTACTACAGAATACAGAATGTCAGAATCCCTGTGTGTCCCATCTGCTTTGTACATGCATTTGTTAGTCCAAAAATCCCCAGGCAGATAGATGGGGGCCCTTACACAGACATCCAGATACACCTTCAGGGAGGGTTCCAGACATACTGGGCAGACAGAAGCACCTCCTTGCAAATAGAGCTTTATTCACGCATGATGAACACATCTCCACTGTGCTTGCTTATTTTAGGTGACTTCTGCTGAGCATGTTGGCTCTTTTAGATCCCATGCTTGTGCCATAATGCTGTGTTTGAGCACCAGCACCTCAGGCAGGGTTGTAGATTGGGTCTGGGCAGCCCCACAAGCCCAAACATCAGATGTTGCTATGCCTCCCTTAGACACCAAATCCTTTTCAGATCTGGCCCTCAGAGTCTGTAGAATTCAGGGTGCTGACAGCCACAGAGGTTCATTATTTCTGTGTTTCTATTTTTTAGTAACAAAATACTTGGAAATAATTTTAAATAATATAGAAGGCAGGGTCATTACAAAAGCAAACCAATAAACTTCTAAACAACCTCTGACTGAAGTGACACAAAATAACTACCCAGGGGAGTAGTCCCGTGGTTAGAGCAGTCACAGGAAAGCTAGAGGCTTCAGCAAAGGTGAAAACAAAATTTTTGCTGTTGATGAACTGCTCTTCGTCATATTTATTAATTTGGGCTACAAAGATGGGTTTGGTCTGTAATTTAATTGCCCCTTAAAGATGACTGCTGTGTAGAAAACTTTCAGGAAACTGAGACCAGATTCTGGCTCCTCTTGTACGTATTTGATCACAGATAACTGATTTTTATTCAAATAACTATTGTCAATTTCATAGAGCATAATTTGCTAATACTACTATTTTAGGAATTAAAAAAAAAAAAAAAAAAAAAAAAGTGTTTTATTAGAAATGGTACTCTGTCTTCTGCATTTCATCCACTGAGTCTGTTCACCCCTACAGGGTTTCTGGCATCTCCAGTGCATCAGGACAGGAGTGACAATCATGCTGATTTAGCAAGGTAACAAAATTAAATTACACCAGCTATTATTGGTGGACCCAGTGTGCTCTCCTAGCTGCCTAAAGATTGCTCTTCCCACTTCTTTCTGCACAATCCAAGAGAAGGTCTGAATAGGTTCTCAGCTTTCAGTTGATGGTCTGTCAAAATTAATATTCAGAGATTGCATCTTGTAACAAGCACATTTATAGTCATAGGAGAAGTGCATGGTTTCATGGGAGCTCACTACTCAGAATTGTATCTGTCTTCAGAAATGCATGTGCATAGCACAAAAGGGGAAAATGAAGCAACTCTGCTGTTTCCATCTCGGTAACCTGGGTTCACCTGTGTGAGATGAATTTAACCCTTTTATGAATGGTAAGAGTGCTGAACAGTGTATCCTAATGGCATGAAGAGATAGGAAACTACACTTAAGAATTACTCAAACCTTTACACTTCATGCCTCGGGCTATCTTTTCAGTGATTTTTACACTTTGAATTGGAAAAAAAAAAATAATTATCCATTAATTGCCAGTATATTCCTGAGCTCCCCTACTTTTGTACCAAATGAGCTTGAAGGTCTACAAAGAGGGTGCTAGACATGCTAAGCTGCTTTTTGCGTATTAAAATACTCTCCGTAGGCTGCGTGCTTTTCGTCGTCATGCACAGAAGAAGGGGGAAAAAAATCCTTGGATCTATGAGGTTTCCAGTTTGTAAAGACAAGAAAGTGTTACTTCCCCTTTAAGCCTGGAGCCGTCCGTGTGTGAGAGTGTGTGTGTCTGTGTGTGTGAGTGTGTGTGTGTGTGTCTCCTCCTCTTTGAGTGACACAGCACTTAGATATGCCTATCAGTAACTTAAACCCCACAAACTCCACCTTCTAAGTGAGGAAGCTGTGGGTTGATGGAAATGTAGTGAGCAGATTGAGACAGACAGTGAATCATTAGCAAACTGCAACGCCAGGATGAACTTGTCTGGAACCTAAAAGGAGAAAACAGTCTCGGAGTCCTCTGCGGTGCTGGGTTTTGCTAAATACAGCCAAAGTGGATCTAAAAGCCGGCTGATCCCCAATCCAAGATGCTGCTGGTTTCCCAGCGGGTAGAAGCACCACGCATGGAGCCACATATTCCAGTAAGTAGCATCTGAAATGGATACGGACTGGAAAAGTAGGAGCTGATTTAAAAGGACTTAAACACCCTCGGAATAATTGCCCGGCGCTGCCGGAGCCTCTCTCAGCCGGGGCTGTAAAGTTTGCGGTTCCCCAAAGTGCCCAGCGTGCGGGAGCTCTGCCCTGCCGGGGCGGGCTGGGGGGGCTGCACCGGGGCTTTGGGAGAGGAGAACCCAAAAACTTGGGGTACAGGTTTCGCTCTCTGTTCTGAGGGGACCCGGTATCAGCCCGAGGAGAGAAGGGCGGCTATCGCTGGCGGCGGGAGGAAGGGAAAAGGGGTCTGTGGTGTTTAAAATGGTGGTGGACAGACAAGGTGATCTGCGGGGCGGTGCGGGCTCCGGCGGGGGGGAGGTGCGGGGGGGGGGAGGGGGGGGCTGGTTCCGAGCTCCGGGGAGCTGCTGGACTGCCGGGTCACGGCTCCTATGGCCACGGGAGGCGGTGGATGCTGGCAGCCCCGGCCTGGGGAGCAGCGGGGTTTGGGGGGGCTGCCGGAGCAGCCGGCTCGTCGTGAGCCCTGTGTGAACACAGCTCAGCTCCATCGCGGGGGAATTTTCTTTTAAACTTAATAAACGGGCAGGGAGAGAGAAACCCATCACGGCACGGGGACGCCTCCGGGAAGGTGGCACGAGTAGAAGGGCTAGCGCTAGGCTCTATTATTATTTTTTTTTAAATAACTCCGGTATTGACGTTGGTGTTGGCAGCGTTGCTTGGTCAGGTGTTGCCTGGTCATTTTGAGAGTCTGAGGCGCACGTTATATAGGCAGGATTTTGGAACAAAAGGCTCCGCCGAACCCAGAAGGAGCCCTGGGTTATTCCTGAAAAGAGTGTGGAGACAAACCCTCAGCCTCCTTTTTGGGTAGGTTGCGCGTCTGCGTGCGCGTTTCTCTAGACGGGAATAGCCCAGAAGTGAGGGAGAGGGTGCAAACCCGGCGTGTTTGCCACTCTCTCCGAGACTATACAAGTATTTGAAATAAAACGCATGCTGACTCACGATTTAAACTGTTTTGGTTTCTCATCCTGTGATTAAGATCGGGGTTCAGAGCAATTTCAGGATAAACAAGGCGCTCACTGACTCGGTCCCACGTCTCCTCCTAAGGCAGGGGCTGCCCCTCTCCCCCCGTCAATCGGCGACCCCTCCTCCCGGTCCCTCCTCCGCCGCCCTCCTCGCCCTGTTGCTCTGCCCGGGGGGGTGGCGAGGCCGAGGGCACCGCGGCTTTTGTTCGGGCTTGGCTGGCAGGGGGTTGTCACCAGGGTGACTCGGAGGGATCCCAGGGAGAACGGCCGCTTCTTGGAAGAAAACGGGCTTTGGTTTCCTTTCACACCGCCCCCTACCCCCCCTCCTTCGCCACCCCCTGCTCCCCACCCCCTCCCCCGGAACAATAAATTAAAAGGCCGCTTTTGTTTTCCGCGGTGCTCCCAGCAGGGCGGCGGGGGCGGGGAGCGGGGCAGGGAGGAGCCGCGGTCGGCCGGGTCCTTTCCTCGGTGCGGGGTGAGGACGCGCGGTCGCCACCGGCTCCTCCCGTCGGAAGCGGCGGAGCCTTTGGGGAACCTCCGGGCTCCTCCGGGCACGGGCGCTGCACGGCGAGGAACCGGCCTCCTCCTCCTCCTCCTTCCCCTCCTCCTCCCCCGGCAGCGGGGGGGACCCCGCAGTCCCACCCCCGAACCGCCAGCGGGGAGATTATCCGCGTCTGGCCCCTTCCCCGCGCCGGGGGCGGAGGCTCCGGGCTCCCCCGGCAGTCGTGCGGCCACCCCGGCTTGTTGGGTGGGTGGGCAGAGGGGGGAGGTGGGAGGTCCAGGAGGGGAGAGGTGCTCCCACTCTTATATAATGTGAGTGTTTGCCCGCTTATCCCTGTAATCCCCGGGTAATGCCTAATGCTTGTGTCCTGGGGGGCTGCTTTGGTGGGGGGGGGTGGTGGAGCTGCCCCCTCCCGTGGCTCCCCCTCTGGGCCGAGCTGATGGGGAAATAAAGCTGCTGATTTGCGAGATGGACCATATGGTGCCTCCAGGAGAGAGGGAGATGGAACGGCCTTGAACCTGCCGGACACAGCAGCTGTTTGCTGCCCCCGGCCCTCCGGCATCCCCCGGAGAAGCCCCCTGCCTCCCCCCGTCACTTTTTCTCCCCCCACCCACAAGGTGGGCGACCCGTGTTTTTGTGTATTACCGTGCCAGGAGAACAACGGCGGGGTAGTGCGGGGGGTGGAGGGGGCGGGTGTTGGGGTGACCCGAATCCGCGTGGGTGAGAGAAGCCCACTCCGGGGATGGCTTGCCTGCCCACGGACACCCTCCCTAAGAGAAAGGCAGGCAGGAGCAGTTGGAGTAAGTTACATACTAGCACCTAAAAAAGCAGCGATCCAGTTCTGGCACTGACCATTTTCAGTTCTCTTTTCCTGCCATATGTTTGAAAGGAGAAAAAAAAAAAAAAAAAAAGGAAGAAAAAAAAAAAAAAAAGCAATTTCGGAAAGATGCTCTCAGCTAAGGGGAGGAGGTGGGCTGAGGGAGCGAGATACGAGGAAATTCCATGTTAGGAAAGCATTAGCAAGGGGTGACTTCTAATGTTTTCCTGCCACTGACGTTGACAGTGACACACATGTGTGGGTTGAAATTGGAACGTCACTGAGTTTTTAAACTCAACCAGGAAATAGTCTGTTGCTCAGGGATAGAAAACAAATAGCTTATATTGTACAGCAGGTGAGTGAAGAGCTGTTCAATGTTAAGAATTGAGCAGTTTGAATTTAATTTAGGGGTTTTTTTTCAGAGAGTTGTTGGTTTGTTTTTGTTTTTTTTTTAACTTGAGGTTTTTTCATCTCTATTTTTAATCCGTTTAACTAATACTTCAGAATCAGAAAAGCAAATATTGACAGGACTACACTTTTAGTCCCTCGTAACTGACTACTTTGAACTTGCAAACTCGCTTAGATTTTTTTAAAGCTAAGATAATTTTTTTAGTTGTTGAAGGGTTTTGGAAGGGTTAGTTATTTCAGGAGGCATTTATAATTTTTTAAAAAGTTTTTTTTTTATGGCTTTCTGTCACACAGGGAGAAGTGTTTTATAAATACAGTGTGTTTGGTTTTTTAGTGACCTTGTTATGAATGTTACAATGTGGTAGCTTTCAGAGATTTAAAATGGGATTAGGGAACTATTGTGCTAGATGCTTTCTGAACATACAGGAAGATTTACTGCAAGAGTTCGTGAACCAAGGTGTCAGGCTGGCACTCCTGCCCTGGCTTAAATGGTCACTAACCTGCCTGGATGCAACGTTATAACAAGGATCAACCTGGGAACCAGCTACCTGGGAGTGACAAAAGTTAGGAAGGCAGAAGGTAATACAAGGGCAAGGGTAATAGTAAAATCCCTGAGTCGTCCTGTAGGTTAAGTACAGTGCAACTCACTGGTTCCCAGTCATTTAATCAATAAATGTCCTGTGTTACTTGCTACTCTGATGGAAGTCGCCTTAAAATAACTTTTATGAGTACATAGCCATGGGAAAGTGAAGTAAATCTTGTGGAAGCTGTGACAAATGGATTTATCCAAACTGGGGGATGGAGTAGTAGAAGATTGTCTGAGCTCCTTTAATAGGGAAAAAGGCAGGATCCCCAGGTTGTCATTGTTCCCTTGTGCTGTCTGATTCTGAGTGTCAGCATTTTTCAACAATTAGGCGAAGGTGACTATAAGTTACAATTCATTAGTAATTGGTATGGTCTCCAAATAAAGGTATCTAAATCAGTTTAAATGATGCTGGCACCTCTCCAAGGAACCATCTTTGTATCTGACACATTTGCCACTCACTTCTTTAAGGAACACTGCGATTTTTTCCTCTTTGGGAAGAGAGTAGTGTAACTTATTACAAAGGCTTTGTACCTGATGTTCCAGTTTGACTTGCTACATTAAAAAAAAAAAAATTAAAAAAAAAAAGTATTTTGAACTGAAGAAAGCAGTAGGCACACCAAAGCTTTGCGTTGAACTGTTTTATATCAATATTGATTTTTTAAAGGGGGGTTGTGTTATAAAGAGGGAGCTTTTATCCCCCTGAGCTCTTTGGCAATTATCTTCCTGCCATAAATGTTGATACGCACATAATGGATGTAACTAAAAAATCTCCTTATCCCAGCAGAAAAGGCTGACTGTTTGTTGGAGCAGAGAGAATGCTGAGACTGTGAATAGACAAACCCATATGTCGCTGGTGAGAGAGATAAATGATGGACGAACAGGAGTTGGTTACTATGGATCAGCACAATAAACCAATTCCCATCATACACCTCTCTTAATAATATACCAGTTTCAATGCCATTGATGGGTAACCTAGGTAGCACCAGCCAACTGTAAGTTTTTCAACTGTTCTTTTATACAACTCAAAGAACAGTTGGGACTGTTTAATTTTTTCAGATGTTGAGTGCTAAAATTATGCAGAACTTCATTCCTTGCCAGTAATTTTGAAGGGGAACTTCAGAGTATTGCTGTAAAATGCCAAATGTGCACGATAGCATTGTAAGTTTTGTTTCCTCCACCAGGGAAGGGGCGGCACCAAAAAGGCAATTGCTTAACAGATATGTGAAGAAACTGTTTAGGCATCTAGAACTACCCTCGTTAGTGTTGTTTCAGGTTGGACCAGATATTGGAAGATAGTGGAGTATTGTTTTAAGTGAAAATAGCAATATAACAATATTGTTTTATTGGGAAAACAAATTAAAAAACCAACCAAACAAAAAACCCCAAAATAACAAAACGCAAACCAAAAAAATCCCACAGAAGAAAAACCAATACAAACAGCACTGCAGAATAGACAGTGATCAATAACAGAGTTTTAACTTTCTGTAACCCATTTCAGGGCTGACAGAAGCTGAAGGGAAACTTTGCAAAACAGTCTGTGCTTCATCATAGTCTTCCTCCTATGTACTCGATTATTACTGCTAGCACTTTGCACAGAAAACTGGAGTCTTTGTCAGTTAAAGTTTTCAATTTATGTCCTTCTCTACTGGTAGATATTTTTCACTACAGTTGCTATGGACCAGCCTGTTAGCTCTGTTCAAAATGAAAGTATATTTCAGGATGACAGTGTAAGCAGGGCTCATGGCTCTTGGGATACAGCTCCATCATTTTTGAAGTCACCAGTTGCACTACCAGAGGTGATGCAGTCAGAGAGGAGTAGCTAGCAAATGCAAATAAATGAGCTACAAAGAGCCTTTATTCCTCTTGGGAACGCTCCTTACTGATAATTTTTTTTCTTTTTAAATGGAAGAAAATGTGTCACTTAAAGTCATTCTTTCCTTCAAGAGGAAAATACTTAACTTTGCAGCATTTACTTGCGAAGTTGCAGTGTCTTTTGTTAGAGCTGTTTACTTTGGTGTGCATCTCAGATGAACTGGAAGGTGTTTGTTAGGCCTGGCAACAGCAGCACCTGTCTTGCTCCTGCCAGGGCCCAGCCTAGCAGTCCTTTTTCATTTTATAGTAGAAAAGCCCTTAATTGTAGAACCAAATCTGAGTCTCAAGGATCAGGGGCTTGAGTAGGCAAGGGCTTGCTCTCACCTGTTAAGAGGAAAGGCAGTGGAAACAAAGGAGGGTGAAGAGTCTTGGCTGAATTTTAGCAGGCCCTTGGCTCCTGGAGGGGAGCAGTAGTACTCAAAGGGTAGAGCAGTGGAAAGAGCTGTGGGTTTCCTTCCTCCTTTCTCTACCGCACAGCCCAGCCAGCTGGACCAGCTTGGGGACATAGACTGTGCCCAGGGAACTGGTGGCCAGTGGCTGTTTCCATGTGGCCGGTGAAGTGCCAGCAGGGCCCAGGGGTGAAGGATGCAGAGGGATGTGGGATTTCATTTGGCCCTGCAAGGGACTTGGCAGTTTTATTGAGAGTGTTGCATAAGCACCCCATCAGGCATGTCCTAATTTGTTAATAATTGATGATCTGCATAGTACCGGTGGTGTTAATGCACTCCCCCACTGATCTGCAGTCTCCACGAGCCCCCTCTTTTGATTTTACTTTATTGTAATACAGGTTTGTTGGTGCTTTGTTGGTTGGATTTTTTTTTCCTTTATCTTTTGGATTTACCTGGTGATTCAACCTCTCAACTGCCTGTTGTGCTTCCCCGTTTAGGCAGGAAAAGCTGGGAGCTCAGCCTGTCACCTCCATGGTATAGATTACCTCTGCAGGGGAGGGTGTTAACAGTGTTACTGCTTCACCCCATGTCAGGTAATCTATTGCGTGGCACCACTATTAGCCCAGGGGGAAGCCAGTTCCTTGCACCTTCCCCCTGCAGAGGTACAGCTGAGCCAAGTGGGATGGACGTGGCGGTGCCCCTGAGGTTCCTGCACCAGGAGATGTCTGCCTGGGGAAGCCAGGGCACTTTATGCACAACAAGCACCCCTCAGTTTCTCCCATTCTTCTAACAGGTTGTATTTGCACTGATTTAAAAAAACGCCTTCTTCTGTCATGCCTCAGCTGGAGAGGTCGGAAAAAACACATTTACTTCTGTTGACAGGTACAAAAAAAGAAGTACTTACTGGATAGCATGATGTGACTGCCTCTTTTGTCTCTGATTGTTCTTACTTTGCATTTCTGTGGAACTTTCTTTTTTCTAGAATTAATTCAGAACTCGGAGCAGGTTTGGCAGTTACACCTACCCCAGACATAGCTATTTATTGTTTTCAGAATAACACAGCGCGTTTACTCTGTTGTGGGCAATGAAATCCATTACCTGCATTAAAATCAGAAGCAGCAAGGTAACTTTCGAGTTATGTTGTGAAATAAAATGCCATTGTTCGCTTTTATTAACGTCTCAAGGTTGATTATATGGCGGTTAGAAGCCTGTTCTGCTGTGCAAAAGGCTGCCTTTAATTTCAAGTGGTTGATCCTGATCAGGCAGTTAGAGCGGCTCTGAGCTCAATCACATTTGTCACAAGATCATCCTGGTAGCATTGGCTGCTCCAAGACTACTCTGACTTTTCAGTGTTTCCCTCTGGTTGGATTGCAGTGGTGAGGGACTTGCCAATCTTGCCTGTTCTTTATGCCTAGTTGTGAGAGACTGGCAAGCTTTATGCTGTTTTCTGAAGAGGGCCCAGCTTTACTAAGCTGCCTGTCTGTCAGGGATTAATTTAACCTCTAATTACTACATTTTCTTCACAGTTTGCTGCACATGAGCGTGCTATAACAAAAGCACAAAGAAGTATGCCATTTTATTTAGCCACTACCCTGAAATTAATTTAGGGGATATAGAGTCAGATCTGACACACTTGGTGTTAAAATAATTGTGCTGGCATTAGAATTAAAGTACATAATCTTGTTGTTTCTAATGATACAACAGTACTAGTGTAAATAGTGTTGTTAACTCATTAGTTGTCACCACAGTAATAGAAATTATGTCTAGTTACAGAGAGATCTCAAATAAGTGTGGAAGCAAAAGTTTCCCCAAAATAATTCAGGGTTTTCCCAAAAGAATGCATGATTTCTGCTTGATTCCCACCCACCATTTGGGTTTGGGATTACATGTCCAAAAGTATTTTTTTGTTTTTTTCTAAAAAAGCTCTTCCAAATAGCAATAAACAAACATTTATAATGATTTGGGTTTCTTCCAGCTAGGATAATGAATTTTGAAATTTTTTACTGTTTTTTTTTTAACATGCTGCATCTTGGGAGCAGTACAAAAGGCCATATGTCCTCTTCTGTCTGCTCACCCCGACAACAGCAGTGCCGCAGCTCACGTTGTGCTGAGAGCAGTGGGTAGCCTTGCAGGAAGGGAGTGAGGCTGTTTCTGTTAGGAAACAGAGGATGACTTTCTCTTTTTCCAGTTCTGTTTTCTGTAATATTTGCAATGAAGGGTTTGGGGTTTTTTCCTTTGGGAAGGTTTGGATTGGGAAGTGTGGCCTATCTCCAGTCTAGGTAAATGTAGTTAGAAGAACTCTAGTTGTGACATAATAATCTGTTGGTTGCCATCTCTTCCCATCACCTTGGAGCAGACTTATTAAAATGGCTTTGAAAATGTAATTTCTCACATAGATTTGTGATCTGTGGATATGCAAAATCGCTGGCTGTGTATTTCTAGTGAAAACAAAGATTGTCTGTATATTTTTGTGTCACACATTTGGGTTATAAAACACGAGCCTAGCACAGTAGTTCTCCTTCGTAAAACCTGTAACTGCATTTGGTGGGAAACTTCCCCCAAAGATTCCCGAAGGTCAGATAGGACACAGTTATGGAGTCAGATCTGGTTCTCTCTTTCTCAAAAAGAGAATTAATGTGGCATCGTTATCCAGGCTTGTGACAACAGTGACATAGGATTGCCAAAAAGACTAATGGAAGGGGGTGGATGATTGATTCTCTTTGCAGTAGTAGTTCAGGTTATTTCTCTGAATTCTTTTTTCGGTTTTCTCAATTCTCAAACTGTATCTAGTTACTGCAATTATTTAGTAACTTCCAATGTACAACTAGATTGAACATAAATTAAGATCAGATGATGTAAGGGCTGGGATGGTTGAGTGAGCTGACAGTGAGGTATGGAGATGCTTTAGTTGCTGGGAGTTGAACGGGATGGCTGTTTGATGGCTCTGTGGAGTGAGTAGCAAGCCCCTGGTCCAATACATGTGGATATGAGTTTTCATACAACAGTTTTGA
Source organism: Phaethornis superciliosus (assembly GCA_023637945.1). NCBI lineage: Eukaryota > Metazoa > Chordata > Aves > Apodiformes > Trochilidae > Phaethornis > Phaethornis superciliosus. The sequence goes on from JAJQWJ010000015.1 coordinate 12,285,476, forward strand.
AATTTCCTAAGGTAGAAGCCAAGCCTGAATAATGCCTACTCTAACTTCCAAACTGTTAGGATTTTTTTCGTAGGGTAAGAGTACCTGCAGCCCCACAGGCCTCCAGAAGTGGAGGCAATTTTTGGAGTAGAATTCCCAGGTTCTTACTCATCCATTGTAAAAAATGGGAATAATGGTACTTTACCTTAACTTTTACTCTCAGCATCCTTAACTGGCTATATATTTTGTAAATCACAGTGCTTGTTACCAGCTGAGATCTGTAGGGACATTTCATATAGTTGGAATTTATATTAAAAATAAAGGGAGGTACAATAAAGGCAGGTAAACCCCTCTCAGTTTGTGACTGGGTGTGACTGATAGTTTTTATTTCATTGCTTTGGCTATAATGCCAGTGCAGGTGGAACTTTTAATTTTTTTTTCCCTCCTAATATCTTTCCTTAGTGTCCTCCTTTTTGTTGAAACTTCAGAATTTTACGTAGGGGGGAAGAAAATATTTAAAGACCAAAATGGCATCTCCTCTCAAGCATTTATTTAAATATTTCATTCTCCATCATAGGTCTTCATAGGTCATGTTTTGGGAAAAGGTAAATTAAGACATTTGTCATACATAGTTCCACTCACACTTTAGATTTTTCCCCATTGGTTACTGCATAACATTTAGTGTGTAAACATTTTCATTAGTTTACGTATAACTGTGCAACACTCACTTCATGTGGTTATCAGAATTTCAGTATAATTTCATTTTGGTTTGCTTAGTTACTCTAAATCTTACTAGGACTTTCACAATTCCAAATTCATATATGAAAATTCTTTCTGAATTAATCTGGTAGTTCAGTAACTCAGTCAATCATGCTGATCATGAGACACTTTTAAGAATTTAACTTTTTGTGTTCCTTTAACTTACTTATTTTCCTAATTAACTGTGTTGACTTAAATAAAGTCACACAGACTGAAAAAAAAACAAGTATATACAATCTTGCAGTCAGAAATACAGGCAAAAGGTTTTTATCTCTGACTGCCAAATGGTGACTCATTAAAAAGGAATTTTTGTTCCTCCCTTTTCAAAGGGTTACTCACTACCAAGCAGTAAATATCTAGTTTTGATGCTACTGCATTGAAATGCCTGACACTGTTGGTAAGTCCAAACTCTGTAAGATTATTTGATCACAGGTTCCATAAAATCTTTTTGTGTGTTTGTTTGTTTTTCTCAATTAAAAACAAATCCAACAACAACAACAACAAAAACTGCTGGATGATTTTCTTCAAGTTCTACCCTGTCAGTTTGAGTACAGTCTAAAATGAACTATGTCTGGATTTTAATAGCAGGACCCTTTCCATTCCTTAAGCATTGGGTCATTCAAATTACTGTTAAACACACAGGAGACCCGCAAGCACTAATTTCTTTCTAATTTTGCATTGGGTAGCATTAGACAAGGACACTGGAATTTATCTAAATAAAGAAATTCTCTTTGTCTTACAAATCAAGGGTTGTGTGCTAAGCTTTTTTTAATATTGCATTGTATAAAGCTGAAAGTAAATTGTACTGAGCAGACACAGTCAAAATTCAATGAAAGTTTTGCCCTTTTTCTCAGTTTCCGTATTACTCGTGACTCTCTGAGCCTTTCCCCTGGTCTTCCTGTTCTTACCTACTCTACACATTTGATGGAAGGGCACATAGGCATGTTTTAATCCTCCACCTCATCTCATTTATGGATCGGTTGGTTTGAACTTTACACAGCATTGGAAGGATGTTTTCTTGGTTGCAGGAATGCTTGTGTTTGATTTGAAGCAGAAGGAGAGTGTTCAGGCTTTTCAGTTTTATAAGAAGCAAATCTTGGTCCTTGGTCCCAGAAGGTAAATCAGCCTTAATTTCAAGTGAAAATCCTGCATCTTCAAATAACTTCCCATGTCAGTTAAAGTTCAGTATTCTTGAATTCCAGAGATGAGTCAAATCTGAAGTGTGAAGGATGTAAGGGAAAATGTAGATGTTTCTTCTGATGCCACTCTCCCCCAGCTCAGGGCTTCTACAGTCCGTCAGCTGTAAGGGAATGATTTGATTACTTTGTAGTGTTAAGCTAAAAGAATAAATCTAAGTGCCTTGGGAATGGGGAACCAATCCAACAGTCCAAAACAAACAAGTTAATAAATGTGAAGCATTTCTGCATGGTGCTGCTGCAGAAATGCTACTTCCAGAAATGCTTGAGGGCAGCCATGCCTATTGGACCAGTCAATTAGTGTAAGTATGTTCACTGTACACACCACCATTAATTGGATGCTGGGGGGTGTGCTTAGTGTTTTGAAGAACTGTGTGTCTTCTGTTGGTTATAAATTATTAAAATTTTGAATGTGGCAGGCTGAACTGTTTATTGCTCATCCCCCTCCTTCCCAGTTATTCTACTTAGAAAAAGCTTGACCTAGACAGTCTTAATTGCCCTTTCTTTAAAATCTTTTTGGCTCTACACATCATCTACAAATTCCTTTTTTCCCTTTGTCAACTCTTTTTCTCCCTCTGCCCAGAACCCAGAAATTTAACCAGAAATAGAGTATCTGAGTGACTGTCCACAGTTTAAAATCCAAATTATCCTCTAAACCTGGTTTCTGATACCCACATGCCAGGCTACATACAGTCTTGGCAAGGGCAGTGTACATAGAAATACTGTGAGCTACAGCAAGCACTGTTCTGTAAGAAAACCCTACTACTTGCCTGCATGGAACTGATTTTGGCTGTTGGTACTTGTACAGAGAAGGTGCAAACCAATTACCAGAAGTCTTTTACCAGCCTATAGGTTAAAATTTGTGATATCTAAGAATGGTAGTAATGGTGAACTAGAAGGCAAATGACCAATTCTGGCTGCCCAGAAGTCCTCTTGTGGAGCACCTTTACTGGTAACTACATGTCTATTATATCAGGATTTTAAGTAGTCCCCCACTATACAGCCTTCAGCTGGTCCAGCAAATGTCCATTTGTTGCCTTTCACACCCAGAACAGAAACAGGAATAGGCCTTTGTACCAGGACTGCTAAAGATGTGCCACTGAATGCTCTGCCACCTGCTACCCAAAACGTAGTGAAGCAAACTTAAACTTCACGTGGAACTTAGAGCTTGATTAACTTAAATTACCCTCCAGGTGAACATGTTTTCAATGCCGAGGGGATTAGGTGGCGTATATTTTCAAGAAGTACATATTCATTATTAATAAAGGTTAAGCAACAACATGCAGTGGTCATTTCCTTTTGGAGGGTAGCTCAGTCTCTGCAGGGTAATTTGTTTGTTTATGTCTGCTGCTGGATCCTGGCAAGGAGCTGGCCCGGCACTGCTGTAGCCGCTCTGCGGTTCTGGCTGGCCCAGCTCTGCGGGTGGTGCTGCCTGAGCTGCTGATGGAGAGGGCCAGAGACCTCAGAGCATGGAGGTGAAGAGGTCCAAAGTATGAGGAGGCAGTGGTAGGGGAGAGAGAGCAGGAACAGGCCAGGACCGAAGGGAGGGCAAAGGCAAGAAGACGGAGGGGGAGCCAAGGCAGCCAGGCAGGTATCTGGAGGAGGATGGAGGCACAGCAGGTCCAGGCCCACCTCAGGAGGGCTGAGATTGCTCAAGTGCCTGGTCCGCCAGATCCTCCTAATGCTTCCACTCCAGCAGTAAGTGTTTCCTGTGTGCAATGTCAGTCTGTGCTCCTTCACACTGACTTACAGATGGTGCTCTTCTTTAGCTATGTTGTATTTTTTTAAGTTTGTGACCTTTTTTTTTTTTTCCCTTGTGCTCTCGTTTTCCTGCCTTCGTTGTGATTGCTCTGCTGCAGACACTGGACTCCCCTAGCAGCAGGGAAGGAAGAGATGCTTCAGGGTGTTACTTCTGAGTTGCCCCTTCAGCAGCAGGCAGGGAGCAGTCACAGCACGGGGACTGCACACCTCCCATTGCCCTATGATCACGGGCATGTGTTGGACTGGTTTAGTTTGTTAGGAGGATTTTTCTTGGTGTGAGCACTGTGCTTGGGCAGCCCAGCTACCAAGCAGCTGACCAAAGCACACAACTGCTGTTTCCTCTGCAGCTGCAGGACGAGCTGGTTGGCTTTGGGCCAGCACTGAGGCTGGGACACAAGTCAAGGTATGTCTGTCCGGCTGTCCTTGTGTAAATTCACTGGTTCAGGCAGAAATAGTGAAGACCACTTTCACCAGGCTAACCTTCTGGTTACTGCCAGCAGGACAGTTATGATGGTTGCCTGAGCTAAATTTGAGCTGCAGAAGTTGCATAAGACGTGAAGGAAATAATCTGGCACTTGACCCACAAAGAACAGAAGTGCCTGGAAGCAGCACTGCCAGCCTTCCCTGGGCCAGCCCCATGGGCACATCTGCAGGAGATCAGCACCTTGCTGTGCCCAGGAAGGTGGCTCACAAGATGGGCAGAGCTGCTAACAAACCATCTTCCCAAATCCCCTTCAACAACCATTTGGGATCTTTGGCTTCTGTCAACTGAAGGTAGTGATGTCCTCTTGGATGTCTCCAAAGCATTGTAGCTCCTTCAAAGTTAGGAGACATAATTCAGTGTTTATAAAGGCAGACAGGAGAGTAAAAGATTCTTTGGTTCTCTCTGAGCACTTTTTCACACGTAGAAAGAATGAGTCACTCGACATTTCATTACTGAATAGGAGATGATTTACAAGTGTGTGTGCTCTAAGATGAATGTCGGGCAATGAACTCCTGTAGTTTCCTCCTTGGCCATGCTGTAACCGGGCTTCAGCCAGTTTGATGTAATTCATTCTGTGGCCTTATGCTGTTTTTTGAAATGGAAACATCACCCTTCTCATGATCTTTTGAAGGTTAGAAGGATGATTAACATGGGAATTCTTGATTAGCTTTAATTCAGCTCTACTACTCCAGGAAAACATAGTTCCTGAATTGCACAAAGACAGACTCTTCAAACAAGGATCTAAATCAGCATACTGGAGATCCTGTTGGTAGGTGTGGTGGCTATGATTAATATTTACTTGATGCCTTTCATCTTCCAGGTACTTTACACAGAGCAAGCATTTAATTTTCACAGAAGATGTATGAGTTAGGTGAAATTATTTTTACTGTGTCTGCTTTATTAATAAAGGCAGGGAAACTGAAACAAAGAGATTAAAGTCGCTTGTGCATGGTTACAAAGGAGGACAGCACTGAAACTCTTATTTCTATCTATTATTTCTGTGTCCAGACTAATGTCTCTTCTTTGTAAGAAGAAGCAGGAGGACACACTTTTGAGTAAGAACATCATGAGAATTTATTGAGGCAATATAGCAGATGTTGCAGCTGCCCCTGTGGCACTTACACTGGTGGCCTGCTGAGCGATGCTCTGTTCTTCATTGGCACTGCAGTCTCTCATACACCCTTGCAGAGGCATCACCACAGATTGCTGCTTGAGTTGCAAAGCAACTATGGACCTTTTCTTAGGCTGATACAATGGCTTATTTTAGTCACTGGTCTGGCTGGACCATTGGAGACATGAAGTATGTGTTGAGATTTCTGGAGTAAAAGAGTTTTTGCTGGAATGAATACGATGAAGTGCATACATAATTTTGTTCAACTAAGTGACTTCTTGAGATATTCTTTTGGAGGTGCACTAGAAAGTGCATAAATTGTTGAAATTCAAGCATGCAAATAGTCTCATAAATAATTGAAAAATTGTTTGTCAACCTTTGGCTCAGCTGGGACTACTCATAGTGCTTGATGTAAGTATATGCTGAAGTGCATTGCTGAATCAGGGCCTTCCTATCAAGATGAGTCAGTGAACAAAACTTAACATCTGAGAAAGTTCTTATCTGACAAGGCATCTGACCTTCTGAAAGAGAAACAAACCTTTCTAGCTCTGCACAAGTTGTGTGCACCCTCTATCAGATGGTACAGCCAGGTGACTGTAATGGGGATCCTCACCTGGGGACACAGCCCCCACCAGGCCTGGAGCTTCCTCCCTACGTGTGGGGAAGAGCAATTAAATACCTCCAATCCCACTGTAAGGAAGATGCCCTTGCCTGAAACTAATTTGCTCAGAGATGGCAGCTGTAGAAGTTACTTCATTTAGTCTAGATTTGACTATAAATTCAGTCTCCTGTTTCATGTGGAGTAACGATTTTTATGCTGCAGTGAGAAATCACTGGGCAAGGGAAGGGAGACAGGAGAGCAGAGCAATGCAGCCCGTTTAAGGCCATAGTTCAGAATGTTTAATTAGTTGTTTCAAAACGGTGGCTCTTCTCCTTTGAGGAAGGAATGATGTATAAGCTAAAAGCTGACCAAATTGATGTAATTGATGGTAATCCGTTTATTTAAACTTTGGTACTTAATTTTATAAGCTCTTCTCAAGTGTTCCTGTGCTCCTGTTCATTAGCTGGTATTCTTTTATGCCATTGCTTGGAGATTTGTGCTGCAGATAGCAAAATGGCCAGGACATGCCTCTCGAAACTGCCTCTAAATGTAATTCAAGCAGGTCTGCAATAATAGTGCTAAAAGAAGAGCTATTTAGCAGCATTATTAATGGGCAAAGAGTTCAGACAGGATTATGAAAAAGTAAATTTTTATTAAGAGTGGAGGAGCTAGAAGAATGAACTGATTACCCTGAGTCCTCTGGGCCCTCAAGCAATCAATTTCCCTTTCTAGTATTCAGTTACTTGCTAATTGTATTGATTTTTATCAAATATGTGTACAAATCAATTTTATATTTTAGTGCTGTTAAAAGCTTCCTTCCTTCCTCACAGGCAGTGCCTCCCTGATCATTCTCATTGTCTTCCTTTATTTTAATGCTTTTATCTTAATGCATATTTTCATTAGGACACACATGTTTTTCTTTAGGACATTAAACGGGGTAGGGATTTTTACCTTGATGCTCAGGGCTGCAGCAAAACGGCATCACTCAGAGCAAACCTCTGTGAACTCAGTGGAACTGTCTGCTTTGGGAAAAATTGCAGGAAAGGGATGTGTTGTATTATAAAATGGGTGGGTGCAAAGTGAGCATAGAGTGTGACCCCCTGAAGAGCAGGAAGCTCTGCTAGCACAGAAGGTGAATTGTGTTGCGGAAAGATTGTAACTAGAAACAAAGAAGGGGATAAATGCTGAAGATGACGCAGTCTTATTGAATAAACATGAAAATGAAGCTGGGGCGACAAAATTTAAACTGATGAAATAAGACAGTTTTATCAGTATGGCCCCCATCATTTCAGAAAACTGAGTCACTTGGGCACTTCAAGGAAAGGGGGTGCTGGAGACATATCTAAGCAAAGTGAATGTATTGAGTTCTCAACAAAGTAAACCAAAGTTCTCCATTTGTGTTTGTTTATGCCCATGGTGGTTTAAATTGTTCCCATCAAACATACCTATGTTCTGAGACAGCACACTCACACTCTCTTTTAATGTCAGCTACACAGTTTGGAGTTGAGAAGAATCTCTCTGGCCCTGCGTGTAAGGCTCCGAAACTTACTCTATAATTGCAGTGTTTGGGGTATGGACAGCAGAGAGACTTTGAACCTTTAGTGGTGTGAGCAGTAGTCATGAAAACAAGGAGAGTTAGTGCTTTTCCACTTACCTTTGACTTAATATTATACTTCAGAGTTCAGGATGCAGTTTTCTGCTCTTATTGCTAAGACACTTGAAAAATGATACTTTTACCCTTGTCTTTGGGAGGGGAGAGTTGCATTTGCAAGTGTCCAAGTATATACACGTAACCAGTAAAATTATACTTTACATTAAATAATCTAATACAGTGGTAGAAACATGAAGCATTTTATATTTTACATGGATCACTTTGTTCTTTTTTATTTCAATCTCCTCCCTGGTTCTGCTATGTCTCTTCATCACCCAGAAATTCCAGCTGAGAAGTTCTGTAGAAATGGTGGGGTTTTCAGTGCCTTTTTGGAGTGCCTGGAGCTGTTCCCAAGGGCTGCAGGGCTTTGCTCTCAGAGGACATCCCCAAGCCCTCCTGCCAGCTCATATGGCCCTTTGGAACCCAGATGAGGGGTTCTCCAGGAGCCCCCAACCAGCATCTCTGTAGGAAACAGGCATCTTTTGTGCCCCATGGGGTCATTTTGCTGCCATGGCATCTCTTCTTGCTGCAGGCTGAGGGGTGTTTTCAGATCCAATGTAGGTACTGCAACCATAACCATCAGTATGATATTTGAGGAGCTGGTTGGGAGAAATCTGTCTTATTCCTCTTTGATCTGTGGACACAACAAGATGCTTCACTGTGTTCCCAGCTGGAGCAAGGGGGACATTCTCTGGGTGTGTGACTGGCTGTGACAGGGAGCTGGTGGGACCCTGGCCAGGACCCTGGGTGGGAGCAAGGTCTGGGCAGGTGCAGTCTCTCCTCTGGTGCTGCCCCTGTCTGGGCAGCATTTCCCAGTCTGTGAGCACCTTTTTGTCATTAGGTTTATATTGCACCTCTTGTATGAGGAATCACAAACTGGATAAGCTGTGTGAGGGGTCATTATAACAGAGAGAAGATAAATGTACTGGTTCTGCTGGAGGCTGTCCTCAGGCTGTTTGTTATGTGTCTCTAACACTGTCACTACATCACACACTTCCTCGATCTCCATATTACCCTACAAGCCTGTCTAATGGGATCCTCTGTTGCTGATTCCAGCTTACCCTGACCTACTTCTTTCTTGTGTCCCAGCAAGCTGTCAGGAGCTATCAGAGCACTGGGAGCTGAAATAAACACTCACTGAGGGGAAAAGCAAGGCTGTCTCTAGTGAATTTAATTAGCTTTGTTTAACTGGCTTGTTTGCTTTGTAAATCACATCATTTTTAGTCAAATTTAAGGGATAAAAAAATCTGTAATTAAAATCAAATGATGCACGACCTTATTAAAAGTCAAGGGTTTTAGAAGTTCAGTACAAAAAGTCATTTAGTTTGTAACACATTTGCAGTGCTCTGAACATTTTATGAGAAAGAAGGATGAATTTGAGATGCTTTTTGGTTTTGGGGTCTGTCTTCAGACAGTAACTGTTATATCTACCATCAATATCTACCTTCCCTTGAATTTGAAAAAAAACACAAAAACAACAACAAAACAAAACAAAAACAAAAAACCAAAAAAAACCCTGGGTTTTTTGTGGGTTTTGTTTGTTTGACTTAACTAAGACTTGAGTCTTTTAATCAATATTACAAGCTTGCTGAATAAAAATTTTGAATCAAAATAGATTCTTGCTGTTTCCTTCTGTCCTGTGACCTAAGCATCAGTGTATTATCTGCAGTTTGAATCCCTGCTGTTGTGGGAGGCCATGGTTTAAATCATGGCTCCTTTGCACTTCTGTTGCATTTTTGAGCACTAGAGCAGAAGTCACTGTAATTTTGGCTCTGCCAGACAAATGAAGCACTGACTCACCAAGTCATCACTGGATTGAATTTGCAAGTGCTTATAGTGTTTTTATCAGACAGTTTGTTATGTTTTTCTCAGGTGCTCTACTGTATTTCAGTGTGGTACATACTGCTTTTAACTATTGATGCTCTTGCTCTTGTCAGCATAGGGTCTGTCCTCTTGCTGTTGAAAATTATAAAAGCCCCATGAATTCCTAATATGGCTTATCAAAATCTGGCTAAAATATAAAATGTCTGAGCCTAAATTCTGATTCTTCTTCAGCAAAAATACATTTCTTCCTTGCACTGTGCATGTATATTGACAGAGCCTCGTGACTACCTGGCTTATAGAAATATACCCATCCTTGTGCTGGAGCTGCAGCACAAACAGGAAAGGATTAGAGGACCACTGAGGAAGAAATGGGTATAGGTGAACTTGCAGCGTCCAAAAACGGTAAATTATAGAATAAAATTACTACCCAAAAGTATGAGAGGAATTAAAAATCGGTTTCACAAAACTTCAGTACTTCTTCCAGTTCTTTGAAAAGGATCTAAGGTTGGCCAGCCTGGAGTACTGCACTGAGAATTACTTGCAATAATAATTTCATTGAAGAGTATGAGCAACCTTATTGCTCAATGACTTCTAAGTAACCTGCTAATTTACTGATCACTGCAAGATTTCAAAGAAGGAAAGAAATGTGCTTTCCTCAGGAGAAGCTTTGGGGGTTCCTTGGCTCCCCTGGAGTGTGTGGGGCAGGAAACTCTGCTGTGCCTGAGCTGGAAGTTGTATGGAAGTCTTACCAAAAGAAACACATGGGGAGAGTTAAGTGATATGACAAAATTGTATCAACACCAGAACAGGCAGGTGAGTGGGGTAAAACAGCACTAAGCCAGTGAAATCAAGTGAATTAGGTCTGCTGAGTTAAAGAGAGGGAAAGAGGGCAAGGAAAACTGAGACATCCCAGTGGAAGAATTCACATCTTGTCAATGACTCCACCGAATGGAGACCAGAGAATCTGAAGCATTATAACTTTAGAAACTTTGCTGGCAATCTGCTGCTTTACCGGATCCTGCAGTTCCCTTGCGGATTGAGGTCTGAAGTATTTTTGGCATCTGTAGCTGTGATGTGTAGAGTGGGAGGAATACAAGTACTTCTCCTTGTTCATCGCTCCAGAGAAAGTGAGTGAGGTGCATATTGTGGAGCTTTTATCATCAGCATGGAAGCAGACATATTTTATAATCTTATCCAGTGTGAATAGCAAGAAAAATTTTATGGTTTTTAATACCCTAGCAGGAAGATGAGTGGTGCAGCAGTGAGATAACAGGGGGGGCAAAGCTAAATGCTCATTTGGACCCATTAGCTGCTGAGTGCAGCTCTCTGCAGCTGTGAATGGGGTGTGAGGACAAGGAGACTTTGGCACTGTGGGAAAGTGGGAATTTAGTGTGTTTAGCAACAAACACGTGATTAATAGCTGTGTGCCTGTCATCCCTGCGATAGCACCATAGTCCCTCATTCATCTCCCTGGACGCTGCAGGAAGAGGGCAGGAAAACAGCTCTGGGCTTGCAGGGTACCCTTGCTCTTGGTGTAAATCAGGAGCCAAGAAAGGGATCTGTCGTGGTGCCTCTCTCTGTGCTTAGAAAAGTGCCTGGTGTGTTTTGGGCACCGCTGTAATCTCACTAATAAACATTTAACTCCGTGCTCCTCATATTTGGCTGAGGTTGTTCTGTTAAATGATGCTTTGTTTAGAGGACACAGAAAGGGGCAAATATTCAGTAAGACTTGAGTCGTCTAACTTAAATCAACCTCCTCCTCCCCACTATTGACATATCAAGAGAACCAATGAGGCATGTTTAATTACACATGCACTGGGTCTACAATTAGTCTGCAGACAGCGATTTTTATTTTATTTTATTTTCCTTCTCATGCAGCAAGGAAAGATTTGACCCTGCAAGAGCTCTTGTTAGCTGTAATACGAGCAGGGCTGAGGGGTTTTTTCTATTTTAAATGTAAGTGGAATGTTTTTATCTTCTAGGTCAAATGATTTAATCTGATGCTCTAATGTTACATGGTTTAGCAATCCTTCTGCTCCCCTTCTGCTTGTAATAAGTGACAAAAGTACGGCTTCTTGCTTGATAAATGGGTTAACAGTATTCACAAGGCAGGTAATAGAAATCCATATTAATAGGTGGAAATTGGCTCTTGGTGCCAGGCAGGAGAGTCTAATGAAAGTATTATTGTTTTAGCTTCCAGCTCCTTTGGAAGCTGAAAGTTAAATGCCTGTATTACATTCTTATTACCTATTTATCACACCATATAGCTGAGTTTATTAAATTACATTCATGTTTAGTGCCTGTTTGTATACTTTTCACTGGATATGTTCTCAAAGGAAATTTTCTGGAAGCGTTTCAGAAATGCACTATTTTCCCATCCTCTTTTTATAAAGTGGAACCATTGTTGCCAGCTGTCAATATACAATTGGCTTGGAAATTAAATTGTTTCCTGCTAAGCTGTAAGAACCAGCTAAACCTACTCTATTTAATTTAGGAAATAAACATTTAAAAATCTGAAAACCGCATGGTGTTCTTGGGTAGTGTTGATTCTATTCTAGTCTTTGAAAATACCCAAGATCCCAAGAGTTGGGCTTACCTAGTTTCAGCTTTAATTTAGCATTAAATTGCTTCATCAGGGATTTTATATATGACCTTCTGTATGTTTGTGATTCTTTTGAGAATATTTAAAATAGTACTGAATACCATCAAAGATAAGAAATTAGGAGCCTGTTTATTAATATACCTACTTACGGCACTTCTCCAGCTTTACATTCTTATTTTCTTCTTAAGCAGCACTTCAAATTCATTCCATCTAGATTAAAAGAAAAAACAAACAAACAAACAAAACACATAGCTTTGACCTGGAGAGTACTGGGATCTCAATGGCTTTCTGCATGTTCTGGGAGAAAGGAAAGGGGGAAAAAAAAAAAAAAAAAAAAAAAAGGGAGAGAGAGAGAGAATGTGGTCTTGTATTTTCTTCCATGGGTATTAGTCACAGCTCATCCCCCTTGTCAGAGCACTGTGGCCACGTAGCATGATGGGGTGATGGTGCTTTGGTCACAGCATGAGTCAGGTGAGGGCTATGGCTGGCAGCCAGGGGCTCCTGGTTGCCTCTTTGCCTCGTCCGGCACTCACACCACTCCCTTTCCTGACCCAGCATCCTGCCTTGGTGCCTGTGTCCTGCACTGACAAACCAGACCAGAGAGATGCCTGGATTTTCTGGAAGCTGTGTTTACTGGTCCTGGGCTGCAGACACCTATGGCTGGCAGTCTCTGACAGTTCATTTAAGCCATTCCAAACATGGGATTTGGCTCCTATTCTGTCACTGAGAAATAACCTGTAAAATTCTTAAGTATTAATTAAGGAATTTTTAATAATAAATAATGAAGCTTTCACTTCACCAAATTATTAGCAGATGCCTCAGAAATACCTGAGGCTTGGTGCAGGTGACTCTTGTGCTTGCAGAGAGCCTTGGTGGCTCTTGCTGGCAGCCCAGCCAGGGAGGAAAGCAGCCTGAGTGCAGGGGAAATGCAGGGGCTCCTGCCTGTGAAATTCTGCTTGGAGGATCAAACTATTAAGATCTGGACTCAAATGAGAAAGACCCAAGAGTTTTTAATTGAAGGCTTTACTAGCTTTTGTCTGCTTCAAGTTTAAGTTTAGTGGAATATTGTATTGATCTACTAATGCATTCTGTGAAATACTGTCACATGCTTGCCTATATTAAGAATAAATAAATAAATCACAGTTACTACATATATTTCAGCTCTCTGCTGTGCAGATAATAATGCAAACACTTTTGTAATTAATAGGTTAATCACTAGATCACTTTTACTAAAATTTTGCTGCCACTGCTCTTTAAAGAGCTGATACTTGTCACAAATGGGTAAAAAAAATGCCCAATTAACATATTTTTCTGAAAGTCTGAAAGAAAATCTGTATTAAAAAATCTTGTGTTATGCTCCACTTAGTACAGATTTACATTATTGATGTAACAACAATTTAAAACACAGTTGTAGTTACCCTGCCGTTTTTTTAAATGGTGGGGAGACAAACAGTAGACCAATCTCCTGGAGTATGTGAAGCAAACAAAGTAGTATTTCAAAGAAATTTTAGCTTGTTAGGTTTGACATTTCAGCTATCTTGCATCAGCAGTATTAACAATTTAAGAGTCACTGCGAGTGTTCATTAGGGTTGATTATATATATATTTATACACTAAAAAAAGCTAATACATGTGTGTGTATATATACATTGAGACAAACTCAACCTCTGCCAAGCATTTTAGATGTCATGGGAAAAAGCTCTTAAACTGTTATTCTTTCAGTTTTAATAATTATAAATTCCTTTTCAGTACTTGCACCTCTGCTTTACCTTGTGTTCACTCAGTTTGATAAAGGCTCTATGGACTAATTAGTTTCATTTTTGCTTATGGCTGATCTCTAATAGTTTTCATTCTTTTGGCTTCTCTGATCTTGATCAGTGCTTCAGCATGTTTGCTGTAAGCACTGCAGGGAATTATTGTTCTCTTTTCTGTACTCCAGGAAAACACTTTGCAGTACTTCACTGGTTCCCTGCTTTGTAACACCTTTAAAATATGGATCTGTTTGAGTCAAGATGCATAAAGTGATTTCTTAAATCAGATTTATATAAATGTTGCATTAGATCTTTCTGGTGTTGTGTTATAGTACAAATGAATTTATAGCATTGGAAGCCATCTGAAAGACATCCATAATAATGCAAGTGTTTTCTGACCTGTCTTCATTTCCTTTCTTATCGAAGACATCTGTAATTGATCGTGTCAGGTTTTTTGTTTAATGACCTTTTTTAAGATGAGACAGCCAACTGGTGTTTGGGCAAGTCTTTAATAAGATTTTTTATTTTCTAAAGTCATTATCTTACTCTCCAGCAGTTTGTGCATATTTGTGTTATGTGAGTTTGGATTCTGTCCTTGGAAGTCAACATGAAGCGCTTAGTGTGAGGTAGAGAACTTGTAGGTCCTACACATAACATGAAAGCGGTTTGTGGGACTGCAAACAGCAAAAACCACTTAAAGGTTTAATATGTTTGGATAGGGAATGCCCAAGAAAATGTATTTCTGAGCCCTGCGTTGTTTGTTAAGTCACGCTGACGCACAACTGAGGGCCCGAGGAAAAGTTCAGGAATCGCAGAGCTTGGACACAGAGAGAGGGAGGGAGAAACCTGTCCGTGGAGCATTTCTGTTAGGATAGTTTGTCAGCTGTTTATTGATTGCACAGGTCATTGGTGAAAGGTCAACAGCTCTGCTGTGTCGGCAGATAAAGATAGAGGAATGGCATGCTGAGGTCACATTGGAAAGGAATTCAGTCACGCTAAAGAAAGAACATTTTAAATCTTTATTTACTCAAAAAGGGTTGTGAAGTATTGAGCTTGAACATTTACAGCCCTTCAGCATAAGATTAAGAAGCCTTAATTCTCATCTTTCCCTAGGAGTCTTCCTCTTTGCTTTGCAATCTGGTTTTAGAGTTGAACAATTTTTAGCTTATCACCATAATTCCTTGTGCCTCCTTTTGTTCCCTGTGAAGCAGTAGAAGGGTATTTCTTTGTGCAAAGTAAGGCTTCCATTTTTTTCTAATATACCAAATTCTGAAGTGATTTTGCTCTGATTTTTTTTTTTTATCAACATGATTACAGAGCACTGATCACTGTTTATGCAGTTTGTTTCTATTGTGTTTTGGTTTTACCCTTTTTGAAGGTAGCTACTGCATAGCAGAGCTGAGATTTAAGACATCTGGATGCTAAACTGTTTATGCTCAGGACAGAAATTAAATCAGGATTCCGGTTTTGTCTGAACAAGGTAGTTACAGTGATCATCAGCCAGTGTATGCTGTGGTTTAGACTGGTTGGGGTAAAACCACTCTTTCATTGTATTTACCTCCATTAGGAACCAATTCAAATGAAAGCTAATAGGCCATTGTTATACTTAAGAAAATGTGTTCTTTTTACTAACAGCACAAATTCACACTTTTAGCTAATCCAACACAGATCTGGTTTTGCAGGTAAGGTGTAAGCAGATGGCTAGTTGTTGTCCAGAGCTGGGAGCCAAAACACCTTCCAATAAGGATGATATTTTTGCTAATGCAAAATCCCTGTCCAGACCTTCCCTGTCACCAAATTCCACTTAATCCCTGGAAGTGGTGCAGAGCCTCTTCAGTGCAGGGAAGCACACCCAGGCACAAGGATGACCTTGTGGGGACACCCCTCTGGCAATCCCTTAGTGAAGTGGGGGGCAATAAACATGCTTGTTTCCTTTGTCAGTTTGTCAGTTTTGCATAAAGGCAATATGAGAATAAGATTTGACTTTTTAGGAGATGTGAAAAAAGGTATATTTGTTGGAGACAGTTGCTTTGACTGATGATTTTAATATTGCCACTTATTCTGGGCTTCTAAACTCCAAAATTACATTTAAAAAAGAAAATCTATGTCTCTTTCTCCAGTGACTCAAAGTTCCAGAGTTTATGATCTGGGTAGATTTTTTAATATTTTAATATTAAAACCAATAAATCCTACCTGTTAGATCTTCCAAGACTGCTCAGGTAGTTTGCTTCCTCCCCACTAGCCTTGAT
Organism: Phaethornis superciliosus; assembly: GCA_023637945.1. Lineage (NCBI taxonomy): Eukaryota > Metazoa > Chordata > Aves > Apodiformes > Trochilidae > Phaethornis > Phaethornis superciliosus. The sequence goes on from JAJQWJ010000015.1 coordinate 12,301,443, forward strand.
GCAAAACAACACTTCAGCTTTCATGCAGCTGCATGAAGACACTCTATGATGTGAGAAGATGCTACAGAGCATGTCCCAGCATGGGGAATGTCTCTGCCAGGTCCTTGTGCACGCTCTGCATCATCGCTGCCAAACGGGTCTTCTGCTTGCTCAACTTCATAGGTTGAAGTTTTCAAGTGCAGTCACTTACCTTCTGTGTCTCACAGGGATCACAATTTAAAAAAAAAAAAAAAAAAAGTTTCACCTGCTTTTTGCAATCACCTTATCTCTGCTCTTCCCAGCAGCACATGGATGGGGGTGGAAGAGTGTTCTTCCAATCTCTTCCCATGGAGCAGTTCATTGGTTGGAGGTGGCTCATGTGTCCTCTGACATGGACAGAGCAACAAAAAAATCTGCTTCTGGACATTGATATCCAGACAGCTGCAGTGGCAGTTGCCTGTTGGGTGAAATTTTGATAATATGGGGTAGAAAGCTTTTCAGCAGTTAAGACTGATGGGATGTCAAATTCAGGATTTGTATGGTGTTATTGATATGTGGCAAAAGGAGGATTCCTCATAGGTCCTGTAAATACTGGAAGAGGGGGGTAAGAGGCATGTATGGTTAGATCAGTAGTGATTGCAATAAAAAAAGACTAATGTAAATATTACTAAAATGAATGTACTTTTAATTGATTAGGAAAAAAGGAGTCTGGAGGATGTAAAGGATACAATGCTACTTGCTCGTAGTTGCTGAATCACATCCTGCTCTGTCCAGAAGTAACTACATGCTGTAATCTAAATGCTGTTGAGTCACCTCTGCAATATGAACTGGTGATTTACATTCACACATCAGCAAAGCATGTCTGTTTAATAGTAAAAAACAAAAAAAACAAAAAAAAAACCAACCTCAAAAAGCACTTTTGCAAGGGGCTGCCCCAGAGTAAAAAACGTCTGGAAGGGGTTAAGATCTCCATTGGCACCAGGAAAACTTTTTGATAAATCTGCAATCTGCCCCACTTTTTTTTCTTCTTCTTCTTTTATATATATATTTTTTATTTTTTTTTTTTAATTTATTTGATTTTATTTTCTGACGGGAGGAGGTGCAGAGCTCACAAAAACCCAGCCAGCAGTGTTGGCAGAAGCACATCCAGGCCGCCAACACTGAGGGTGCAGGAGCTGCAGCTCCCTTCCCTGTCATTATTGAAGGGTCTGAAGTGGAACCTGGGGAACATATTTCTACAGCTACAGGCAGAGTAATATGCCAGCACCATGCCCAAAACACCGTGACCGTGTTTTCTGGTGTGCCTGCCCTCCTCTTGCAGAGAATCAGGCCTTTGTCTGACCAACTCCTTTCTCCTTTTCTTTCTGAAGTTTTCAGTTGGCGACTTGGAAGGCGGGGGGTGGAGAGGCAGCCTGCAAAGATGAAGCAGCTCATGAAAAGAAAGCTGCTGAATAGGCAAATTGTTTTATCTGGATGGGTTTTGTGTTCCTGACTGTGTTGCAGGGGAAGGTACAGTGGAAACAGTGTTCTGGCTCACACACTCTTTCTCCTGCTGCTCAAAAGCTCAGAACGTGTGTTATCTTTCTCCTTCTCCCCCTAGAGAAATCCATTTGCTGCTGATGGCATTTCTATTTAGTCCCGGCTGTGTTTACGCACTTTAAAAAACACAATCTAGGCTCAAGGATTCTGGAGCTTTGTGCGCCCCCACAAAGTGGCATTTCCTATAGCAGTGGACTCCAAAAAGGTCCTGTGTTTCCAGCCTCTTGCTTAAGTCTGGAAAGAAAACTGCAAAGTTGAGGATAAATCATCTTTGTGAGCTTTAGAAGGCAATTTGAAAGCCCAGGCTGGAAGCGGGGATCCTGACTTGATTTGGCATTGGCTGAGTCTTTTCCTGCTTCTCTCTTCTTCCTTCAAAAACCCTTCAGGAAAAGCTGAGCTCTGATCGGCTGGTGGTCACTTTGGTGGCTCGTGTTATCCTGGGCTCCAACATCAGATGCATTGATAGTCTTTGAAACGCAGAGGCAGTGGCCTCTGTATTATTAAAGGTCATCAGGCATCTGGTACAAGCTGAAGGGATTTTGTGCTGTGAAGGAAAAAGAGCAAAAAGGATGTATAAATTTTTAAAAGAATAAAAGAAAAAAATGACAGCAAATGGGGTGCCTCAGCTTCAACACTGCAGGGAGGGACAGGAAGGTGGGATATGTGTGTCTAGGTGAAAAAAAACTGATTAAATGAGTCCTGTTGATTCAGGGCCCTTGAGAAGTGATTTCCTCTGATGGGACTGGGATTTTTCCCATCTGAACTGTGTCAGTGAGACACTAAAATCCTCACTAGTTGGGGGTGGGGGGGGAGAGGAATGGGCCTATCGGCTTCTGATATGCTGAAATTTGAATTTAAGAAAAAGAGAGGCCTTTAGGGCTGCCACAAGTTTTCTGGCTTTTCATCTGCGAATGAAGTGCTAAGGCTTCCCCCAGACCCCCCCTCCCGCCTCAGAGGCAGAAAAACAGTGAGCAGGACTCTCGGCAAACACAATGGCCTCTATCTTGCTCTATTATGCCACAAAGGAGTGGCTTGCTTAATCTCCGAAATTAATAGAGCAGAGAGGAAACGGCTCTTAAAGAGATGTGTGTCTGTTTCCTTCCTGCACATAGCGCTGGGAGCCTGGGGCTCTGAGGTAATGTCATTTCACATAACTAGAGGGCTCTTCGCATAAAGGACAATTACAGTAAGTGTAGCGACTCTGGAATTTTTGACTTCTCAGTGTGTTTTTTTCCTGCAATGGTGGTGGGGATTTTTGTTTAAAACCTGATGTATTATTTTTGTGAGAGATGATGCTGTGAGAGTTTGTCCCATATTTGATTTTCAAGAGATTTTTATATAATTATTTATTTATTTGGTCTGCCACTTGCTTTGTGACATCAGAGAGAAACCAGCCTGCTGCTCCATTCCCTGCCATGCTTAGTACAATAGTCTAAATGCATTTTGAGCTGTTGTCCTAGGAGAATATCAGCTCAACCAGAATTAACGGAGTGTATTCTAGTAGAACAGCTCCTTTTTCACACCGTGCTGGCCCTTTATAGCACTGTGTTACTTTTGGTGTGAAGCCAAATCGGCTGATAAGCAATGGACTAAATCTTCCTGCATGTGGTCAAAGCTGCTCACATCTATCCAAACATTTTTAGCTTTAGGAAAAAGACCAAACACTTTAAAAACCAAACCCCACCTAACTGTTGTTGCTTTGGAGGGAGCAAGAGGAGAGAAAAAAATCAGCTTGCCAAAAAGCCTTTAGGTTTTTTTAATTGCTTCAGGAAGAAAGATGGGAAGATCAGGAAAAGATACCACTGGGACCAGGGTTCCTGGGAACCATGCTGCCTCCAGCCCACTTGACTTGGGAACAGGGGGATGATGCTCAGCATATTTCAGGAGCCGACTTCAGTTGGATGGATGAAGCTTTGCTCTGCTTTTACTCTCTAACTTCTGTTAATAATTTATATGTGATATTGCACAGTAGAAATATCCCTCCAACACTGCATTTTAAACCACTGCCTAGAGCTGCGTAACATAATCCAGCCATGTTGTGCATCTTGTGCATTTGTTAAAAAGAAAGGATGAATGAATCGTTTGTTTTCTGAGTCACAATCAGGTAGAGACTGTAATAAAGTTACTATCTATTAAAATGCAGGACAGTTTGTTCTCTACTAGCAGTATGATGTATTCTACATATGAACAATAGTAGGTTGCTTCGTAGAAAATGTGGTTTTTATATAAAGATTATCAGTGCTGCCACCCTTCTTCCCTCATTTATTATTGGACTCACCGCAGCAAAACTGCCAAGCTCCAAGTGCTTTTTCAGTTATCACGCAGCTGCATGATTTGTAATGACTTTTGTGAGCTGGGGAAAGGAGGAAGTTAAAATTTGGGCATTTGTGCATCTATCTACAGTTAACAAGGCATCTAATTTCTCTGCAAATTCAATACAGCATTATCATAGTCCTGGCTGTAGCTTCAATTATACTGTAATATTTTTCAATTTGTTTCTGTACCTTTGTGGTTATCTGTATCTGTTAAGCTCCATCTATTTTGGATTTTATTTATTTGAAAGATGAGATAAAGAACTGGCTTTGTATCAGTGCTGCTCACTAAGGACCAGGGAGGCTCAGCAGCCTTTTGATTGCTGGACTCCACACTGCCCATGGTCGTTCCCAAGCAGATAATGAAAAGGGACAGTAGTCAGTGGAGATTGTATTGTTGCAATGTCCTTTGCCTCTTGATGCAGTTTCAGGGGCACCAAGTAGCTACATCTGTCTCTCTGAACCATCACTTTAACACCTTGCACCAGGTCTCACTTCCAAATGTCGATAAAGCTTTGCTTCAGAGTTACAGCAAACTCTTGAGGGCAGGGACCATCTTCTCTTCTGGTTTTGGGCAGGTTCCTACCACCAACACTGGTGACCCTGTCTGTCTGGCAAGGAATTACTGTTATTCATGTAATACTGACTAAGAGTGGACGGAAGCACAGCACAAGGTGCAATGGCTACAGTTTAAAATAGAAGATGGCATAATGAAGTTCTTAGGCTAAATGCTAATGTAAAATTAGCATTTAACCTCCCTGTTAGTGTTTGCTTGTTAATTGAGTGTCACCGTCTATATTGGCATAGTTTTTAGAGGCTGTTAAAGAACTATTAACGTGACTGAAATGCATTGCATAAAATTATAATATCCATCAAAGTTTACTCCTGGTGGGGGCTTAGATCATCCAGCCCATAGCTGGCAATGATGTTATTTTACTTGTTCTATTATAGACATCCAGACACATACACAGCCCTCAGACTTACAAGAATGTGTCTGCAAAGGGAAATAATAAGCATATACTAGACAGTCCACAGGATTCTAAGGCTATTAAAAAGAGAGGGAAGAAGTTGGGGGAAGAGATGAGAAAGAAAGGAATAATATGGCTTACAATTATACACCTTACAGTTAGGACTTCTCAAACTGGATTCAGGGTACTGGGCTTCTACTTCTTACAGTCTGATCCAAGCACCTTGAGGTTGGATAGAGAATCTATCATGTCCATTCTTTGGACTTTTTTGTTTGTTTGTTTTAATAAATCTTAATGCAGTGCCTTTCATGGATTTTGAAGTTAAATTTCACCAACTTTCAAAAAATCTCTTTTCTGTCTGTTCTCTTAAAAAGACCTGGCCCTGAACTGCAGGTGCTAGGCTTACCTCAGTGGTCAGGGCCCTTCTGAAATCCCATGAAGGTATGTGCAGGGTTGCCTCTTCTTATGCATTGCAGTGCCCCCTGTTCCCATGGGGTCACTGTCTCTCTTTGGGGGCCCTGTGAAGTGGGGGCCATCCAGCTGGCCTGTGAGAGCTCTGCCCATTTGTTTTCCCCAGCTCAATTTCTCTCCTCCCTTATAACCAGCACAGAGGCATGGGGAGACTGGGGCTGGATGCAGGCTCTGGGGTCCTGTGCCGTACACCAGAGCGGTACCAGAAGGCAGGCAATTTGCATTTTAATAACTCCCTCATTATGTATTTGTCTGCTCTTGTCAATATTTTGCATTTTTTAAATTTTGCTGACTGCAGACATTGTGGACTATCAAGTCGATAATTAGATTGCCTGATTTTAAACACCTCAGTTATAAATCAGAGCAGCCCCTTTCTATCACCCGGTGCTTTGGCTGGAAAGCAGCTGTATGTCCTGTACTTGGAATGCAAAAGATTTGAGGAAAGCATTGCAGATTTACTGCTGTTAGGAATTCCTTCATGAACATACTTACAATGGGGGAGATTGGTCCTTTCTCAGAAATAAAAACTACTGAAATTAAATCTACATTGCAGGATGTAGCATTAATTTGACTGTCAAGTGAGCACGCTTATTCCTGAACCTTCAATTTATTCCACCGATCTAATGAAGTGGGGTTTTTGTTTCACCTAAAGCTTGAGCTAGGGGCAAAAACATTAAATGCAAATTGCACCTTCAGGGCGGCCCCCTTTGAGTCACAGGGCACAGCTTGCACTGCAGTTGAGGCCAGGTTTATCTCGATTGTTGTGTAAAGCTGTGGAATTATAAATATTTATGTTAGACACCTAATTCTCTTCCGTGTAGTGCAGTTCTTTGTATTGCACATGGGGTTTGAAACAAGTCAAATATTGTGGACACAGAAAGAATAAAATCTCTTTATATGTGGAAGGCAAGACAAGGGCTGGGATCTTTCCATAAGATGTGGTGATCACTGCATTCCCACAGGAGCTGTGCGGCGATACGCAGAGAAACACCTGCTGAAATCAGCTGAAAATTTTCCAGTTGTTTCAGCAGCCCAGGCCAGGTTATAAAGCAGAATAGAGATTACTCTGATATAGAGTATCACAAATACAGATTTCAGGGAGGAAATTACCAAGTTGCTTTGATTTTTAAAAAACAAAGACAAGCACTGAAATACACAAACAGAAACATGTTTGATGCGTGAAGCAGCGGAGAGCCTGGACCTGATGAGATCTGCAGTTGGCACTGGCACGTGGCCAAGTGTGTCCTGAGAGGACATCATCTGCACAAAGGAGCACCCAGAAACATGTGAGCAGAGAATATGACAAGCTTTCCTTCTTTGAATTTGTATCAGGAACCAAGGGAAAGTTGTGTGCAATTGTGTTGGACAGGGAGGAAAGCAGCATTAGAGGTTGCGCTATTTCTCTTACTGTAAATAGTTGTTCAGCATGGAAAGACACAAGCTCTTCTTGGGGTTGTTTGCTGTTCTCATATGATTTTTTGATGGTTCAGCTCATTAATGGACCAGCTTTCTTTTAAAAGTACTTAGTTGCTTAATGGCAATGTGCTTTAGAGGCCAGCAATGTGTTATGTGCTAGTGAAGGTTGTTGCCACTTTCTTGTAATGCAATAAACATAAACACATTTTTAAAGGATAACAAAAAATGTTCCTTGTTCTTGGATTACCTTAGAGTTAAACCATTAGCAAGCAAAGGAAATGCACTCAAGGTTAATTCTTCTTCCCTACTATTCAATCCATGAGCTTCTACATATTTAGCGGGAGAAATTCAACCTCTTTCAGAAACCCAAAACTAACATGTGGCTATGAGAGATCCAGATCATGGCAATGCAGTGGCTTTCTAGGAGTCTCCTCTCAGCTCCATTTTGGCATAATTAATGGACAGCCCCTGTGAGCTGGTGGTTTTCAGAGCTGTTGTGCAAGAGCAGCCAGAGGTGCCCTCCCAGCAGAGGCCTGGCAGCCCAGGAGCGGCAAAACCTCAGTCTGGGCAGCTGCTTGGTGACCAAACGTGGTGACACGGTGTATAATGGGCTCATGCTGCTGTTCTTGCAGGGAACCACAGTTTCTTCACTGGGCTGAGGAAGCAGAGCCTTGGGCTTTGCCATCAGTGCTGCTGACAGTCAGGCAATCCATAAGCTCCTTCCTTGCTGTTCAGTTTCATGTCCCATGTTAGAAATGCTGTATCATAAATGAGCAAAGTTTATTTTCAGGGAGTTGCTCACGTTGACGCTTTTGACTTAAGTGTCTTGTTACAGAACAGATTTGTCTCAGAAAAATCAGGAAACGTCGTGTAAGGGAACATGCAGTGTGGTGCTGGAGAACAGATTTCCTGAAATCAAAAGTTTACTCCAATGTCACCCCACTTCTCCCAGGAGTTATTTTTGCTGTCTTGTTGTGTACTATGACAAAGTTCTCCATTGTGTTCTGTATTTCTGAGTTAGTTCTTAATTGGTTGTAACAAAATATAATGCAGACTTGATTTTTCAGAAATGATCATCAGTACAGATGGCATGATCTGGAAGATACTGGGAGACCAGTTAGGACCCGTAGATTCTCCAGTGGTATAATAAAACATGTTTCCTTGGCAGTAAATAGAAATTGCAAAAAGACAAGACAACTACTGTGAAAAGAGGGGGCTAATCCAGGAGGAAGCAAGGGTTTTTTTATTGTAGGCCTGATAAATTTAGGTGCATTTTTTCCTTTAAAGATGCACTTAACATATGTAATGGTGAAACAAAAGAGGAAAATTGTATTTCAGTTTAAGATGTTTAAGAGGACAAAAGGGATAGTTTTATTAGAGAAATATACACTGTGTCTGATTCTACTTCCTTACTCCTTATGCTGTCATTTACGCCTAGATAAAGTGAATATAAAATGCTGCCATGTTAGAAAAGCACTATTTTACATCTATTGTCCTAATAACTGTGTAAAGAAACAAGGTGAAGGACTATGTCTTTGTTTGGTTTCTGTTTTGGGTTTTTTAATGGAAGCAAAGTAAAGATGATTGTAAAAGGGAGAAATATAACAGCTGAAACCACCTAGCTTATGTGCTTAATCATAGCACACCCTTTTTGTACATCAGCACTCCTCATGTCTGCACAGAGCTCCAGGAATATAATTTCTGTAACAGTCTTTACCCTACTGTCAGAAGGACAAAAAAATAGGTTGAGTTTTTAAATTTTTCATTGATCTTAAAAAATTAATGCAGATAAAAATACACAGTTTGTTTCAATTTGAATACAAATAGGTATGAAACAGGATGTCAGCCTTCTTAAAAAAATAAATTAAGCAATGTGTTTGGCTTTTTATTTGGTTTTGCCTCTAGATCTGTCTCAAATATTTGTGTAAGAAAGGATGCACTAAAAAGTGCAAGGTCAGGTCTTGGTGTGCTGAACAGAAATGGCATGGATGGAAGGGAAAAATTTACTGCAATACAAAAGGCTTGATGTTTCAAGTTCATTTCCTATATCATATCTGGCAAATCTAATGACTGAAGCACAGAAAATCAGGTGCAAGTTTCTTTGCATTCCTTGCAATCAACTTCAGTAGGAAATAGGTTGTTTTGAAGAACTGGATCTGTCTTCCTCCAAAGCAACCACAGCAGTGGGGTGAGGTGTGTTGAGATGGGTACCACTGTACCATGGCACGGTACCAATGGCTCTGGTGGGCACTAGGAGGGACTCTACTAAAAATTTCATTCAGAAGATAAGGTGGCTCACTGTTAGGAACTTGGGAATGGGAGACTTAGGAAATGCATGTTGATGCTCACCGTGCATGATGGAAATACTGTCAAGGACCAAAACTAAGTTGGCAGGAGGTTTGCATAGAGTTCAGGGTGGAGATGAAGGGTTGCAGCCACTACTTGGAAGTGCTCAAGCTACTCCACTGGAAGAAGCTGTGTTGCCTTCTACAAAGCAGTACCTGACAGCCTGTATTTCAATATAAAATTAAATGGTTTCCCTCAGCCACTTGTTGGTGGCTAACCTGTTTCAGTCTGCATTGCATTTACTCGGCTGGAGCTCAGCAACTTCCACCTTGGAACTTTCATTTCACAGTACAGAGGACAATCGTCTTCCGTGCCTAAGAAACCCCTTCTCACCAGCACTAAATAAGCAAAGGGGAATTTCTTTCTCTCCTATTCAGCTTGAGGTTGCTGAGATTACACAACATGTAATGTCCTGCTGGGGTCCCAGGGTGCAGGTCACATTACCACAGTGCTAACCTGCACTGATCAGTCCCTGAGCTGGCTCTGTGCCACCTTGGCTTCAGGATATCTGAGCCCCAGGGAAGGAAGATGATCTAAAGCAGTGAAGTGACCTCAGGCAGCTCAGTGAGTGAGCTTGAGTGAGCCTCACCTCTTTGGGCTGGGGTTAAAGTGGAGCTCCTTCAACTCCCTTACCACCCTGAAACCTGAAGGTGGATGCAACTCTGTGTTTGTTGACAGATGAGAGCACTTCCAGAAAATCCAAACTTTTGTCCCTGGCATGCAAGGTCCTTGCTGCTCCCCAGTAATGCTCCTTAGTGCCATCCTTAGTGCCAGCTGTTTCCTGATCGTTACAGCAGTTATATCCTCACCAGACCATGTAAGTCTAAGTGAAAGGGGAAGTTCCTCTCAGTCTTTCAGAAAAAATAAAGAGCTACCTGCCCTCCAGCTCTGTATTTTAGGAGATTTCATAGTTCTTTCAGGTTTGCAGAGTCTGCCTGGGCAGTGACCACCATCAGCTATTGCCTAGGCAAGTCAGGTTCCTCCAGCCCTTTCTCAAGGGAATACAGGGCTTCCCCATGCATGTATCTGCTGGTGGCTGCAGCCCTTTGAGGAAAAACAGCTGTATTCTTGGCAAATCGCTGGATATGGTGATGACTGCAATAAAATAACACAGAAGAAGTGTTTTACCTGCATTTTCCAACACTGGGAAAAAAGCATATTCTTGGGCTTGAAAGCTTTTAGGGGAAGTAGTGTAATTCTTGTGGGTAAACTGAAATGTCATAACTAAGAGGCATCAACAGTTTTTTTCATCCTAGACTAGGTCCATGCAGTTTAAGTGTTCTGACCTCTCAAGAATGTGTTTGCTCAACTCCAGACGTGGTGTCTGTATTGGCAAATGGAATGGTAATTTGCTGGTGGTGTCTGAAACTATGCAGTGAGTTTTCCTGGATTATCATGATTTCTCAGTAAAGGCTGAGTCTTGAAATTCAGTGGAGAAGCCTGAAGGAGGATGAGGACCATACACCAGGATGTCAGCCTCACATCCTGGGTTGAGGGGAAGCCTCTTCTCAATTTAAAATTAAGTCCTGTAGAAAGACTTAGGAAAAACAGAGTATGTGCAGATACTGGTTTTTGTTTTTCTCCTTAACCCGATGCTCATGTCACATAATGTGAGCACTTCAGATGAGTAACTGTGATACTCTTGATTGAGCATGTGCTATGCTTCTAAGAGCATAGTAACTCTGACAAAAAAAAAAAAAACAACAAACCACCACAACAAAAACAAACAAACAAAAAAACAACCAACCAACCAACCAACCAAAAAAGAACTGCATATTTGTATCATAGACCTAGTTCATGGTACCTGGTGCTGCCTGGCCACTTCCTCCTGTGCATCTTGGCCTTGCTCTGGTGTCACTGTAGAGCCAAGAGACACCCTCCTTACCCTGATGCTGTTTCCTCAGTTCTTACACATCCCAGACATGGTCATGACTGTGCAGAGTAGAGGAAGTGAATGATCACCGTTCGTTCATTTGGAAATTTCCATTATCATTTAAAGAATTTGGCAGAGTGTTTGATAGCATCTAGTAATGGGAGAGGAGGTAAGTCTAAATAGGGAAACAAGGAGCCCATTTGTGAAGCACTCACAAGGTTTTCTAAGGTTTTTCGGCTTACATTGACCCCTTGAAAGTAAATCGGAGACAAGTGTCTAGGTTCATCAACAAACCTTAGCTAACGCTCTGAAAAATATAGTTCCTTTAAATAATTCTCCCCCATTACAGGATATATGTGATTCCATTAGTGCTTTCCTAGTAAAGCAAGATATCAGAGGCTGTTGTTTCCTTATGCAGCTCCAGCTTGGTGTTGAAGTATTTCAGATTTGAAGCTTCAAAAGTCAATCATCTGATTAATACTGCCATCCCCATAATGAGTTTTTTCTCTCTTTGTGGGAAACCTGTAGTTTTGAAATGCCTCACACAGATGCCTCTAAATACATTTCCTGTGCACTCAGACTTGATCCAGTTCCTATAGTTGTGTGATGGAACTGGTGGTGCTGCAACTATTTTCAAAAATTCCTCTAAGAATCAAGGAGACAGCATGGGGCCGTGCTGCAGCCTTCCAGGAGGCTTCCATGAGCCAGTCCCACTACATCACCAGTAAGTTTCAAGCCCTTTTCTTCCCCCTGCAGTGCATCCTGCCTTCTAGAGTTGTACAAAGAGACCAGGACCACATAAAGTATTCCTGAACCGAGCAGCCTGCTGCATTTTGTGTGTTCAAAACTACCTCCTTTGTTATGACAGATAACTGCAGTCTGGCTACAAAATCTGCAACAGGGATTGGTAACCCTCCAGGATGATACTTGGCACTCAAGAACTAACACATGGTTTTGTTACATGAGCATGAGTCTAATAAAATGGCTCACTGATTTAAGATGCCTCTTTGTAAAAACAAGATGCAGTTGGATTTGTGATGATTTGGCAAGTTCAATTATTAACTTCTTTTGCAGGGTAAGCTTTGACCAGAAATTTGCCATGAACCCATGGGCACATCCTGCTAGGAAACAGCACGCAGAAATCCTTCACTGTCCTCCATGATTTATGGTACACAGTGCAAACTTGGAGAGTAGAGCTGTATTTTCCCCCGAGGAAGTCATGACAACCCCCATTGCCACTCCAGAGCAGAATGCTCTGATGTTTCCATGTTTTAATGCTGTGATACAGTTCTGCTGTGCTCTAGACACTGCATCTAAGGAAACTTTGACAGGTCCTGGACTGGCCTGTTGTACAGTCTGCTTTCACTGTTTTTTGGGAGAAAAATGGAATGTAGTGAAGAGCCCAAGCTATGTTAGTTATGCAGCATCCTGTGTGATTGTTTGTGAACACAGCAGCTAAAGATAGAAGCGCACCACAGAGATGCTAAAAATACTGTCTAACTCTACTGTGGTTGTTTAGCATTTGGAGTGCTATAGTTGGCCTGACACAGACAAAGGGAAGATGAAGTTTTGCAATTTGAATATGCAAATGAAATCCTGATCTTGCAAATGTGCAATCATATGCTCGGATCTAAAAGGACTGCTTGAATTCCTGAAGTTTATCACTGGCTAAAGATTAGGAGTTTAATCAGTCAAATGCAGTGTCGTCAGAAGTTTGTGTGATTGAATGGCCATGTGGAGACTTTACTTCAAAAAGCAACAAAAAAAAAACCATGTTGTGTGATTAACATCAGGTTTTTACATTCCACATGTTGATACTTGGAACCATGTTGTCTGATAAATCATCCCTTATTAACACAGTAGGTTGCAAGCACTTTCTTCTTTACATTTATATGCAAGATTTAGTAAACAGTGTTTTAATATCAATGGGAACACATGCTATGCTTCATAGCTTTCAACTGTTTGACCTTTAAAGGCAGAACAAAGGCTTAGAAATTAGAGTTTACTTAAAACTGAGATGTGTAGAAAGCTCAAATGGTTGTACAATTCACTTCTGCTGCAAGAACACCATTTTCTCTAGTATTGTTTGCACAAATCAGCATTTGTGTTGTCAATTTGCAGTGATGAATGTGTGATTAGCATTGCTCACAGGACAGAGAGGAACTGGTATCTATAAGCAGTTGAGAGGTTCTTGGGTTAAAAATGGAGTAACATAAGCATTGCATTTTCTGCTGAAGAGAATTTCTCCAAATGCTGTGTATTTTTTATTCACTCCTTTAGCTGATTATAGTGAAAGAGCAGAGAGTGCAATCCCATCCCTGCTGAGGTCACTGTTCCAGAATTTTTCGTTGAGGCCAGGATTTCAATGGCTTTATACAGGATGAGTGTGTCAGGGGTGGGGTGATGATCTGGGTTTGAGTTTTTAGTACCACAATTTTGCAGAATTCCTGTAAAGGTCCCTGGGTAAGTAACAGGTACTGTTGAGACAGTGTGTGTTGGAGGAGCCAGAGCTGCATGCCGATCAGATCATCTTGCTAGTCCAGGAGGAAGGAAGCCTACAAAGAACATGTTGCCAGTGAACAATGTTCCTATTTTAGTTAATGCACACTGAGAATAGTGAAGGTATCATATAGGTAAAGATGAAAATGGTAGGATAAGGTGAAGTAATCAGAAAGAAATTAAATATTCACCACCAGACTCTTCTGCTTTACAAAACATTTTTTCTTCTGGCTGCATAGACTTCTTACTTCTCCATCCAGGTTCAGTGAGAGGCTCATGAGATTCACTCTAAGTAAGGCTCATCTTTATGATTCTGTATTAATCTGTATGCTGTTTATTGTCTCATTTTTTGAAAGGCTAGGGAACATCCAGGAGGCTCGCAAAGGCCCTGTGGATGATGGGTAGAAGAGAGGCTGTTCAGGACCTTTCCTTTCCTTGTCTGTTTGTTCCATCTTCAAGTTTGTTCCAACTTCAAGCTGCTCTTCTAAATGTTTTGTCCTTTGTCAAGCCCAGACAGGAGTTCTGGCTGCAGGAATATATTGTTTTCCCACACAAAAGGCCAGCAGAAGGCTCCTCAGCAGCCCAAGCCCCAGTGTTAGCACGCAGGGGCAGCACACGAGAGGCAGGAGCTGTTATTCTTTGAGGGAGTAAGTGTGAGTAGTTCAGCTGTTGAAACAAAAATGGCTTTTCTTCAGACTGAAATCCCGTTGTTTCTTATTGTTCTGAGAATATGAGAGCTTTTTGGCCCCAGGTTTGACCTAATTAAAGGCTTTGCCTCCAGGCTGCTAATTCCCAAACCATACCTTTTGACAAAATGGAACCTCTAGTTTGATAAAACTGCATCAGTAAATCTTAAGGGATTTTAAAAAATAATGCAATATGTAGCAGAAAAGAAGTGGCAGACTGGGTTCTATCTGGTTATCTAGTAAGTGGCAAACCTACCTCATCATTTGGGTCATAGACAGCCTGTTTCTTATACTTAGCTACTGTTAGCTTGTCATCATTGCATAACTGTGCCATTGCTAGGGACTGGAAAAGAAGAGAGAAAAGTATCTTTCAAATCCCAGTAGACCTAAGCAGCAAAAATATCACTTTTTGCTCAGTGGAGAGTGTCTGCAATTCTCCAGCCTAGCTATTGCCATGAGAAATTAATGTAGTCTACAAAATTACTGCAAAGTGTTCCGTAGGACTTTGAAATTAATGGACTATAAAAAAAGATATAAAACAATACTGCTGGTATTAAAACTGAGGTAAGATGAGGTAATACTGATGGAAAAGTGTTGAGTCTAAGATTGATCTTGATTTACAGCCAGATACGAAAGAAATGCTCTTGTACTATAGTTTAAAAACCAAGAGGCAGAGAACTTGTTCTGTCTTCAGCTGTCTAGTTAATAACACTTGTCATTAAATGAAACGTGGAAGTTACAGACAAACAATATGCGTGACGTGCTTGCTGTAAGTCTGCAGATGACTAATTAAGAGGCATCTATACAGAGATCTCCTGCTAGCAGTACAACACAGGAGTGAGCAGTAGTCCTGTTACTCCAGATTCATTTGTCAACAGCAATTTTTCCCCTGGAAAACTTTCATTTTTAGCAGTGCAATAATACTGAAAGTAGATGAATTAGTAAGGAAAGACAAGATGGGAAGGCTCTGAACATTTGTTAGGGCACTTCTCTGTTGGTGCCTTCTAAATGAGACTGGTGATTCTGTCTGACCTGAAAAGGAACAAAACTCCCAGTTCAGGATTTTTTTAGTTTTTTCTTTACAATGAATGTTACTTGGTCTCTTGCTTGTGGCTGACTTCTGTGGGATAGCAAAATATATATATTCTTGGCCATGTTTTTTTTTTCCTCCCTAGAGCAGATCCTAGTTTGATATCTTCACAAGGACATAAATGATATTGTCTGTAATTTTGTACAAGGGTACTCAGAAAAACCTTGTTCACAAACTTGCTGCTGAGTAGCCTGTAAGATGTTTCAGTTTAAAGCAGGATATAGTTCACATATATTTCCGTCACATTGCATAACAGCATTCAGACAAATTGGTATGAGAAAATCGTATTTGTAGTATTTCCTTCCCTTTAATTTTTGGTTAAGATTTAGAAGAACAAGCTAATAACCTTAAGCTGTTGTAGTCCAGGTTGAGTTTCCTGTTAGTTTCTGTGGTTTAAGCTTATTGTAAGATCACATCTTTCCGGTTTGGTATAGTCATGATGGTTTGGATTTTGGTGCTTACCAGCCAAACGGTGCAGTTCTGAGTATTTGCAGCCAGGATTGCTTCCTCTGCCATGTGGTGGCTTGGGAAAGAAGGCCACGTAGACGAAATAGAGTGCCATGTCAGCAGTCACCATTTAAAATTTCACATTTCCTCAACAGTCAAACAAGAGACCTGTTGTGCTGCAGCAGTGTCATCAGGAAGGGAAACTGATTGTAGCTCTGGAGTGACAGTGTGAGGGAGCAAAAACCTCTTGTCCTGGGTTCTGGTGATGCACATGACATGTCTGTCAGCCCAGAGCCCAGATGCCTGCAGGCATGAGAGACACTACTCTGCCAGCTCTGTGTTTTTACACTCACTATAGGG
Organism: Phaethornis superciliosus; assembly: GCA_023637945.1. Taxonomy (NCBI): domain Eukaryota; kingdom Metazoa; phylum Chordata; class Aves; order Apodiformes; family Trochilidae; genus Phaethornis; species Phaethornis superciliosus. The sequence continues at coordinate 12,317,429 of JAJQWJ010000015.1, forward strand.
AGCATTGCCACCTTTATTAAGGAAAAGCACACACTTTGTTTTCTTCTTTATCTCTTAACACAGCTTGAGGTTCCTGAGGTGCTGAGGGAATAACTGGAGAAGATCACAATAAGTGGTGACAGTAATGGGGCAAAGGATCACAGCATGAGCCCATCAAGTCAACTGATATTTGTACTGATGGAAGATCAAATTCTACAAATGTAGCAGCACTGTTTAGGAGGCATTTGATATGTGGGTAACCTAGCTAGCAACTTCCAATCTATGTTAATATGCTTGGTTTAAAGATGGCAGATTTCATATTGCCACTGTAAATTACAAATTGGGAAAAACATAGTTCCAGGTAAAAATAACCTACATAATTCAAGCTCGCTAATAATCAATGTCTTTTTGTGGTTAAAACGGCTGCTTACATCCCCTATTCCTCTTCCTACATCCTCCCTCCCAGTTGCCTATTTCCATGAGCTTGATGAATAGAAGGAAATCCACCCTGTGAATTTTCCCTATTCATAATCCTTTCTGCACTACCACACCTCAATACAAAGGGATCTGCCACCTTTCCAGCCTGCAAATACCCAACAGACCCCAGAGCAAGCTTTATGCAGGTACTCCTCAGCTGAGGAGTGTTGCTGATTTGAAGCATGGTGAAACACATCTGTGGTAGCTTGGAATTGTACCTTGGAATCACAATGTGATTTCTTTTCTGGCAATGTGAAATGACAACTTTACGTGCATCCATGCTGAAATTGCTTGAAATCAAAAGGGTCAGACAGCCCCAAGGAAGTAGGAAAAATGTGATTTTAGTTTATGTCTAATCTTAGAACGGAGAAAATGAATGGTAGTTTTAAATGCTCGGGCCTTCATGAGTTCTCCTTGTAACCTGAGATGTGGCTTTGATAAAGCATAGTTTATGTTCCTTAACACAGACTGCTTTGCCTCCTCCCTAGTCAGCAGGAGGCTTTTTTTCTTGGATTCAGATGTATATTGTGAGTTTCTGTTACCAAACTGCAGCCCGCATGCAGAAATGGAACCTTGCAGATGTGCTAAATGCATTTAATGCAACAACAGGTTCTGATGGAGTTAAATGGGGCCCATAAGCAGTTGGGTTTTGTTGCTCACATACAAGCCAGCCCTTTACTCTTGGGTTGCTCAAGAAGGGCTGCAAGTAACTGCTGCCATTTAAAAGGTAATTTATCAGGTACACTTTCCAGCCTTTAAACACACAGTTGAATTCACACCTCTTTTCCATGAACTGTCCTCAAAGATTAGTAGGACATTAAAATCTACCTAGATTGTGGATAAAGGAGCAATAGAGAGCACAAACCTTTCCTAATTGTGTGTTTAAGGCAGAGGAGGAAAAATTGCTAAGTTTTCTTGTTTTATGTGGAAAACTGCCAGTTTCATTTTCTCATTACATGACTGTTTTTGTCAGAACAGATAGAAGCATTTTGGGCTGATGGGCAGATAGCTCTCGCCGAAGCTTGTTGAAGCCACAGAGACTGAAGTCTTGATCGCTGAATGCTGCAAACACTTTGCCTCTGGCAAATACATACTTCCAGTTTTGGCAGTGTCTAGTGTTTGAAAGAGTCATGGAGTGATAGGTTGTCTGGTCAGCACAGTGGAGCAAGCTATAGACTCAGGTTTTATACTTTGCAGAAAAAAAAAAAAACGAAACCAGTTTGCAATATACCTTGAAAAATACTGGGGAAAAGTCTTTTACTCATCTTGTGATGCTGCATTGCTCAGCCCTTCCACCAAAATTTAAATTTGTTCTTCTGTTAAAATAATTCAGATATGTCCTATCATAGGAGCCTGTTGTTGACCTGGATTCCCCACATTTCTGAGGCACCCATGTATTGCTTTGAAAGACTTTGTGCAAAGCTGGCACAACACCAGCAAATACTGGTATCTGTGGCTAGATCAAAATGTTCCCCACCTCCTGTCTTCTTTTGCCATCATTTCTCTCTTTTCTGCAATCAAACAATCGGAAAAAACAACACTTGGGATTTCCCAGAAATTACAAATCTCTTGAGATTCCCAGTGAAAGTTTATCTAACTCCCAGTGTGTATATCCCAGTTGTACATCTGTAGATGTCATGCTGCTAAACCAAGACCATCTCCAGCAATGATGGTGATGGATGGGGAATGATGCTGGAGATGGGGGTTGTTGGACTAGAGCCTACATACATCAGTTCAAAATGCCAGTGTCCCATCAGGCTTGGTTCTTGCTCGAAGAGGCTGGGTGGGTGTGGGAATCCCTGCTGTAGGTTGGATCTCTCAATGGCAGCAAATGGGGTGGAGTGGTTGCAGATCAATAATCAACACCCTGCAGTTGGTGTAAATCAAGGCTCTGACAGGCTGCAGAAGCCAGGAAGAGGCACAGAAATGCCTCGCCTGATGTTTTTCCTCACTCTCATTTCTGCACTACATTGACCTAAATAAGAATCTCTGGTAAGATTTGGCTTTTTTTCTGGTGCAAGATGGATTGTGGCAAGGCTGGAGGGTGAGGCTGTCCAAGCAGGCCCTGGTGGCTGTTTCCTCCGGGATAGTGTATAGGGAAAGGAGCAAGTGACAGGTGGAAAATGGAGAGGGACTGGCAGTCCTTCCTTCATGGTTCACATGGGTGGCAGCTGGGGACAGCTGGTGCATTGCAGGAAGGGGGAAGACCGAGTGACATCGAGGCAGGGAGCCAGACCAGAGCCACTCAATTGGTTATTAAAATCCAATGGAACCACCAGTTTGTATTTAGTAATAATTTGATCTCTCTGCTTCAGTTTTTGCCACTTCCAGCCTTCCTTTCTCCCTTCATTGAGAAATAGCAAGTTACTCAAGGACAGCACCACCTCCTGAGTTTGGGAAGTGCCTGACTCCCAGGGCACCTTCGGAGAGCTCTGTCTAGGAGTGGTGCAGCTGAGGATGAGTTTTCCTTGCTGAGTCCAACTTTTCTTCCTTGCACAAGAGAAGCCTGCAGAGTGCCCTGCCCACACGCAGGGGATTGGGGCTGTGTGGAGATGCAGTGTGTGACAAATTAGATGTTTGTTAACTGCAGCAGTATAGCTTCCTTGGATGGAGCAGGGTAAACAGTTATTATTTATTCTTGTTAGACTGCCATGGCAAGCTAGCAGCACTACTCATTTGTAACTTGTGTCTTTCCCAGAAAGCCTGTTGGCTTGGAGAGCATAGGAGTGCTGGGATCAAGGCACTCTCCCTTCTGAAATCACCCCTGAGACAGTGAACACCTCATAATCAGATATTCCCCAAATCTGAGGGCCTGCCTTTCTTTCCCAGGCATTCCCAAACAGAAGTTAGCCTGAGCATTTTAATGCATTTTAATTAATGGAATGAGCAAGGTCACAAGAGCATTCGTTGCTTTTCTGCTTCATCCTTGCTTGCACACATGAGCAAAGCTTTCCTTGTACTTGGCCATATGCAGCCTCCAGTCAGCTTGTGTGTTTATATTTTAAAATATTTCTATTCACTTGTCAGGTATTCAGTTTTAAACAGAGCTTCCCCTCAGTTCAAGAAGGACAAGGAACTGCTTGAAAGAGTCCAGTGCAGAGCCACAGAGATAATTAAGGGAGTGGAACATATGCCTTATGAGGAAAGGCTGAGGGAGCTGGGGAGCTGGGTCTCTTTAGCTTGGAGAAGAGGAGATTCAGGGTCAGCCTCATTAATGTTTATAATTATGTAGAGGGTGATCAGGAGGATGGAGCCAGGCTCTTGTCAGTGATGTCCAATGGTAGGACAAGGGGTGCAAGCTGGAGCATAGGAGGTTCCATGTAAACATCAGGAAAAGTTTTTTCACTGTGAGGGGGAAATAACACTGAAACAGGCTGCTCAGTGAGGTTGTGGAGTCTCCTTCTTTGGAAACATTCAAAACCTGTCTGGACACGTTCCTATGTGACCTACACCAGGTGATCATGCTCTGGCAGGGGGGTTGGGCTTGATGATCTTTTGAGGTCCCTTCCAACCCCTAACATTTTGTGATTTTGTGCCCAATATGCTGATCAGCAGAGAAAGGGCAAGAACTTATTTTTGGTGCCCTTATTTCTGTTGATATTACCAAATAGCATAAGCCCTTTTGGAGAAGAAGAGAAAGAGTTGCAATAAATCACCTCCTTCCTGGGGAATCCGGGGCCAAGAAAATGAAGTAGGCAGCAGAAGTGTTTTTGGTGAGGGCAGAGTCTAGAAAAGTCTAGATAGGCTTTAAAGAGACAGTCCAGAGACATCTGAGAGCAATTGATGAATGCTCTGCAACAAGCAGCTTCTGGAATGAGTTCAGTCAGGAGCTCCTGGTCCTAAGTCATAGTGCCTTGCTGATGATCTGCCACTGTTGTTAGCATGTCTGAGACATCCAGCATCCCCCTAATATGAAACTGCATTGCTGTCCCCTGCACTGGTCTGAGCTGCCACCATGACACATTGGTGGAAAGCAGTCACTGGGTAATGGGGAGAAATGTGGTGGTTCTTCATGGCCAGGGCCAGCACAGAGTGTGCTGCAGAGGAGCAACAACCACCTGGGCTCCAGTGGGGAATGCTGAAACAAACCTCCCAGCTCATCTGTCCAGCCCAAGAGAGGATTCCTGTATGTAGATGATACTTCATACTTCAGTGCCTGATGAAATACCACCATCTAATTTTTTTTTTAATTTTATGTGCTTGCAGCAGAGGGCTGATAATACACAGGTGTCCCTTTCAACCAGAATTATTCTGTGATTTGTTTAGTTGCTTTAAGGATGGTATCTTTCTTACTCAAATTTGGGGCTGTAGGCAAATCTGTCTTAAGCAGAAGCAGTGCTCCTAAGTTGTGTCGAGTTATACCTGCCTGCCCTGGGGGAAATTGGTCTCTTGGATTTTATGGTCCTCGTGCAGATAGTCACCTGGGAAACAGGAATCTTGCTTTTCAAGAGAATATGACACCCAGCTAATTTTATTGCCTCTCATACAGCCAGGCTTCTCACGAGGGCTGAGCAACAGCATCCTATTTAAAAATCCTGCCCTAGTTTTGGAATGCCCATGCCATCTGAAAGCTATGGCCTTATTTTATCTGTTTATATCTAGTAATAGTCTTGGAGAAATGGAGTTTTGTTTTCCCATCACATTTATTCCCCAGTGCAAGAGTTAAAAAACTATTTTTCAATGTTTAGGAAGCACAAATTTTTCCCCAGTAACTCAGGGCAAAGGAATGTCTTATGGCAAAAGAAGCACTGGCAAGGACATGCATGCCAGTGTGTCAGCTGGCCAAGTGTGGGAGATCCCCCAACACTTCCTGCCTGAAGGTTCCCAGGGTGCAGCTTGGGAACACAATGTGTTTATTTTGGATGTGTGAAGCCCCTGTACAGATTCCCTGTACGTATCTGGGTTTAAATATGTGTAGTTGTGTTCTACCAACATGTTTCAGCCTACACAGGGCAACATCTGTTGAAACATGCAACTCTGGCTTAGTTTTAGCAAAGAAAATGAAGGAAAACAATTTCATCCATCACTAGACCAGCACTTGGGACAAGATTTAGGCCTTGTTCCATTTCCTAAAGCTAAGCAAATTTTGACCTGATTAACCCAGAGGAATAATCAAATCACTGATGGTTCAGCTGCCTGGCTGTGATGGAAAGGTGATCTCTTGCAGAGTGACAATGTAAACCACACACAGCTCTGCTGGCCAAAGAGGGCCGTCAGGTAGCCAGTCCATGGGGCTCTGAAAGGAGGTCTCCCCATTCAGTGCTGGTTCTCACTTGCCACTGTTTTTTGCATGCAACCCATGTTAAAACAATGCAACTGGAGATCACAGGAGAGTATCACTGACTGCTCTAGTCAGGGGTAGCTCTTGCAGGCTAGGGGAGAAACATCCATGTCAAAAAGTCTCTTTGACACAGTGCCATTCAAAACTGCTGTGTCTGTTGATGGATGGGAGGAGAACTTCTCCTTAAACCTGATCAGCAGCTCTCCATAATATTCAGACCTGCTTTTCCATGTGTCACGATGGTCATGTACAACTAACTTGTGTCCTCTTACTCCCTTCCAAATGTCTGTGTAAGCCGGGTACTAGTATGGCAATGTTTGATATTAATCCCAAACTCCATCTAGAGCCTGAGCAACTGTAGGCACAAATCTCTCTGCCCAGCAATTTAGAAATGAGTGATGAGAAAGCACTTGGGTGAGTCCAGCTGGGTGAGCAACTGGGCAGCTCTCCTGTGTTCCCAGGTCAGAAAAATGCACATTTGTGGTTGAATATCTGAAGATAGTCTGAATTTAGGAATGGACTTTGGCCATTTGCCCTATTTGACCTTCATGTGCATGTTGCAGATGGAGCCACACAAGGTGTCCCCACCTCATGCCTCACAGCCTCCACACACCCTGCAGGGATCATCCTTGGCCAGTACCAAAGTTGCTGGCCATTGCAGTGACTCAGCCAAAACTGTGATCTACTTAATAAGAAGTGTAAAATTTATGAATGAGTCATAACCACAACAGCCTTAGAATGGATCTGGTTATACCAGGGTTAGGTGGTGGGGCTTTTCTAGTTGTTAAAGCTGTTATATGAGCTGCTACTAGATGTGATTTTTTTTCATGGTACTGGATGGCTGGCAGCACTTGGAATTTTAGGCCAGGGCTGGGAGAGGCTTTACTGTGAGCTGGCTGAGAGGAGCAGTGACTTTCTATGGCTTTCCCATTGCTGATTAGATAGTTTTCCAAATGCCAGCTCCCTGTATTGATAAACAAGGATATAATGCTTATTTCCCTTAACTTGAAGCAGCAATGTTAATGTCTGATTAATCTTATGACATACAGGTCATGCTTGTTAAAATTGAAAGCCACAGATTATTGTATTTGGAAAAGATTGCCATATGATGCTGAATTAGTATTAGAAGCATTGTTTTCAGTTTCTTTATATGTATAATGCAGGTTTTTGCCCCTAAGATTTGTAGATTTACAACTCTACCATTTATTACAGATCAAGATACTTATATAATTTTATTTTGAAAACACCTCCCTTTTTATTAATTAGTTTAAATCCTAAAAAAGCAAAGCCCATACTGTCTTAGACTTTAATGAATAAACAAAAATTAAGAGGTTTAGCTGCTGTCTACTAATTTCTGAAATCTAAGACATCTGTGATTAGAAAGCTTGAAAGTCTGTTTAGATAGATTGTTGAGAAATTGGTTTGGTTTGGTTTGTTTAAAAAGTATGCCAGTTATTTCAGAAGTTCTGCATAGTAAGAATGTAAAAGAATTTATTTGTCTCAGGTCTGAATTTAATTCGAGTCGCTGGCAGAAGGTCACTAATTTCAGTCCAGGGTTTCATTCAGATCTACCATTGTTTAGACCTAAAAAAATGTTACCATAAAAATGTTGGCATGTTTGCTATTCAGGGAGTATAATGTCTTAATTGAAATGGTACCAGAAACTATTAAAGAAACTTCTATTACAGTTGATATGACAGGCAGTGTTTTGTGGCTTTAAGATCTGTTTTAAGGCCAGTATGTGAGATGTAGCCTTGGACTGACTATAACTCTTTGATTTCAGTGATGTTGCACCCACTTAAATCCTGATTGAATTTGTTTTAGATGATTGGTTTTTTAACTGTATGATTTAATTTTCTTTATCTCCAACCCCGAGTTACAGTGTGGAGCTTCAGAGTACATTAGAATAAGGTCAATAACAGATCCTTTTTCTTCCTTTTTTATTTTCCCAGTTACAAGGATCCATTAAAAGAAAACTGGAAGATGATAGCTCTCCTGCCTCCGGTGGTGTGCCTGATGTCATTTTTCCAACTGATAGTAAAAGACTTTGTCTCGATGATGTAAACCTTGCCATGGGCCAAGGTGCCAATCCCAATGTGGCATGTCCAGAAATGCAAAGTTCTGCCTTCTCCACCAGTCACAGTGCTTCTTCCCTGGGAGTCGCAGGTCATCCAGTGCTCCTTGAAAACAATCACATGAATGGTGGTGGCATTGGTTCCCCATTTTCAGTGCCACCCAACACGGAAATAAATCAGAAGGGGTCAATAGGAGGGCAAAACAATAACATCATCCACTATGATGAGAAAGGAAACAGCTTGCAGTCTGTTGATCAAGAGCTGCAAGATCTATTGGAAGAGCTGACAAAAATGCCTGATCCTTCTCCCAACGACCTGGATCTGGAAAAGATTTTGTGCAGCAAGGCTGAAGAGCCACTTGGGCTGAGTCACTCTCAACCAAGCTTAAGTACCACTCCAAAGTCCTCCCCACAGAATTCCCACTTGGAGAACCATGTTGCTAACAAAGATTTTTCTCCAGGCTGCAATCCAACCAGTGGAGGATCTCCACAAATGAGACCATCATCTGCTGGAGCTAACTTCCAAGTTCCTCCTTCAAACAAACCTGCTGCATCACCCATCTCTACAGCACCTCAGAGCAAGAACCAGCCAGCACCCATGCTGCCAGTACCCTTGCCCAACATGCCTGGCTCCAACTGGCATGCTCAGCAGCTAAAGCAGCTGGCAGCTAGCAAGCAGGTATCTACTACTAAACAACAAGTACAGGCTCCCAGTTGGCCAACTATGTCTCCTCCTGGTCTCTCTCCGCCTTACAGGGCAGGATCATCCCCACACCATCAACCTTTTAGTCCTCAAAATGTTATGGTGTCTGGCATGCCTGCTAATAATTTACCAGGGAACAACATTCAGAGTCCTCAAAACACTCTGCTTTCAAGCATGACTTCCAGCAGCACCCCATCCAATGGCCCCTCTCCTCCTTATGGGTCTGAGAAGCTTTCCAGTCCGGCTCTGAACCAGCAGCCCTTCAGCCCACAAAGCTCCATGCTGCCCACCCTGGCAGCAGCCAGCTTACCAGCCAACAACATTAAAAGTCCACAGAACAACTTGGTTGCCAGCATGTCCTCCACAAATACTGGACCTTCTCCACCATACAGGCCAGAAAAGCTATCAAGCCCAGCTCTGCATCAGCAGCCCTTCAGCCCTCAAGGTACATTAATCTCTAACATCACTCCCACCAGCAACCCCACAGGTATGCAGAGCTCGCTTTTTAAATCAATGACTACAAACCAGTCCAAAAATATGAATATAATTATGCAACAGCCATCCAGTAGCTTACAGCCAGGTCTGGTGAATGAGAACCCTGTTAGCCAAGACCAGTTTTCTTTCAATAACACCAAACCACTGTCTCACTTTGCCTCAGAGTCAGCTACTCAAAAGATGTCCCCTCTGCCAGCGGGACAAGGGCAGCAGTCTCTCATTCACTATCTCCAGCAGCAGCAACAGCAGCAGCAGCAGCAGCAGCAGCAGCAGCAGCAGCAATCTCCAGCCACACCACAGTCCCAGCAGACAAACACCAGCCAGTTTCTCCAGCAACAGTTTCGACAGCTGATGCAGCCCCATCGGATGCAGAGGCACATGCAGCCTGCCACGTTGCCATCTCAAAGCAGACAGGTGAGAACACAGCTTTTTGTCTTAGAGGGCTTATGTGAGAATGTTGAGTCATTTATTTTCTTATTTTTACTTTCCTTTGTGTTTCGAATGCCGCGTCGCTAAACTTCTGGGGTGTGCACAGTGCATACAAGGACAAGGCCATAACAACATCCTGGTGCTGTCAGAGTAACTTCATTTATTTCTTCAATTGAAACATGCTGCAATTCCACCATAGAGTGTCTCTTCTAGACTATTGGAGAACTTTATGCTACTAGGCAAAACATATTTCATACCACTAAAATAAATTATTTTTATGTGTATAGATGGTATTCTTATTTGGCTTGTATTGTAAACTGTATAGAGATGTGCCGTAACGTGTTTCCCATCATCTTTTTAGTGGGAATAATTTTTTTCTAAGTGCTCTTCAACAAATTATGTTATGCTTTTTTTTATTTATATTGTTATGCTGTGTTATGCTTTTGAGACTGGGAAAGATCAGGTGGAAGGAGAAATGAAGTTAAACTATGACTTTGCAGACAGCAAGTCAAGCAGTACAGCTCCCTAATAGCAAAAAGGCAGACTTGAAATACCTGTTACCAGCATTTGCCAGAAGCAATGCCCTGCTTTGGATGAGGGCCATTCCCCACCCTTTGTTGATCTTCAATACCAACCGAGCTGGTAAATGCAAAAATTCATCTGGCAGGAGTGAGACACAGCCACAATTTCTCTCCAGCAACTCTTGCCCTGAGACCGAAGGAGCAGTGCCAAGGAATACCCACTGCCACCCCTAATAAGGAAGATTTACTGTGAAGGGGGCTTGGGGAGCACTCTTGACAGCAACCTGGGTGTGAGGAATAAAAACCTATCTTTTTGTTAGGAAGAATAATAGGAAACAGATTGAACATCACCACCAAAGCTAAGGACATGTTAGGCTGAACCAACACTTCTGAAGCAGAATCCTTCAAGCTGCTTAGCTGTGCACACAGGTGCTCCAGCAGCTCCTTGGGAAGGATGGAAACACTTCTCATCCAGCAAACCAGAGGCTGATCTCTGAAGCTCTGCTTGGTCCCTTGGAGAGCATGATGCTGAGCTGGGGGACTCGCCTGGGTTTCTGTACTCTTCTCTGCGTAGTGGCTTTTCTTAAAGAGGTAAATTCCTTCAGTGTAGGTGATTTGGTCTAACCTTGTCCTGTGATACCAATGAGAAATAAGGGGATAGTTACTAAATGTCAGCTTCTCAGTGGTAAATCAATGAGGTGCATTTCCACCGTGCCACTTTGCAATTGACTCATCGTTTTCCAAGTTGTGCATGCTCAGTATTCCCTTGCTTGGATACAGCGGTTTAAAACAGACAGATTGGAACTACTGGAGATTGGAGAATTTGCTTATCCAACTATATAACATGTAAGGATATGACATACATAGTTCACTTTAAAGGATTATCAATATAAGACCTGTAATTCAACAAAGGCATGAAGCAATTATGCTTCTTTAAGCATGTGAGGACCCTGTCATGTTTGTGACCCTTTAAGCTCAGTGGGGCCCAAATTAAACACAAAGTAGGGAGTCTTGCTGCTTGGCATCTAGGAGTCTGGATGGACATATCACTGAAAGTAAGTTGCTGCAGCTTCATGAGACACTGCCCATCAGGTGTTTTATTCTGAAGGCAGTGTGGGTAAAGAATACATTCATGCTGCTTTACCATATCTCGGGTGATGGCAGGTAAGTTGTTAACTCCAGTAACACAACCACTTTTGATTGTAGGTCCATAACCTTTGAGCACAGTTTCTTGGTTTTTTTCTGGCTCCCCAGCTGGGTGTGTGGAATTGCCACATCCCTGTTGGATTCCTGAGGTTTCCTGTGTCCTAGTTTTCCCTGCTTTGCATTTTTGTCCTATACCTCTGAACCTCCTACATCACTGATTACCCCAAAAAATGAAATTAAGAGAGAAAAATTCCTGCAGTGAGCATCTCTAAATGGCTAAAATAGCCCCTCTTCCAGCAGTTTTCCTAGTGTTCTCTCTGTGCTGCATTTTAGTTGATTCTCACCATCTGAGTTATTATAATCTGGCAGATATCAGTAAAGATCAAGGACAGTTAAGACAATGATTACAGGTGATGAGCATTTTACATTTTCAGACTAGTTAGGTAAGCTTATGGTGCCTCCCTCATTTTACAAGTAAGACTTATTACAATAATTACACACCAGATGACAGTACTTCAGTTTTACAGTCTGTTGAGCTGCCGAGGAGGGATGGTGGATGTTCAGGAGTGGAACGTTTTGTTAGGTTTTGATAACTTTATTGCAAATCTTATGGATGAAAATGGATCCTAAGTGCTGAATGAAAAGAAAAATTGCATGGAAAAATATCTTTGGTAGGAAACCTTAAAATTCTGAGATACTTGCTAAGTTTCTTTGAATCTCACATGTAGATCTGTTATTTGTCTGCAATAAATTTCTTATTTACATTGCGACATTACTACTCAAATTTTGGACCCGACCTGCTACATACCAAGTTTATTCTTTCATAGCAAAGTAGCTCCAGTGACTCGGGGTTTGATTTCCAGCAGTGTACCCAGAGCTGAACTGGAGCTTTGCAGAATCTTTGTGCCAGTTCTCTCCTGAGGCAGGTGGTGCATAGGACTTCCCAAGCACAGAGCAGTTGTTTCATTAAAAGGCAAAATGTTAAAGATTCAGATAACAGGGGAGACAACTTCTGCATCGTCAAAAATTAGCGGCCTGGTAGTGGAAAATTGCCTTTTTTAGCATCATTCACAGAAATTTGCTTCCAGAAAAGTAGCAGCATTCCCTGGAATGCTGTTAAGTGTTTAAAAGTCATCCCCTTACTCTGTTGTGCATTTGTAAATGTGACTAAGTTTTATTAAAAAAAGGCAAAGAACTCTCCTTTCAGCAAGAGGTGCAGCTTTGTACAGAAGAAGAATGTGGATGGTGGCCAGTTGGAGGGAGAACAATAAACCATGAAATTTGATCCTTGTAGCAGGCAGGGAAACATGGGGAAGAGAGCAGCAGCGGAGACATGGACCCAGAGTGAGTTTTTCGCTGTTGTTTTAACGAGTATTAAGGCAAAGACTCCACATTCCAGAATCTGGGTTACTGGTGGCGCCTCACAGCTCTACCACTTTTGTACTTAATGATCTGTCTCTTAAGTGTAATCAGTCTGCATCCCGGATCCTGTATTGCCTGGACAACTGGTAAATCTGATAAGGGCTAATCTTTTCCCATCTGAAGCACTATGTCTTTATTGTCAAGCACTGATGGATGTAGTTTGAGGCAATGACAGTTTGCACTGTGGATCCTGCAGGGCTGACACATCTCTTGTGGATGTGTGCAAGTTTTTGGTTCACTCAAGTAGGGCTGATACCTGCTGAGTGAAATTATACTCAAAGGCTCACAAATCCACTATATAACCATGGTAGTAAACGCCAGGGTCAAAAGTAGTCTCCCAAACTGTTGCACACTGTTTTCCTGGCTTAAGCTTCACCATTTCACTTTATTGGCTGTTTGTGGGTGCACGAAAAGCTGCATTTGCCCAGGCAGGTTGAATAGTTGGGCATCTCCCTGATTTTCATGTCTAAATACAGTTTGTACTTGCAGATCTATTATGGCATGTCAGATCTGTTGGGCCCAGTTCTGCAGCTCGGGTACAACCCCTTCCAGAAGAGCTCCCCCGATGTAAGGACAGACACTGAGCTCTGTGAACTGGGAGGAGGGAGGGTTCCCCTGAAGGCTGGGAAATGAGCCCATGATCTTTGCAGTTGAAGCCAGGCTGGAATAAAAGAAACCCTTTCGGTGGCCATTACTTGTCCAGGCCCGAGTTTTTCTGAATCTTGCAGAATCTTTGGGAGGAGGGCAGTATTGCCCACTGCTCTGCACGTAAAATATGGAAAATGCAAATTAAAAGGTTGTTTTGTTGGGGGAGGGAGGGATGGGATGGTGGTGTAGCTAATAAATGGCCATTGTTTAAGGGGGACACTGCATTTCTGAGCTCCACTTGTGCTGTAGGAACCAAATGTGCTATTCTTAGAGCTCTCCACATTCCTGCTGACATCCAGATAGTTGTATACTGGATTGTCAGTGAAGGGTATATTTGTTTCAGCTCCATTGCCAAAAATGATGGTAGAGGAAAAATGATAGGAGAAGAGTCAGAGAGAAATAATATTATTTGCAGTAAAAATGGCTCTATTTTATTACATGTGGACTGCATATGAGATAGTGAAGAGCGTGCTGAAGGATACAAAACCTTTGAAAAGGACTTGAGAATGTTTCTTTAACTGTGGTAAAAGCAGTAATACAGTATCTGAGTTGGCAGACTAAATTACAGGTTGCAGAGAAACCCCAAAACCCCATAGCTAGATTAAATATACTAGGAGGAGAAAAAAAATAAAGAAAAAATCTTGATTTTGAGCATGAGTTCTTTAAATACAGAAACAAAACTGAAGAAGACATACACTGTTATAAACAGTGAACTGACACAGAGCTCAGATGTCAAAGATTAAATAAATATAATGGAATATAAGATAGAGCTTTTATCAATACAAATAGAAATGTTAATACCACAGACTGATTCCTGGGTGTCCTGTGTTATGTGAAGTTACTTCTGCCCATGAAAATTCAGCGCATCATGACTGTTGGGTGAGACAGTTCTGAGCAGCTCTTCATGTTTATAAGCTCTGATGCAGATGGATTTAGAGTTTGAAAAAGCAGAGGATGCAGCCCACAGCATTTGAATATGTACAGTCTTCTTGTAAGTACAGGGAGAAACCATGTTTTAATTGGGATTTCCAAGATGTCACAAGGAGTCTTCTTAACACATAAAACAACTACAGTATTATGTATTAATAAGATCAAAAGTACTGGCCAGATTTCCTCTGCAGTTTCAGCACTACCCCGTCTTAAAAGCCACTTTGAATCAAGTTCTGCTGGTATTTCCCCCTCATCCTTTTTCTTTGTCTTTTTTTTTTTTTTTTTTTTTTTTTTCTTCTTTGCCTTTTCCTTTTTCTTTTCCTTTTTCTTTTCCCTCTTTATTGCTTTTCTCGTTTTCTTTTTTTGTTTTCTTAATCTGGAAAAAGTTTTTAAAATACTACTTTTTTTTTTTTTTTTTTTCTTTTACTAATGCTGTGGAGAAGAAAAACAGATTTGATTTCAAAGGCCAATGGTAGAACAATACCAAAGCAAAGCCTTTGAGGGAGTGGAGAGCTTTTGAAGGCAAAGCAACAAGCCCTTCAGCTAATTAAGTGCCTTTGAATAGGTGAATAAAGGAAGCTGGTCATGAATCTGGATTACAGAGAGCAGTAAGGCTGAGCCTGGAGTTTGACCTCTCCACAGATGTAAAAACATCTTCTTGAATGGCCATTTCTGAATTTGTATTTATCTATGCACTTGCAACTGAGTTGTTTTGTTTTTTTTTTAAGTTGGAAAGTCTCTCTTCTTTCAGTAGGGTCTGAGAGGAGCTTGGCTGAATCTGTTGGACTGCCATCTTCCTTCTCCTCCCTCCCCTGTGAATAAATAATGTCAGATAGCTTTCTGAAACTAAGGACTAAAGTTGTAGAAACAAATGGGCTATTTAGCCTCAACATGCCAACAGTAATACAACATTTTCAGAAGTGCAATTATCAAGATAAAAAACTTAGTTCATATCTGATCATCTTAGCCATTGCTCTTTTGCAGTATTTTTTAAAATTATGTGTGTTGATTACAGGTATTTCAAAGCATTTCCCTCTTTTAGTGAAGCCCTTTTAGCCATGTCTTAACCCTCCCAGTTCTTTGGCCTGTATTTTAAAATGTTTACAGGCATTAATGTTTCTAGAAGCTCTGCCTAATGCACTCATCATTCCTTCCAGTTCAGCTCTCTGTTGTGCTGAAAGCACTTTTGGCCACCATGGAGCAGATCATTAGGGGAAGCAATCTGCAGAGGAGAAGCTGGTAAATGGATCAAATCCTTCTGAACACCACGTGATAGTGAATGAGCATCCTCCCCTGCCCTTACCACACCTTCCTTTTGCATCCAGAATTAATGTGGACACCATGTCAAGTGTGGACACCACGTTTTGCATCCCTTTCTTCAATCCAGACGGGTCATTCCCATGGTTATGATCTGTTTAATAATATGGAAGATGTTCTGCCAGCAGTTTAGCACTTAGGACACAGACAGTTCTATGGGAATCTCATGCTGGACAAATTAAAAATCCGCTATGGAAAAAAAAAAAAAAAGAGAGACTCAGGAGGTTCTACAAACAGCAGTGAGGAGGGCTGAGAGGTGTTCAGAAAACTCTTTCTCCTTGAGACCTGCAGGAGCATGGGTGTATGGGCTGGCGTGTATTACCTGGAGTATTGGGGGAGAAAAACAAGAGGAAGCAGTACTTGTGGACCATGAACATGTAGATGGAAATGTGACTTAGCCTAAAGAAATTTAGGCCAGGGTGCTGAATTTCAGCCTGACAGGCTGCCTTTAATGAGTTTCCCAGTGCCGTGGTCACAGGCTGCAGGTCAGGGCTGTGTCCCCTGGCTCTGCTGCCAGCAGAGGTGTGTGAACCTTGCTCTGGGGTTCTGCACTGACTCAGAAAACCACCCTTTGCCTTTGTGGTCTTGAGCTTTAAGCAACAGGCAATTGTTTTCTTCTGCTCTGCAGTGCAGGGTGAGAGAGAACCTCTTCTCTCAGAGGTGTAGGGAAAATGGTGGTACCAAGCTAACAAGTGTCTGATTCATTTGGTATGAAGCTATACTCTGACACCCATTTGTACCAGAACCACTGTGATCCTGCCAGCCTGAGAGGGCAGTTTCTCTCATTTTCCAGGCAGCTTGGTAGCTGCAATCACTGGTTTTCCTGGGCTAATCATTAGCTGAATCCAGGCCCCAACTGCAGAATTTCTTGCTTTATTCTTTCAATTCACCAATTTTGCATTCTTTATTTTAAAAAAAATAAATCCATATATCCATATGCAGAAATCTAAATTATAAGCAGTTGAGAAAAAGGTATTTAACATGTATTATTTTCTCAACTGTGCTCTTAGATGCAATGAAATTATAATCATAGTCGGAATCTACAGAGTGACTTTCTCACCATTTGGCTTCATAATGAACACTGTGACTTCCTTCTGTGTATCATTCTTAAAAATAACAACATGCGCAGTGGTCAGTGGTGGGTAAGGCACCCCACTTGCATCCTCACTTAGAAGTCAGTGCACCCATAATCCTCATATTGAAAAGGTGTTTTCATGGCATGGCATGCTGGTGAATAGTATTGAGGAAATAGGTTCCATGATCCTATAGTACTATCAGCTTCTTTCATCTGTGCTGTAAATTCCCATTAATGTCAGAACATCTTAATTCCATTTCCCCCTACAATTCTAGAAGATAGGTTTGTTCCTTGTCTGTATTTTCCATATCTTTCTTAATAAATGTCAGTTTGAGGAGCTTGGTTTAAACTAAAAGCATCCTGGATTTCTGAAAACGTGCTCACTTCCCTGAAGTCATGCCCTTCTTACTACCTCGAACTGGATGCCTAAATTAATAATTAATTTTAATACTTTTTTGCAGTGATACCGTGAGAGCATGTTTTGTACCCTTGATTTTGGGGGCATTTCTACCTAGTCGTCTAAAATTCTCTCTTTCCACAAGGCAGAAATGTTTACAGAACCAAAGTCTAATTTAGCAATTAGAATAAAAAGCAAACAAATAAAGAAGAGAGTCCCTGAGATGCTGTTAAATCGTGTGCCTGGCGCCGGGCGGCAGCTCGGGGGGGGAGGTGACTGGAGTCACTTTGTCCTTCTGCTCTGTCCCTCTGTCACTTCTGCCTCGCTGCAGTAAACGCTGCACACAAAATAAAAGTACAAACATGTTTTGTTTCAGATGAAACAGCTAGAAATAACTTTCCTGGTAAAATGAACTCAGTCTCTCTCTCTTTTTTTTTTTTCCCTTTTCTTTTTCTCTGGGCATTTTGGAGAAATTTCAGTGTGTGGGTGGGGGGAAACAAAGCCCTGGCTGTAAACAGGAACTGATATTGTCTCTGCATCTGAATGGGGAGAGAAACTGAAGTGGCCTCAGTGGTTCTTTCGTACATCTGCGAGTCTGGAAACACTGGGATGATTCACGGTTTGCTGATTAATACAGGAGCAAGCAAAATGGTGTGAATTAACAGCCATTACAGAGCTGGGCTGGATGGCAAATATCCCCCTAGAACAAATGATGTTTCACGAAGATTGCTTGGAGGAAGAGGTAATGGGTCTTAAATACAAATTAGAAGCAGTCCCATCAAAGCTGTTAGCATTAAGGTTTGAAAGCCAAACACTATTATGAGCTGTCTTCAAAACCTGTACATTTAGGAAGCGTATCAGTCTGCCGGGTTATCTGTGTAATATTTCTGTCTCCAGCACTTTGGACTATTTCAAGCAGCTGACACTAATAATTGATAGAAATCTACAACCAGAATGTAGCAGCTCTTGGTAGGGCTTTGAAGGCTAATTACTCTATTACACATACGTTTAAAAGTTAAAATTTTTGTAGCCTATTTAAAGGCAAATATTATAATTATCAGTACATAAATATTAAAAGCACTGCTGTTAACAAAAAGTACTCCCGTATTACAATTTAATCCTTTGCATACAGGAATGTTAAAAGAAGTTTAGAAACAGATTAGTTCAGTAATATTCTCTTTATAGCCAGCAAAATTATTTAATATATCTCTAAAAAAAAAAATAAATCACACCACCTTAGATCAGTGTCAGGCAGATGCAGATGTAAATGTAGGTTATGGACAAGCTGTGCTGAGCTATTTTTTCCCCATAACAATTGATAAGAGACCTGCAATGAGGGTAAGCTCTGTAATGTAGACAAAATAGTATGATATCCCAGTCTAAGACATCACATTAACAGCTTGATC
Source organism: Phaethornis superciliosus (assembly GCA_023637945.1). Classification (NCBI taxonomy): domain Eukaryota; kingdom Metazoa; phylum Chordata; class Aves; order Apodiformes; family Trochilidae; genus Phaethornis; species Phaethornis superciliosus. The sequence goes on from JAJQWJ010000015.1 coordinate 12,335,729, forward strand.
TTGTAAAGATTCAAACACACACACCTACATTTACACAGTGGGAGGTCATTCCAGGATGACTACAGGATTATTTCTGAGAGCAGAATGAATCATGTATGTATATAGCCTCTGTATGCACAAAACCAAAGGTGGGGGGAAAGGATGCAGCAAAGGGAATAAAAAGAGAGCTGGAACTTTAGGGGCACTTGTTTTTACTTTAGCTCAAGTTTATGTTTGAATTATTTTTTGCTTTTCTCTTTTTTTTTTGTTTGTTCCTTTTTTTTCCCCTTGCATTTAGTATTAACATTTTATAGACGTGCCAGACTTTGAGTAAGTTTATATTCTAATCAGTTCAGCAGTTATTTGCAATTCTCTGGGGTTTGTTTTTTGCAGTCATGAATTGCAGCAGCAAAATTTGCCCCTTGCAGGAAGGAAAACTGCCCTCTCTTCTTGGGCATAGCAGTTGCAAAGGCAAGGAGGAGAAAAGTAAAAGAGGGGAAAAAAAAAGATAGTAACAAAGACATTTTTTCCTCTCTCTTTTTCTTTTGTGATCGCAGGCTGCTAATGTGTTTTTTCCCTTTCCAGAAAGATGTGGGCTTTTGGAAGCTTCTTCTTCCATAACAAAAGTGTTTAATGTTTCCTTTATTCTCCAGGATTATTAAGCATAAACTGTTACTGTGCTGGATTGAAGGGTGGTTTACACGGCCCTTGTATCTGGGCAGTCTGTTTTCTTTTACCATTGCTCCAAAGGGCGTGTTTTAAGCAATGAATGAATAACCGTATGAACATTATTTTTTTGTTTCGTACAACCCCCTTTTTCTCCTCCTTTCCAGCTCAGTCAGCACACTTTCCGCAGTAGCATTTTAGTTTTCTACGTAGAAATGCGGATTTTATCAGAATAGATACCTAAGAAGAAGGAGATACTTTGTTTTCTCCTATCCCTCTTCTCCCAAGAGATACCCAGTGACTTCCTCTATTAGTCCATTAATCGCCGTAGCTCAAAATTCAGCCTGATCAAAGGAGCAGAACGAGGTTGAAAAGTGCAGATTCTGGCAATTGACTTGACTGTTTAGATTCCCCGCTGAGCTCATTTAGAGCTGGAATTAAGCTATTCCTGCTGTATTTTTCGTCCTTGGCTCGGCTGTGATGCTTTGCACGGCCCAGACCCAGCATCTCCAGCACTGACTCCCTCTGCCAGGAGAAAGCTGAGGAAATCTTGGTTTAGTTTGATCAGAAGGCCTGGGTTCCTGTGTGCCGATTGTGCCAGCTATCCGGCTGCAGAAAAAGTGGAGAACCTGTTAACTGAAGGGGCAGGTAGGGGCAGGTGTAAATATTGATGGTTCTCTGGTGGTTGTTTTTTCCCTGAAAGCATCAGGTTTTGGGCCCTCGCCGCCCTGTTTGCTGAGGTTGGTGTGCGGGTTAGGAGTCGGAAGGAAAGATTTAAAAAAAAAAAAGGAAATTTGTAAACAACATGAAGTTTCTGGTAAAAGTTTTCTTTACGATGTAATAACTCACTTAAAGAATCCAGTTTTTTTGAATGCCTGTTTATACGTGCAGTTAGATTAGAAACTGGTGCTGTTTTGTCTCATTAATAGTCTTGTTGGTTCTTGTTTGCTTAAGGCAAAAAATGCAGACTGCCCATACCTGTGTTGTTCATTGCGATTAACATCTGATTTTGCAATCCTTACACATCTCAAGTTCCTATTGATGTAACCAGGAGTTACAAGTTCTCCAGGAACAGTGTTGTACTCTTGATGTCATTATTTGTGATTCTACAGTTCCCCAAAGTGTGCTAATATTTCTCAAAGAGAGACAGAGTAATTTGATGTGTAAGTTCTTCTCTCATTAAACTGAATTATTGTTATTGAAATGTGAATGGCATTCGATTATCAGAAAATATTATGTGTTTAATGGTTTAAGAGTGCTTAAGGTCAGCAAGAACAGAGGAATGCTGATACCATCGCCACAGACTGTGTGATAGTCCTGAAACATGAGTAAAACTTTAACCAAATAAGATTTTGCGAGGCATGTTGGTGTTTCACCGTAACTTAGGACTTTGTCTAAAATCTCTTGTGTTTATTTATGTTGTGTTTCACTTAAAAAAAAACAAACCCAAGCACAAAAAACAAACAAAAAAACCCCCTGACCATTTATTAAGAACTTTCTTTATTAAGCAAATATATTGTCAGCGAGGGAAGAAAGGGACAAATCCATTTTGTGCCCAGTCCAGAGTCTGAGCTTTTTCCTACATAGATTTTATATATATGTCTATAAATTTTAATTTTAAAAAGAACTGTGACATTTATCAGCGACCTATGTGCAGAAAGATTAGAAAGGGACTCCCAGCTTGGATATGATGCTCCTTTCCGGGTTGACACTATATATAAAGCTGCAGTGCTTTAGTTTACAGAGGTTTCCTCATATTTCATACTTGATAAAGCATTTGTCAGTATGGTAAACTAAAATCTTACTCTCTGATTTTTATTTTTTTTTTTTTTTTGGCTTATGGTAACAGTATTGAGGCTTTTGATAAGATGAAATGCTGTCTAGCTGCATTTAAAATACACATTTTTGCCTCTCTCTTTCTTGATTAAGCTCAAGGGAGGTTACTTACCTGCTGTATAGATTACTGCCAAACTTAACTGAAAGTACAGTTGAATTGTACTCTGTTCTCTAAACAGCCTATTTTCTTCTTCTGACTGGGTACTAAAAGGCTTTTATTGCTGCACTAACATTTTCCAAATAAAATATTTTTGCCAGTTTCTGAAGAAAGCAGAACAAGTACCACCTTAGACATGCTGGAAGGAGTCCTGGGCCACGGATTATAAACTGAAACAGTTGGTCAGAATAAGGAATTAAAGTAATCCCTGATATTAGGAACATGGAAATGAGATGACCTTCTGTATATGCCCTATGTGAGTTTCTAACCCGGTTGCACTATAGGATCCCCTTTATTGCTGTTCCTCCATACCTTTACTGAGCAGAAAACAAAAGACCAGGCATTCTGCTGGAGACCTTCAGCACATGCTTGCAAATATTACAGACTTTAAATGCATTGTGTTTTTAACAGTAGTTCGTGATTGGAATGACAGGAAGGAAATGAGCAGAAAACATCCTATTCTATCTCTGTATAAAATCTTGCTCGCGAAAGATACAGTTACCACAATAATGATTGGACACTAATTGATTCATTGTGCTGGGAGACAACCTCTGAGGAGGAGGCAGCGGGGTCATTTTCTTGCTCCAACTCCACTTTAGTTGTTTGCTGAGGAAGGGCTGGAGAGGGTTATAAAGCTGCTGCCACTACATTCAGCGCATGTTTTTCTCAGAAAAGAAGAGACACCGCCAGCCAAGATCTCTTTCCTTTGGAAATTGTGGCTGGGAAGGGCCCCTCTGGCTCAGCAGACAAAGTGGGCAGTCAGACAGCCCCTTTCCTGGATCCCAGGCAGGCACCAGACGGCTGAAGGAAGAGAGGCACCAGGCTGAATTAGATTGCCTCCTGCTTTGGACAGTGAGGCAGGGAGGAAGGCTTAATTGCTCGGCAGCTGTTCATTTTTTCCCCTTCTCCCTCGCTGCCCTCCTCCCAGCTGACCCCAGCAGCAGCCACAGCTTGAGCCCCAAGGAAAACTCCCCAACTTGAGGGGAACTACCAAGGTTTCTGGACTTATTTTTATCAGCCTTTATAGCCTGCCCTCAAGTCCAGCAGCAAATGGGAAGAGAAAGGAAAGTATTAAGGGAAAAAAAAGACTCTTTGGCATGACCTGGTAATGTGTCGCTTTGTTTCTGGGTTTGTTTGTGCAGAGGTTTCTGAACGCTGGTGGTGGCCAGGGGCAGGCTGGGACAGGGGACAGGGCAGAGACAGACAGGCGTCTCAGGTGGCATCTGGTGGCATCATGGGCAGCTCCTGGCATCCCATCCGAGTGGACAAACTGGGAGAACCTTCAAATGAGCCCCCTGCCATGTGGCACTCCCTGCCGCTGGATTTATGAGACATTTGAGATTTCCTCTCCGGAGCTGCCGTGCCGTTTACAGAGATCTCCCAGCCTGCACACTGTAATGTTCACTGTAAAAGGTAATACAGCCTCCACACTGTAATGTTCATGACCTGACTATTAAAGTAAAAGCTTTTTTGAACCTCGGAGAACTTACAGAGGTTTCCAGCCTTCCAAAATTGGCTTAGGCCAGACTTTCAGATTTGCATGTATCTCATAATCCCAAGCTGTCTGAACCTCATGTTTGTGCAGGAAGCTGAGTTTGTTTTCTCAATTGCTCCACTCCTGTATTTCCTTTTAGAAATCTGTTTCTGTGCCTTAGCAATGAGGCTGCAGTCAGCTTTCAGCTCACCTGCCTTGCAGAGAGGGGCTTTGCTTATCTGCTGCTCCACCAGCCTTCCTGGGCCTGGTCACCTCCAGCACAATGTCAAGCTAACCCAATTTTGCAGCTGGTATCGAGAGCCAAAGGCAAGCTTTGTTAGATGTCTTATTAATTCCTGCACTTGTAGAATTTATTGTATATTTTTCCTCCAGTTCCACTGACTCACACAGTGCCTGGGGGTGGAGGAAGGGGGAGAACAAGAAGGCTGTAACCCAGGTCTCATGTACTCATCTGGTAAAGCCAGTCGTCAATAAGCCTTTCCCCTCTCTGTCCACAAAGATAGTCCCTCTCGGGAGCCTGTTTGGCCTCCCAGTTATAATTATGGCATCTGTAGTTTTGTGCATGACTGTCCTCCTAGGCCGACTGCTTCTTCTCTGCCAGGGTGTTGTGTCTGTGTGACAGCATTGGAATTGGAAATGCCCGGAGAGCCGATGTGCAGCCCTGCACTATTTGGGAGCATGGGCTGTTGTGGCACGCTAATCTCTTGAAATGAAGCATAGTTTCTGCTTATTTTTATGATATCTTTAACAGCATAAACCAAGAACTTGAGAGTGAGCACCAGCACAGGGTTTTGGCACATTTCTTTAAAGGCACAAACTGTGATGGGGATCTTTGCTCAGGGCCACTGGAAAGATGCAGGGTGTCATTCCTGGAAAGGTGGCATTGCTACCAGATGCTTTGGTGGTCAGAAGGATTTGCATCTGTAAGAAATGGATTTTAAAATGAGGTACAGTAGCATGTAAGTGATTTTATTTTCTTTCTTTTTTTTTTTTTTCTTTTTTTTTTTTTAATCTGTTCAACATGCAGCCTACAATAGCTCTGCCAGTTAGATTTGAATTAAAACCGGCTCCACAAGCTACAAAGGCTCTTGATCCTTGTTGCTGGGACTGGAAAGCCATTGTGGCATCCTGATTAGTGCTGGTGAAATCAGAAACCTTTCTCGGGGCAGATAATAATCTCACAAATGAAAATACAACCTGTTAATCCTGAATTTTGACAAGGATGATTATGCAACTCCAGGCCGAATCCCGGATGTGTCCTATCCACATGCCTCTTCATCAGAAAGGATTTGCTGGTAGGTAAGGGTGCACCCCTGCAGTACCCTCTCCCAAAAGCACCCCTACTTTATGCCAGGTGTGTGGCTAGAAGCAGGAAGAGGGATGCTGGGGGTGAGGCTTAGCACAAGAATTGGGGTTCACATGTTGGAACCAACCCCTCTGAAGTTCTTGGCTGAAGAGTCTTAGTATGGTTAGGATGGGGCCTCTATTTAATGTTCCTCACCATGCCAGTCACTGATGTCAAAGGAAGGGTGGTCTGGCTGGGGCCATCCAAGCTTCTGCAGTCCCATAATAGTCCCTTTAATTATGGGTAACAATAGGTTCTGTTTTTTCCTATGTTAATGACAAGTTCCAGGATATAAATAACTCTGCAATTAAACTAAAATACCTAATGATTTACCATTTGACACCTATGCAGTCTACTGGAGCCTCGGCTGTGCAAGGAATTTTTTCTTCTGCCCTGAATACTTTATAATTGTTTTACAAAGAGCATATGGATGCTCCAGTCATTAAGAAATGCCAACCAAGGTACATTGTAGCACCAGGGAGCCGTGAACAAATAGCCATGCCTATGCTGAGGCTGTAGACAGCTCTAATTTTGGAAGTACAGCCATGTTTTGTTTGACTACTTCTGTATATTGACCTTTGTTTTTTAAGGAAAACACAAACAATCAGGATTGCTTTATTGTAGGACCCATTAACTCCTTCAGAGACTTTGCAGTGCCTGTTAGTAAGAACAGCACACATGTGGCCATGTACTGCAGCCTGTGAGCCTCTGCTGCGTTTGGATGTCTGCAGGCAGATGCTGCACATCCCTTGCTTTGTGCATTGGGAAGAGCCAGTCTGTACATAAAAATACGTGGCAATAGGCCTGTGTATTCTAATCACATCAGCCGAGGAGATAGGGGCCATGGAGGGAGAGGAATTTTCCTCTTCTTTCAGTGGGGAGGCATGGAGTGCTGTGTCTCACTTCCAAGACTGGATGTGATGTGTTTGATGTGGAGCCTGTGAACAGAGTTGCTTAAATATACAAGCGTGCCTAAAAATATAAAAATAAAAGCAGTGCTATTTTAAGACTCTGGGATCAGGGATTATAAATAGCCTGGGTGGTGTGTTACTCCTGGCTGGGTGTGTCGGTCCTAAAACATCACCACAACTGTCACTTCCCTTTGAAGCAGCTTGTCAGTTAATGACTGCGGCGGTGGAGCCTCCTCTGCCTTCCTAAGTTCTCTTGATAAGCACAGGTCAGTGATAAGATGGTCTCCAGGCTGATGTGTCCATCACACAAGCTCTCCCTGTGCTGTCTTGGGCCTGTGAGCACACACACATGGAACAGTGGGGTCAGGCTGGCAGGGGGCTGCGGGGCTGGGGTGCAGCCATGGGGGGTACAGCAGAGCTGGCTCTGCTCAGCACAGGCTGTGAGGCCAGGGCTGCTGAACCCCTCACCAAAAGCAAAACCATAGTTGCATGATTAAGTGTTGTTCTGGGGCTTGTGAGGTGCAGCCTTAGTGCTCTCTGTTGCCAGCTTTTCTCAGTGACTGGCTGGGGTTCATCTTCCTGCTCTCATCATTTAAGCTCCTCCTGAGGCCAGTGGAGGAAGAGATCTTTAGAAGGTAATTTCACCTCACCCTGGTGTGCACCTCCATGATGTGATGGAGGGATGTTCTCTGTGGTGAGGGAATCCTGGACAACACTTAGGCTTGGCCCTTGCCAGCTGGAGTTACCTTTGTTCTCCATCATCGGAGGCAGCAGCAGCTATGGTGATCCAAAGGTCTGTGAAGCTGGCAGTCATATAGGTCCTTTAGGAGCTGACTTCTGCCTCAGAAGGCATTTTTGTTGCTGTCCTGTTTTTCCAGTGAGGTGGCTGGAAAGAGGTACCTTTGATGGTGATCCACCACCTCAGTACCATGGGCAAGTGGCTGGGAGACAGGCACTTCTCTGGTGGCTGTTTCCAGAGGAATTCTGGCCGACTCCTGCTCAGAGTAATGATATGTTTATTTGCAGTATATGGAGCCAGGAGACGTCTCTGGGTGATAGGGATCTGGAGACTAGTAAACAAAAGAAAGCAAGGTTGGAACTTAAGCTGTAAGAAGGCTTGTTTGGGTCTGAAGAAAATAACTACAAAACCAAATAGATGGTGTTCAAAAAGGTCTGCAGTGGTCTGTTTCAGGACAAGGTGCAAATGTGTCTGTCAAGCCCCTTCACTTGTTGGATGCCGAAGTCTGGGTTATTTTTACAGGGAGTTCTAAGCAGCCTGTACCCAGAAGGTGGAGAAAAGGGATCTTGTTCACTGTTCTTTCTTGTCATAATAGATAGAAATGGGCCAGGGATGTTTCCCAGCGCAGCTAAGTCTTCCCCAGAAAAGGAGAGCTTATTTCATGTTCTCTCAGTGGAGGAAAGCTTGCAAGTAGGCTGTGTCTAGCATCTCTAGAAGAAGAAAAACACCCGGATGTCTTAAGGTTTCCTAGAGTTCATGTTGAATTGTTCCTCCAAACCTGCTTGTAACACAGAGGAGCTGTGTCCTGACATAATGCTCCCCTAGTGCAGAACAAGCCACTTGTATTTTATGGTGATAGAGAAGATGATTTTCATCAGGAAATGAATGGGGGCAGCAGTAACAAATGAAGAGCTTGTGGGTTCAAAAACAATAAGCTGACAGCTCTGTTTTCAAACTTAGTTGTCCTGGACTAGCCACCTAGAAATGGTAGTTTGGCAATCTGCTTACTGCAGTGGGCACCTACATTCTCCACACTGCTGCTAATCAGGAGGCTTCTGGGGGTCGTGGCCCTGGACATGGATATGAAAAGTTACAGTAATTATCAGGTCAAAAATTAAAGCCTTTGTCTGAAAGTGAAATTGTTACTTTGGTCAGAAAATGGGGACTTCTCCCATTGCTGGCAGTGGTCCGAGTTGCTCCTGGAGGGCAATGGGAGGACTGATTTAATGCTCCACGTCTTTTTTCTTTTATGCTGAACTCTTAATTATGCCTGCATTTCACTGCAGATTAGCAGGGAGTGCAGTGCAAGCCCTAGCCCCCTGGGGTGCAGCAAGTGCCCGCATCTCCTCTGCCTCAGCCTTGGGCTGTGTTCACAGAGAAGATCTCTGGCTCTGTAAGGATGCACACACACACACACACACACACACACACACACACACACACACACAAACACACACACACACACTCTGTTAGGCTATGAAGAAGCTCAGTTTGCTTTTTATGCCTCCCCCCGTTCTTTTCCATAATCATTGCAAAACAGGAACAAATGCGTGTGTCACTTTAAACCGTGAAACCACTTAGTCCGTAAAGACAGATTTGGCGTCTTTGTGCTGGCAGTGACAGGCCAGCATGGCCTCCATAGTGATCCCACTGTTCTCCCTCTGCCCCGCACCCCACCGCTGCTCCCCACCCCCTCCGAGGTTTGCTTCGTGTTTGCCTGCCTCTGTTTTTGTGGTTGGTAACCAGCAAAAGAATGGAATGGATTTAATGATTTGTTGGCTGCAGTGCCGGCATGATTAAGTCAATAAAGCTGCAAGCTGAAAACAGACAGTGTAGTTACAGTATATGACTTTAACCTTGTTAATGCATGTTTACGTCCTCCTGCCCACTGTATAGCTGTACATTGCATAAAGAAGATCTGACCAATCTTTAACCCATTAAATAATTCATAAAGTGAGAGCAGACATCAGCTACTTGCGGAGCGGATCAGTAACCGTGGGGTCAGCAATAACTTTGGCTTCCTGGACCATATCCAGCATGTTTAAACTCTGGTGATGTCACCAGGCGAGCTTCTAACCTTAATCATTTGGATGGGAACAAAGGGAAGTTAACTGTTGACATACAATGTCTCCGCAGAAGAAATGCCAGTGCTCTGCAACATCTCTGCCTCGCAGGGAACATGGACGAGCTCCAGCCTCCTTGCTTCTTTTGTACGCTTCCCTCTTTCCTTGCGGCAAAAGTGTGGCTGGCCAAATGTTCAAAGGCACATGTTTCCTAGATTCCTATTATCTTAAATGACAGAGGCATCCAAGTCCCTCAGAATTTCAGGGAAATGTTGGCTGACTTGAGAAAATGGTGTGTGGAGGCAATCGGATGGTTTTTATATTGTGGATAAATTTTGAATGAAATCTCCTGCCATGCAAATGACAGAGCAGGATATATAATGAGAATGGAAGGAGGGAGAAGCCAGGGACTGTTCTCAGTGCTGTAAAAGCTCTCACAGTAAGATACCAGACTGGACTTGCAGGAAGATCCTAGGATCCTCACCAATAAGTACCTTATCCAACCTCTTCACCTTTTTTAGCAGTCAACACACAATAGGACTGGCTTCTCATAGCACACAGCCCTCCCAGCTGGGCACTGAGGGATTCTCCAGGTGCTGTGATTTCCATAGTTGTTGCAGTAATGTCTTTTGCTGGCACATAAGAGGCAGGTCATGGGATCATAGGACGTGTGGCTGTGACATGCTGCGCTCCACTGGTCTGTGCACCCAGGTTAGAGGCCCTAGGGAACCATTACGAGTTGGTGTAGTTTAGTGCTGTTCTGACATAAAACCAGCTGTGGCTGGACCTGGAGGAGAAGAGATACAGAGAGGAGGACACGACACAACCTTGTATGCGGAGTCAACCAGGAAAAGGCCTTCCACTTCTCACCAGTGGAGCACAGTTCTGCTTCAGGTCTTTGGAGTCGTAACCCAAGGGCATGGGAGAGGCACTGATTCAGGAGACTGAAGATATCAACCCCATGCTGCCCCAGGAGATGACTCTCATCCTCCTACACAGCAAGAAACTCAATTGCTTTCAGAGGGAAACTGAGACAGAGAAAGAAATGAAACAACTTGTCCATAGTCACCTGAAGTAACAAGGTATGATGGCACCTGGTTGTGTGAGCCTGAGTTCATACAGCCAGCTTTTATCCTGTGACTCGGTCATGGAACAAACTCACCTTTCAAGATCATCTCCTTTAGGCATGACTTGCGAATTCACCTTTAGTGGTCCCATTTTCTACGTTTTCTTCTCATGAGACACTCACAGTCTCATGAGCTAACCCTCTGCTGTGCAGCCAAAGAGACACTTTACTTGCTTGTGCAAGTAAACCCATCAAGGGCTCATCTGCCTGTTGCACAGAATATATCCAGGTGTATTTGCAAACAGAACTCTAGGGTGTCTTGGACTATGGGAGCTATTAAAAGAACACTGATAAAAACGTCTTCCACTGTTATTTGTGAGCCAGGTGGCTGCGTACACCAGAGGATATCTCAGAATCCACTGCATCAGCCCAATAGTGAATTTTCTTGGTTTCAAAAGATAGACACCTTGAGCTGGAGATTAGAGCTGACCTTCCATCTACTGTTGCCAGCATCTGCAGCCAGACACTGAGTTGTTCTTCCCTGTTACTTTATGATTGTGCTTATAGTCTGGAGTTAACTTACCCTGATGGGGTTTTTTGTTTATTTGTTTTATGGGTTGGTTTTTTGTTGCTTGGTTCAACTTGGTTTTGCCATAATCCAGAGCAGCTGTCTCTGCTTTGGAGAATATGCTTCAGAATTTATGTCAATTCAAATCTGATTTAAGTAGAATCAGATTTTCTTTGGTTTTAGCTAGGAACTTTGTATGATATGTCTGAAAATCTTTCCTTACCAGTCTGTTGATTTCAATGAATGAACTCACAGACACCTAGTGATGTTTTATTATCACTCAGCCACCATAGGGTATATAGAAGCAGGTAATTGTTGTGCATTGACTGCATTTTTTTTCTGCTCAATGGAAATCAGAGTTTGCTGCAAGCGTATGCTAATGCTGATTGGGGGGTCCCAACTTCTGACCCATAGCTAATATCCTACAAGTCACATGAAGCTACCAAGGATTCTTGAGCTGGGGTTCGAAATGGCTATGTTACCAGCAAATAAACACCATTAATTGCTTCTAATAGTTCATGCAGTGGTTAAATGACAAGATCCTTATTAATATGTGTGGATATCACTCTGTTCAGTGTGTGTGAGGGGGAGTATGAAGTGGTAAAATTATTTGAAATTAGTGGGGAATATTTACAGGAAGGCGTAAAGAATTGTCAGTGGAGGAAAGCAGCATTTTATGTTCTTGTCCCGGATGACCTTGCTCCAAGGACAAATCAGAGCTTGATGAAATGAAGCTGCAGATGGCTAGTGATCTCAACTCTGTAATAATGAAATGACACAAGAAAAAAATGAGACATCTACAGTTTGTAAATACAATCTGAATGGAAGGGGAGAAAAGGAATTTTTAAGGGGAGATTGAGTTGACTTGGTTGCAGCAGTTCAGCTTCAGGTGTTTTAATAATAATTTCCATGAAAAAAAATAATAGAATCACTCATTGTTTCCCATCAAGGTCACCTCAATTTTTTTTTTTTATTTTTAACGTGTCAATGCCATGTTTTTAAAAATTTTATCATAAGGACTACCTAGTCACAGCCTACTTTCTATCCATTATTTTAGCATACTATTTATCACTAGATTTTGTTATATAAGTTGTAGTGGTGATTTTTGGCACCTGACTGGGCAGATGATACAACCATTTTCGGGGTGTGAATAGTTTCACCTGTCAGGAAGGAGTAAGGTTGTGACTGAAAGAGTGATGTGATACTGTGTGCCACAGCTTGCTTTGGGTTTTGCACTTATATGAGAAATCAGGAGTATGTACTGTTGGGTTTTGTGTGGGGGGCAGGTTTTCATGCAAAGGCCTTCTCAGAAGCAGTTAGGCAGCCAGCTGCTATTGTAAGTTAACAAGACTTGGGTGACCGCAGGCAGGGTGAACCTTTGCATGAAAAAGAAAAAGAAACTCATAGAAACAACCTCCTCTCACTGCAGTTCACTGCAGAAACGGGCAGGTAGAGAACTGATTTCTGCCATTGGTTCTTTCACATCGTTAAAATGAAATCTCCACCTATTTCGGATCAGGAATTTTCTGCTCTCCCTAATACATAAATTCCTCAGCCATTGTGTTTCTCTGTCACAGCTTCTTCTGGGTGCTGAACCAACCCAGCTCCTTTTGAATCTCATTGACACCTCTGAGAATACACCTTGACATAACACAAGGATTACTTGACTCAGACAGCTTTATAGATACAAGATGTTGTTGTTTGTCATCACAGCTAGCGCAACCTTCTAGAGACAGGCAGAAGGACTACCAGCTGAAGGGTGAGATAACTACAGTTTTGGATTACCTCATTAAATTTATAGGCAATCTGCCCTCCATGGGAACAAGAGCGTGGTGTCAAGGACTGGAGAATCATGATAGATGTACAAGCAAAATATGAATGTTTTGTTCTTTGTAGAGAACTGCATTTTGAATCTTGACTATATGTTATATAGACAGCTACAAAGCACCCATATCTGCATCTTTGGGTGTGTACATGTAAAACCAGTAACAGATACAGTTAAAGTACAAAGACTGGTGGGAATGAGTTCTACCCTAGAGCATTGCTTTCAGGTTGAAGAGAAGTGTTTTAACACTGCGGGTACCAAGGTCCCCTCGCCATCAGGAGTCTGGCAGAGCCTCCGCAGCCCCTAGTCCTGCTGGGAAGTTTGCCTTTCCTGTGGAATGGTGGAGCAAAGCTGTTCTCCAGGCTACCTTCACCCATGGCCTGGCAGTTTGTCTAGACCAAAGTTTCTATTTGCAGTGGAGCTGGTGTTGCTAGAGTCTTCATTGTGCCTCCTTACACACACTGCAGTCCCTGGGAGGTTGTGTGTGTCTGTGATACACCCGTTCTCCCATCCGTGCTTTGCCTCAGGCTCTTGGCTGCTCCCAGAGAAGTTCCCAGTGTTCTTTCTAAACACATGGTGCTGGAAGTAGCCTTACAGTTTGATTTCAACTTGCCTGCTAAAGGATGCATTTTCATCTAACTAAGAGAAAATCACTGTTGCAATAATTCACTCTGGGTTTTCTATATTTCTGTTGGTCTGATTGCTGCTGCTCTTTAATGGCATGTTTTGATGGGTAAAACCAGCTCTGAAAACATTGGTAGAGTCTTTGCAAAAAGCTTTAACTAATGCTTTTTTTCCGTGAGGCAAAGTGGACTCAGTTTCCATCTGATCAGCATTCTGGGTGTGTTTTTAAAAGTGCTCTGGATACTTTGACAGAATTTTGGACATGAAACATAAGAGCAGCTATAGGGAAATAAGTGTTTCATCTGCTTTGCTTGAAGGAAGGATATCCTGATACAATTGCTAGCCAGGTATGGAGATCTTGTCATTGCTCCTAGCAAAGCAGGAGGACTACCTTTGAAGGAAGCTGTGGATGCTCATGCTATATGAAAAGAACAAAAAATTAAAAGAACTTTTTTAAAAAACAAAACCGTATTCACAGATCACTTACAGTCTTCAAACAAAGCCTTTTCCTGACTGTCATCCCTAAGATAAGCTTAGAAACTTGAGTCTAGTAGTACTTCACATGCTTGTATATCAAGTAAATGGGTGAAAAATGGGTAAAAAAACTCAGCTACTGAGCCACACCGTTTATCTATGTTCATACATTGTGTTAAAACAAACAGACAACGAAAAGCTTTGGAGCATTTCTGATCTGAAGGGTTGTTTTATCTTGAAGAGTGGCTCTGAATTGTGAACAGAATAGAGGAGAGAAAAAAGATGAAAAACTTGCAAAGAAAGAGTTTTGTTAAAAAGCAAGAAGCAGTGGCAAGAAACATGCTTAACCTCTGACTTGTCTGTGAAGCAAATGATCATGGCATCTCTCAGACATCACACTCAGGAGTGAGCTGACACGATTATTCTGCCAAACCATGACTCTGGATTGTGGTCAAAATATGACCCTGGATTTTGTTTGTTTCATTTGTGTGCATTGGCCAAATAGATTAACCATCTTACTATCTGCTTTGGATAACAACTGTGGAGGCAATGATCCTCCTTTGTAAGGGTAGCATCAGGGTTTTCTATCAGGCTGCACTAGGTTACTGGACACCAGGAGTCTGTGTGTGGCTTCTCTGTAGATCTAAACATGGAACTCCATGGAATTCTATGGGTGAGAAAACTTTAGTACTATTAGTGTTTTACTTGCTTCCTTTATAGTATTTGCAGAGTGCCTAGGAGCCTTAGTTGTGCCTAGGAGCCTTAGTTGTGCCTTAGTCCTTGACTTCAGAGCAATAGGCTGGTTTTGGTTTGGTTTTTTGTTGGTTTTTTTTTTACTGTTTGATGTCTTGGTAAATACTTCAAGCTAAGTTATCTTTGGTCATGAAAAAAAACTCGTGGAAAAAGCAGTTTGTCCTTCCTCCTATTTAAAGCAAACATCTACCCTGAGTGACCCATTTCCTTTGGTCTTTTCCTTTTATTCTGGGCTGCTGTGGCTCATCTCAACAGCCCTTATGGTTTAAGCTCTGTAATTACTGGGTTCAGCTGGATGCTCCATTGAAAGTGGAGGGAGTATTTCTCAAATCAGCAGTGTCTTTTGAAATGGAATAAGCTTTGTAAATGCAGGTACTATATGCATTTTTAATTAGATGTGTTTCTGTTCTTCCACCACTGCTAATGCTTTCAGTTAGGCAGTGCTGATCGTCCCCACCTCTGCAAATACCTACCAAAATTTGCAAAGCTGCCTGCCTCCCTCTCAGTAACCTTGCTGTGACCTGGTTATCTCTTAGAACCACAGAGAATTCGGTCTCTAATTAGTCCATCTGTTAACTATTGAAATTCACAGTTTAGTTTTATTGTCTGGGTCTGTAACATAGTGCTGAATAGTCTCACCTGGCAGCTTACTTCTTATAAAGCGAATGTGCCTTTCCAAGAGCCATTTTGGTGCAGATAACTGTCTTTTCAGCATTGGACAAATGACTCTGTCTAGCAGCCTGCAGTCCCCTTCATGCCCTCACTGAAATAAATTGTACATCTCCAATAGCTGTGGGCTTAAGTCAATACAATTTAACATGTACGTTTCTTTGTTACATTCTTTGGAGTTACACAGTAAGAGCAGATGGAAAAATTTAATAATAATAAATGACTTTAGTGTTTTCACATAGTCCTAAAAAACAATGAATGCTCTTTATTAAAGATTAGAGAGGGTTTTACATATTTGCCAAAATCAATTAAAGCTCTAGCTCAGATCCTCAGAAAGTCTTGCTTTTAAATTCTTTTTGGACTATTTGTTAATGAGGATTCAGAGGAATTAGGGGCCATAAATTTCTTCATTCTCGCCTAAGTGAAGCCACAAAGTGATTACTGGATACATAACTAAGTGCTGAGGACTGGAGTTTATCAACTGCCTTCACACAGAGCAATTCATCTCCCCACTTACTTACTGCAGTTGTTCATCTCGTGTGTCGTCAGATGATGGGGCTGGGCAGGTCGAGCTCATCAGTGGGTTTTTAGAAGGATGAAGATTCATAACTATACGTAGCAGGTCTCAATGGGACTGTTTGCACCCTTTGCATTCAGTGTGTGCCTGAGTATTTTGTTGGACCAGGCCCACACTCACTACAACTGGATGCAGAAGTTTGCAGATGTGCTCGCCCCAAGCAGCACATCTTGGACTGGGGGCACTGGGCTGTGCAGGGGCTTTTACAGTGACAGGGACTGAACATTGACATGAACGGTGTACATTCCAGCAAACCTGGAGCCTGATTCTTTTCTCTTTGCTCTGAAAATATGACATACTAAGTTAAAACCGTGGCCCCAGTGCCTCTTGAACTGAAATGGCCACACTGGAAAGCCCAGGGGAGCCACGGGAGCTCTGGTCCTGCTGTGTGACAGTTTGCCTAGCAACAGGAACACACACTCTCCAGCCCTGGCTCTCCAGTTCCAGGTTCTGTTTGGTTAGGGATTCAGCCCATTTCATGTTGTAATACCAATTGTAGGAGAAAACGGCAAAAAGCCTAATACCTGCATGCAAACTTTTTGTTGTTGTTGTTTTTAAAGTTGAAGAATCAGAATCCCCCGTAGCCATCTGACTCCCCAGAGCAGTTTACAGCTGGCTTGGCTTCACAACTCTTGGGGTGTGAACACACACTTCCACTGTTCCCCACTTTGATGCTGGACAACTCTCTCTTCTCTCCTCCTGGATTTTAAAATGGGGAAGTCCAAACTACAGACAAATTCAGATTGTGGCCTGTTTGACTCGGCCTTACTATGGGAAGGAAAGTGATTTTTCTTGGGGAGTGATGAAAAGGGAAAATGTTTGAAGTTCATTAACCTTTAGTACATATAGCAGCGTCCTTTAGAGTACACGAGAGCTATTCTTAGTCATGACGTTTGAGGTGGTTTTTGTTATTGTAAGGGAATACAGTAGTTCCCACTAGTGGTGAAAAGAGAGAACTTTTTTTTTTTTTTTTTTTTTTTGGCTGTTACAGTTCACCTAAATGTGAACTACAGAAGGCAAGATTTTTAATTCATTCCTTGTCCTCCCATCTATGCTATTGTGTCCTAATTTCCCCCAAAGCAAAATTTATATCTGTAGATTGAGATTGTTTCTTTACTGGCTAATTAAGTCTTATACAACTTTGCTCTGAAAAACTCAGCAACCCATTCTGTGTACTTGCAGATGAACTTTGCTGATTGCCATTATTGCTATAGGGTGCCTGCAGAAAATCCCATATAATTAAGCTGTTGTACTACCACAGCACAAGAGATGCAATTAGTAATGTGATTTACACTTCTTTACCATTAATACTATGGAAAATAAACATTATTTTCTTGATGATGTTTAGGAGAAATTAGAATGAGGTGGACATGATTAGAAAAAGAGACTTTAATGTTATGACTTGTTAATGCAGTAGCCCTGAGCGAGACATCAGAATGATTGTCCTTGCACTAAACTCATTTGCTTCAGTAAGCACGGGCCCTCTGCACGCAACAAGACAAGTTTGGAGGAAATTGGATAGATGGCAGGGACTTTGGTGGTATGAACATTTCAGTGTCTTTCATGTGCAGAGTACACAAACTGAATCCCTGCACTTTCAAATATTCCCCTAGAGGCAATCTGCATTATTCAAAGCTTAACTATGGCTGCAGAATCCTGTCTGACATGAAAGCAGAGTGCTCGCTTTACATGAACTTTCATATTTACATCTGTAGTAAATCATATTTACTTTTTTCCTCCCCCCCTTTTTTTTTTTTTTTTCTCTTCTGTGGGAGAGAGGGAGGGAAATGAGTAGGAGGAAAGGGGGAGGAAGAGAGACATCCAGCAGAATAGTACCCAAAGCACCAGTAATAACATCTAATCTTACAAGAATGTCCATGAATAGGAATGATAATGAGAGCAGTGATGAGGTGCAGGTTTGTGTCTTTTAGTAAATTATCTAACAGGCATTTACATTTCATCAATTGTGTTTTTGCATGATAGACAAAAGTGCTACAACAAAAGGAGGAACCATAAAAATGAGTAATTTCAGTGACCTTCTTGGTAATCGCTTTTACAAGGGAGGTCTTGGAAGGACTTGGGTGATTCCTCATGGTGAAGCTGCTGTGGAAAGGTGCCCCAGGCCTGAGGAGCCTGCCTGCTGACAAATGCCTCCCAAAGCTTTCTTCTGGCCACTCTAAAACATGGCTTGTATCCTGTTTTCTCCAGCTGAGCATGCTTCTAATTGTCAGATGTCAAAAGGCAACAACCATTTTCTTCTCGCTTATCTCCTGATAACATTGATTCTCAAACAAAGGATGTGGGCTTCCATTCTGAAAACAAAGGAAGCGTGGCCCAGCTAAGGATGCTGGATATAATATATGTACTTCTCCCTGCCAATAATAACAAAACATCATAAATAATGTAGAAGCTGGATGTGAAAATGGAGAAAAGGGAATACACCGATACTGCTCTGCCTGGTACAGCACTTAGAGTGTCACTCCCCTTTGTATCCTCAGCAAGGCCTTGACTTCTTCCCTCAATTTTCTCTTATACTTCCCTGACTACCTTCTAGCCCCTAAGATGTTTAGACTTCAGTATTTTTTGAATTAATTTTTATTTTTTTTTTTTAATTCATATTTTGGGATTGTGTCTTCATGGTATTCTTGTGAGATTTTTTTTTTTCCTCTTTCTTTGGAGGTGAAAATTGGCTGGTGAAAATCAAGTCAGATCATTCAGTGGGAACTCTACAGCAAGGCTAATATATACCATCTACAAATCAGGCCCACTGCATTACGGATTTGTGCCTGACTACAATCTGACCCTGCCTTTTTCCATGTTCTCGTCTCGTTTCACAATTAGTTTTCTTTGTCTGATCCTCGAACCCACAAGAACCATTTCAGTCCCAAGCTCATGTCTTCCCAGTCTCTCCAGGTCACTCTTCCTTTCTTCTTCATCTTGTTTACTGATTGCTTTTACTGTAGCTTCTCCTTTATATTCCGTGCCAAATCCTACTCTGATGCAACTTTTCTTCCCTTATGTCTTTCAGTGTAACAGTTGGGGAACTGGTGGGAAATGTGACGCTTTACTCACATCCCTTCTGCCAGCCAGGCAGCCATGTGACTCCAG
The DNA here is from genome assembly GCA_023637945.1 of Phaethornis superciliosus. Classification (NCBI taxonomy): domain Eukaryota; kingdom Metazoa; phylum Chordata; class Aves; order Apodiformes; family Trochilidae; genus Phaethornis; species Phaethornis superciliosus. The sequence goes on from JAJQWJ010000015.1 coordinate 12,354,584, forward strand.
TAATGCTAGTGAATCAGTCCCATAGCCTGGGGCTAGTCACAAAGAATTTTGGATTAACCTTTTGCTTCTCTCACTTCTTGTGCTGATCCTCAGAAATCAGAGGTCCCCGGCCCGTCAGTGTCCTCCCTGTGACACGTGGGTCCATGTGAATCCACAAGGTGTTTTGGCCTTGGGATAGCCAAAGACCAGAGAGAGGGCATCAGCAGAGGGGATAAGGGCTTCTGTTGTTATCTCCCTGATGAGATTAATTTTTTTTTTCATCTGTCTTGGCAGGATCAAAATGCTGGAATTGTTGCCAGACTTCAGGAGCCGAGCTCCATCCCAAGCGGAGGCTCTGTGCCGGCACCAGCCACGGTGAATGGGTACACCATGAGGAACCATTTACTGAAGCAGCAAATAATAAAACGACAGTTGATGCAGGTATGATGCTGAGTGCCTCTGTGGGTTGCTGTGCAGTCCACCTCACAGGGAAGGACAGGAATAACTGGAAAAGGGAAATCACCAGTTCGCAAACACTAAGGAGTGACCAGGAATTGCTGGGTTGAGTCAGACTAAGGCTGTGGCGGGTCCAGGATGTTGTGTCCAAGAGAGGTCAGGGCCAAGTGGTGCTCAGCAAGACCAAGTGCAGATCTGCCCACTTGTGTGCAAGGGAAGGATTCAGTCAGCTCCATATCATTGCTGTCATCCTTGGTCAGCCACAAAATTGGGAGGGAAGATGTAAAGAAGGGAGGCTTGGAGGGTGAGTCAGCCCCAGATGAGATATTCTCCATGCTTGCCTTTCTCTCTCTGGTTCCCTGAGGATTTACTTGAACAAATGTCAGACTCCAGCTTGTCCTGGACTTGGCTGGTCTCTCTAGCAACAGAAGTCCCTATATGAGCTTTGTAACATGCTGTGTGAAGGATCAGGGATGGGGAAATCCCAAAGAGGAGGTGGGTGAGGTAGCACTGAACTTGTGCCTCTGACCTTGGATCTTACTGTTGGATTTGGGTTGAGGAAGCTCATTTCTTTGGATAAGAAATGTAAAACCCTCAACAAAGCATTATCCTATTCATTAATCAAACTTCCATTCAAAATAACTCTGTTTCCTTATTATCAATTGGCTTCAAGCTTATCTCTGCTGCTCTAACACAGCAGGAGCCAGGCCTCAGCTTCCACAGCCCACAGAGTTTCCCAGGCCACAGCTGCTGTCCACAGCAGGAATGCAAGTGTGGTGGCAGGTTCTGGGGTTAAGTGGTGGGAGATGCAAATCAAATCACTTGAAGTAAGTCAGGAGTGCCTTGCTCAAGAAGCATCTGCTAAAGATCCCTGCCTTCCTGTGGTTTACTGCTGTGCTCCGGTTAGAAGCAGCAACAGAGAAGCACAAAACGTGTTGGTACACAGGAGCAGAGCCACCCTCCAGCTAGGGTAATGGCCAGCAGCAGTCTCCTGTTTGTCAATGTGCCCCTGCAATGCTGCCACAGATTCTGGTCACTAAGAGAGTTTTGGCCACCTTTTGTCCCCACACCTGGTACTTCAGAGAACACGTCGGAATAGTCAGCAGGAGAGGTGCTGGGGAGACACCAGGATTCCTGCAGCCTGGAGCTGTGCTGCATTCATAGGCAGGGGAATGCAAGGGTCTCCATTTTTGCCCAGCTCCCCTTGGGCTTTGGACCACGTGCACAGCGTGTGCCAAAGGCTGCGCTTCCTGGTGCTGTTGTCAGACACCTCTGCAAGAAGGAGCATGGGAGCAGTTAAGATCTGGTCTGAAATGAACTGTCTGGGCTGAATCTCCTCAGGGCTGTGGGTGTGGGGGGGTGTGTGTATGGGAGAGGCTGTTAATGGTGACAGTGGCTACTCTTCAAATGTCTGCTGATATTCTTGTTTGTCAGGAGGCTGCAACTTAACTATTATGCCCCTTGTTTTCCAGGAAAAGCAGAGACAAAACATGCTGGGAGTAACATCTGAGCAGAGGACTTTGTTTGCAGCTCAGCAGATAAATCAGTTTCAAGGTAAGGAGGGAAATGGTGTCCTCTGAAGAACTTTGAGGACTTGGGGCCTGGGGGCTGATTAAACACAGGGCACTTAATGATTCTCTGCCCTGAAAATAAAAGCATTTCACATTTTACCACGTATCATGAGATTCACCCATTCCCTTATCACTTCGGTTATAATTCTGTTACAAAGAATACAGAGGAGATGCCCATGTAATGAAAGAGAAAGATGGAGCAGCTGCCTTTAGAGGCTCTGCCATGTTTCCAGGGTGAACATGTCCTCCTCAGCTAACACATCTCTCTGTACGCAGCCGTGCAGCAGCCTCTTCCTGCTGACTGCAGCCAGGTGATGCCAACTCCTCCGCCCAACCACCGCATGCTGCCCTCTAATCCAGCCATGCTCCAGAGCACCTTGGGCTCTGGCATGTCCCCAGCGACTGCCAGCCAGAGCAGCGGGACGATGGTGATGATTCCACACAATCCTGGCAAGCAGCAAGGGATTTTTCCACCTAATTCTGACTTTAACATCCCGCTGAGGCCAAGCCAGAACTCGCTGGGCATGAACTCAGGGTGCCAAACAGCACACAGCCACTCTGCTGTGCGGCCGGGAATGCCGATGGCAGGCTTCAGTTCTGGTTCCTTAGCAAATCACTCTGCAACTCAGCAGCACTTGAGGCAGCCGAGTGTGCCAAGAATCCCTAATGTCTACCCCAGCTCATCTGCCCAGATGTGGACGCCGACGGCTGTGCCAAGAATGCCAAATCAAGGCCAAATGGATACCAGCATGCAGCAGTTCTCCGGGAACACTCTCTTCTCCAAACAGAACGCAAGACCAAGTGCACCGGGTCAGCAGTTCTCCCAGCAGGCTGTAGTGCCACCTAATCAGATTGCTCCCGGCGTCCAGGTCAGACAGATGCAAAAACTGAGCATGGGTCAGTCTGGCCAGGCCTTGAGCTCAATGAGTAATCAGAACTTGAGACACAATTTAACCAGAGGACCGTTGCCAGCTATGAATGTTATGAAATCAATGCCACAAGGAGTGTCCAGTTTTAACCAGCTCAATCCTGCCTCGGGCCTTGGCCCACCGAGCTACCCTGCCACGGGCCAACCACCCGACGCCTTCAGCAGGATGAGCGCCGCTGCCGAGCTGCCGCAGTACGACTTCGTGTCCCAGCACAGCAATGCCATCATGCCCGCCAACTGCAGTGACACTGACTTCCTCGACTCCCTCATGAAGAACAGCACCAGCAGCAATGATGAAGAGTGGTTGAACAATCTGACAATGATAGATGACATTTTGGGACAGCACGCTCAAAGCTCCGGACATGTTTAGCTGGGAGAGAAGCAGTCTCGTTGTAAATAACATAGGTGTGGCTCTGGAAAGTAACAGACAACCTGTGAAAGCCGCTGCCTCTTTCAACACAGAACGAAAAGACTCAGCCAATTCTTTGCCTGCATCAAAGTTTAATATTGGCAGTTTTTCAGATGACTGTGTATATTTGAATATTTTGTAAATTATGTTTTCCTAAACCTTAAATGTAGAAGTATTTATACTTCTTTGCTGGACTGTTTGTAAATAAATCTATAGCATAACTTTTGGTATTATTATAGGGATTTCATTATACCTTGTTATAAATATGCAAATAATATTGTTAGTTTCAGTAATACTGTGTATTACAGCATAAAATACTTATGTTTTTGACATAACTTAACACATGAACTAGGGGCGTCATGCAACCAGACTTAAGCAGAAATCAAATGCGGCACCTGTTCTCTCATATCAAGAGGAAAGATTGAAAAGTTGCATTAAAAAAAAAAAAAAAAAATTAAAAAAAATCCATACAAGGAGCTGATGATTCTCTCCTGCCTCAGTCTCGCAGCTCCGTTCTGGTATGTGGGTCCCCTCCAGGCTCCCAGTGCATTCAGGGATCTGCCCACAGAGATCCATTTGCAAGGTCCTGGGCAAGTTCTCACCACGATACACTCCAATATGTTGATTTGGCACTGGCAACGCGTCGTCCACTGTCATGCAGTGAGTGTGTGCTTGTGATGTGCCCGGTGTGCCCGGTGCCCCTGTGCGTGGCAGGGTGTGGGTCACGGCGCTGCCGGGACGGAGCGGGTGGCACTGGGCAGCCTGGGATGGGCCTCCCCAGAGAATGGACCTGACAAGGCAGCTCTGGTTTGCTCACCTCTGCCATGTATATTTGTAGTGTACAGGTGATTTGTTCCTGGTTTTAAGGCTTTTCATAATTTCTGTTTTAATGTGAGCCTTTTTTCAGGGGAAAAGTCTATAAACATTAATAGTTAATTTTTGATGTTTTTCTGTCAGCAACTATTGTCCTATGTATATTTAAGAGTCTGTTTATAAAAGATTCACTGTACTGTAAACTTCTTAAAATGTTCATACTTTGTGTAATCATATTTTAATAGTCACGTCATACTTCGCAATACATTTGTAATATAACGTCAGCTTCAAGCACAGAATGTTTTTTTCTTCATACCATAATAAACTGCCAGGGGAAAATTGCATATATTTATGTCCTCATTTCTCAACTATGACATTTTGTACCTGCAGATATTTGAATTAATTTGATTTGTCCAGGATGTTACAATGCATGTATGCTGTTAGTAGAAGAAATAGGCTAGGCAAAGCATTGAAGCAGGCTTTAATTTTATTTTAGGATGGAATTTCATATGTCTGCTTGCCTTTTCCAGTGGAATTATAGGTGAACACAAAATTAATCTCTGTTGGTTTTGCTTTTTTTTTTTCATAGCACCATTTTTATTTAAGTGACAGTTCTTGTGTCTAAATGCCCATATCAGTTGGCCTATCAGCAAATAAAGCTGTGAGGAGGGATGGAGCTGCAGCAGTCCCACCTTGCTCATTTGTTCATCAGTTCCTGCGAGGGTGATGGCAGATACAGAATTTCATTTTTTTGACACAGAAACCATCCGACAGGAGAGCTGGTGCCTCCCCTGGAGGAGCTGAGACTGTGAGGACGGGTAGGAAGAAACAGGAAAATTTTAGCAGTCTTAAACAAATTCACAAATAGAATCAGTAGCTAAAATTGCCTCATTTAAACAGAGCCAGACGCTGCTCCAGCTTCCTGGGGCTCATGGGGAAAACACGTCAGTGCTGTCCTTTGTCCTGAGTGCACTGTGGGCACAGGAAGCCTGAAGAAATCTCCTGGAGGGGATTTCCCTCAAATGGGTCCATGCTGGAGCAAGGGGTTTGGCAAGGTCATCCCCACCCTGGAGTCCTAGAAACCCTTTCTCCAGAGCTGAAAGACAGAAATCAGCTCCTGAAGTCAAAAATGAGAGGGAAACAGTCAGGTACAAGCTCTGCTGCTGGTGCTGAGGTGGGCAAGAGACTTCTCCCAAACTGACTTGGTTTGGGTCAGGATGAAACCAATTTTCTTTCTTGTAGTTTCTGGCCCAAACCAGGACACAAGCACAGCCACCCCACGCCTTGTCAGATCTTGTGGCTTCTCAATGGCAAAGGCAATTTCTTGTGATACACCAAGCCCCAAGGGAAATGGCCCCAACCAACTTCATCTGTAGAATGGCACGCACTTGTGTAAGAGCAGGGCGAGGAGGAAAGAAGCCAGTTTTTCCAGCAAAGGAAATCAGCCCCACCAAACAATTGCCCAAACTCGGCAAGTGTCTGAAAGAGCCAGAAATGCCGACTCACCTCCAGACAGCAGAGAGGGGGAGAAATGCCTGTGAGTAGGTCTGTGGTGAGGACAAAGGTGAGTTTGTTTGGCTGTGAACACTGGCACCATTTCAGCAGCTTTGAGCCGTGAGCTGTGTCCTGCCAGGGAGCAGCAGTGGCTGGGCCGGGCCTGCCCTGCCCGCTGGAGCTGCAGCTCTGACCACGGCTCTGGGAGCCAGCAGTGCCTGGGCCCCCCCCAGGCTGGCAGCATGGCAGTCACAGATGGCAGAGAAGGCTACTGCCCACACACATTTCTTTTGGATATTAATAAAAATAACAGAAATGCCCTCTTTTCGTCCTTCATTTTGTTTGTGTCAGTGTGGCTTTCAGCTTTTCAGTTCTGCGGGATATGAGGTACAAACACAGGAAGGAGATGTCTACAAAAGCCAACTTTTCCCCACAGGATTTAGGGAAAACAGTTTATCTGGTACCCATTGTGTACCCACTTTTTTGCACTCTGGGGTTTTTTTGTCTAGGTTTTGAGCCATCAGAGCTTTTGACCCCTTTGTGTCTCAGTTCCTCACATCTCAAGAGGGAAAGCTGATCCTTCCTTGCCATAGTAGTGCTGTGAGGAGCTGGGACTGTACCAAGCTTGAAAGAGGAACAGGGCTAAGTGGTATTAAAGTAGTATTATTGTCTTGCTGTCTCTGGTTGTACTTGTAACTGCTGATTCTTAAATATATCCTTTGGGAGGGGGGATGGCACACACCCACTGTGGCCAGTGCTCTGCTTGGGATGCAGCCCAAGAGCTGAGCTGCTGCCTCTGCCTCAGGTCAGCCGACAGCTCAGGGATGTGCAGGGTGGAGGCATGAGGGCTGTGGGGTGACATTTCAACAACTGGAGCACTAGCACTGCAATTCTGGCTGGGGTCAGGCTGCAGCAGGTAACACCTCTATCACAAGGAATTGTCAAGTTTGCTCTGCAAAAAATGTCTTGTTCTTACTTTGCTTCCCTTTGCTCCCATTTAAAGTGTGAAAATGCCTTAAGTCTGATCCTGCCTTTGCTGTCATGGTCTGTATCACCAAGATGAATAGTTCAAACTAGTGAGAGAATAAGACTAAATATGTCTGCATGGTTCTCCCGTTGTGTTTACTGAACAAGCAGATCACACCACAAGATGTACATAGACTTCCATTCTGCTGTCTTGCAGGCAGTGTAAACATGGAATAGGTCTCCTAAAGGCAGTGCTGTAGCACAGGACTTACAGAAGCATAAATAAGAGCAGCATCTGGTGCTGTGGAAGTGCAAAATGAATTAGGATTTCTAAAATAGTTACAAGAGATGAAGTGCCTGACAGCACTGGCTGTTGAAAGCTATCATTTATTTCCCAAACAAGTTACGTCACCAGACTGCCCTCATAATTATGGCCATGAAAACAGAGGCAAGGCAGTAAGCTTTTTCCTCTTGGATTCTAAAATAACATCAAATGCCTATAACTGCCAGAATTTCCAAAGACCTGAGCCCACTAAAAGCCTGTCTGAAAGGTTAGTAGCATAGGTAAGTTGGACTTACGGAAAAATTCTCTTTGTGGATTGTATTAATTTAAAGCAGCTCATTTTTGTCAAAGTCAAAACAGAAAAACACACTCATTCCTATCAGCATTCAGGGAACACCTAGGAATAGATTCCATAGAAGCGTGGATCAAGCAGTTTCCCCAGGAAGTCTATCCCTAGCTTATGCAGGCCCTGAGCTCTGCTACTCATTGGCTCTCCAGGATTGATTACATGTCTTGCTTAAGAAGCTTTCAACAAAGGAAGCCGCACTGATGTTGAAGTGTAAGGTCAAGTTCTCCTTTTGTGTAGGATGTTGTAAATCAGGAGCTATTCCACTGCCTGCAGCAGGGTAACCCCTGATTTACACCACTCTGGCAGCAGGAGTGGGCACCTGGTGAGAGGCTGGCACTTGCCTCTTTGTCCTGCCCTGATGGCCCTGCGCTGGGGGAGAGGCACTGCAGATGTGCAGGGTGGCCCCAGGAGAGGACCCGCTCCATGCAGGCACCTGACTGAAGGGCAGGCAAGGAGGAGAGAAGGCAGAGGGTGAGCACACAGCTGCTGTGCCTCCTCTGCCTCCCCTCCTGCTGCTGCCTGTGCTGCAGGGCAGGTGGCACAGGCTCCCAGGGGTGGGCAGTGGGGGGAAGCTTGGCTCTGGTACATCTGCCCAGCCATCTATTCAGGCTGAACTCAGGTTTTGCTGCTTAATGCCAAATTGATGCCTGTTTCACCTTCTATTCCCTGCTGTATATATAGCAGAGTTTATTAAAAAAAAATAATATATATATATATAGTCTGGAGGAGGGTGAGGTGTTTTAAATACCAATAAAGGTCTCTCCTGGGCAAACTAAAACAGAAGTGCTGGTTGGCAGCTGCAAGAGTTCCTGAGAACTTAAGACTCCGGCTGGTCAAGAGGCCTCCTGTGTACAATCCTGTATAAAACCTGGGAAAGGTGCCTTATTAAAGCAGCCAGGCTGAAACAAGTAGAGCTGTAGTTAATCACAGCCATTTTCTTTGCTCCCTCCCTGCTCACTCAATGGTTTTGTAACACTGTGCAGAACAAATATGCTATTTTATGCACATCTTAATCCATTTCCCGTTAGGCAGCAGGTCTGGGACTTGGCTTTGATCCCCATTCTGCCCAAGGCAGCCATTTACCTAACAAGGGCTGTGTGTGCTGGTGTTGGGCTGTGTGTGCTGGGCCGTGTGCCCTCCATGTAGCCAAGAACTTATGACCATGCACGTTGTTGGGACATGGAGCCTAATTTCTGTGTTTTCCTGAGCTCAGGAAGTAGAGAGTTATACTTTTTTTTTTTTTTTTTTTTTTCTCGAGGATGTCATGGCAGCAGTCTGGGTTGCATCACAGCTATGTGTCAACTGCAGCAACCCACAGCTACAGCAATTTGTCCCCACAGCCCAAAGGGCCCTTTGCTGCATGGCTGAACTCTGCTGCCAGTCTCACATGTCTCAGAGGCAGAAACCACTGAGAAGCTCCTGGGTTTTGTGCATCATGTTGTTCCTGTCCTTTTCAGGGTTTATGATGCTGAGATTTGATGTCTGAGATTTAAGTAATTTGGTTGTAGAAGGAAAAGGAAATGGCATTTTAAGCTAAAAGTCAGATTTTTAATTGTTCTGAAGGTTTTTTAATCCCTTTTCAAGGCGTGAAGGGACCCGAGTGCTGACCCTGCTTGGTTTCACATCTTGGAGCTCTGCTGTGTTTATGAAGGGCTGAGGCAGACAAGACGCGGGGCAGTGGCAGGAGATGGTGAGACTGGCCTATTTTCACTCCCTGAGGGGAAACCAGCCTGAAGCTATAATGTTGTGAAATCTGGTTTATTCTTTGCTGTGCTTGACTCCATCCAGCTGCAGAAACATGCTTTGTTTCAAGTTTACAGACTGCTCCTTGTCAGCCCTGCTGGCTTTGTACAGAATTACCTGGCAGACCAGGACCTGCGTTCCTTTCCTCTTCTCAGCCCATAAATTATTGTTCTCTTTCACCTATTAGCTGGCTACATTATTTGCCTAAGCACCACCTATTAACCCCCTGTTTGAGCCTCACAGTCTTCAGTAAAAATATATATTTTCCTGTGCCCTTTCAGGATAGTTGATGATGTCCATTAACAGCAGGGGACTGTGAGGCACAAAAGGCTCAGGACTCAAATCCCAAAGATCTTTAAGTGCCTAATGAGGCAGGCAGACACACCAGTAGGATATTTCAAGTGCAGTTAAGCAGTACTGGCAGCCAAGTCTCACAGCCAAAGGGTCGTATGACCGTCAGCGAACCACTTTGGACTTGGTTTTACAGATCTGGGAGGATAAGCTGGTTGTTTCTGGATGGCTTCTGTTGTGGGCAAAATGGGACTGTGAGTCAGGCTCCTGGGTGTTTTAATTTTCCAACCTCAAAAGCCAGTTGGCTCATTCTGGCCAGGGAGAGCATGCAGCCGGGCAGGTAGGCAGTGGAGGATGAGCCATTGATTTCACCTGGCTTCTGTGCAAGCTCTTCACTTTACTCAGTGCCTTGTTCCTAGCTCTTGGATGCAGCACACCTTGCCCTGCCAGAGGGGTGCTCATGGTGGAAACCTGAGTGGTTCCCTCTTCTTGGCCAATATTCCTGCCAACAAACTCTTTGAAAGTGCCACCTGTGCATGTTGAAGAGCAGGTGGAGTCCTACTTCTCCAAAGCTAGAAATCTTTGCTAAGGTTTTTGGCTTGTGATCCATGGCTGAAACAACATAGCAGTGTTGCAAGTACCCAGACAGCTAGCAGGGGAAAGAGGAACTATGGGGATCAAGCAGGGGAAAAGGGCCAGATTCGAGTCTGATCCATCTCCAGAGAAACAGGAGATCCCAGGGACGATGACAGACACATGGTCAGATGGGGATCATCCCACCTTTAGCCCCAGTGCAGCACAGCTCCTCCTGCATGGGCTGTGGGGCAGTCACTGCTCTGGGTAGCAGGGTGCACGCTAATGCCAGGCTGGATGTGTCCATGTTGCCAAAATGAGGCTGCTGTGAAGGTAACATCACCCTGGGCACACCTGCAATGAAGGATGGAGGCAGAGAGGAGGCACAGATGCACTGGAGATGGATTTCATAGCTAGGAACTCACAGCCTCGAGTGACCCCTCTGCACAGGAATGACCTTTCCCCAAATCCTGTGGCACGGTCACCACCTCACCTGTGCTTGGGGCCAGAAGATGCAGAAATGTAATGGTGGAGAGTGGGGAGTGCGCTTGGGTGGGTTTGCAGAGCCGACTTGCCATGGATATTCCTTAGCTGCTCTGCAGAGCCCTTTCCTCCACTCGGGAGCCTTTCTTGCCCAGCAATGTGCCTTTCACTGTGACTCAGCAGCTGCTGGTGTTCCAGATGAACTCTGCACCTCAGTCTACCTGCCCATAAAATTGAGATGGTCCCTCTTCCACAGAGACAGTCTGAGAAGTAACTGGTTAACACTGATAAAACGCTTTGTGCAGATAGAACTGTAAAAGTGCCAAGTATTATTATTAGTCCCACGTCTTTGCTTTACTGTGTCAACCAGACCAAAGAGCCTCCTGGTACCACAGCAGCCTCCTGCAGCACCCACTCCCCACAAAGCAGAGGCCACACAAAGCAGATTAGCCTCCAGCTGCCCTTTTCTGGCCAAACCCAGCAGTTCCTACTGCCTGCAGCAGGTGACTGAGTATCCAAAGAAAAATTTAGACTAAATACTTGTAAATGCTTGGCTGCAAGAGGCTGTGTTTTGCTGCTTGTGTGACTGAGAACCCAGTCCCTTGTTGAAAAGGGAAATGAGATTTTACACCCATGAATTTCAGGCCATGCTCTGAATATACCTGGGAAATCAGTGTTTTGCTGGTGTCTCACAATTCGTGTGGGAGTTGTGCATTTGCAGTTCTTTGCAGCCACTTAGAGACTGAGTTTGTGCTGTTCAGCTATGTGAGTACACCAAGAGGGTACTTACCTGTTCATTGACTCACACTTCTGCTTTGATGTGTTACTTGACCGTTTTTTTTCCCCAAACAATGTGATTTCTGACAGATCTGGTATTAATAGTTGCTCTGACTTTTTAACTAAGGTATGCTTTTTTGGGTTTTGTTTGGGGTTTTTTGTTTGTTTGTTTGTTATGTTTGGGGGTTTTGTTTTTGTTTTTTATATCTCCTCACACACTTAAGTATTTCTTTCCTTTTCTTCACATAATCCTTCACAGACAGGACAATTACCTGTGGCCTGCCACATCTGGCTGCAAAGAATTGTTGATAGCAACCAAGGGCTCTAAGAGATGAAGTGGTGAGTATTTGGAAAGTGACCCCCTTCTCCCTGGCTGTCTACTCTGCAAAACTGAATTATCTTGTGACTCCTGGTGCATTTTGAATTTGATACAATTAACCAACAATTCAAAATCATGGGGGGGGGGGGGTAGAGGTGGTGGAAGGGAGTGCAGACATACACAGAACCTATTCCATCAGACCAATCTTGGAGGAAACTGGCTAGAAGTGAGTTGTGATATGAATACAGCATTCAACAGAGAGAAGCCAATCATTGTTTACTAGAAGTAGCAAAAAAAGGTGATTGCAACCCGGGATGGCTACCAATGTGTAAGCCAGAAAGCATGCCCACATTCCTAGCCACTATGCCAAAAACTAACAAGCTAAGTCATGTGTATCTCTACCATCAGAAGTGCACACTTTTCCAGCACTCTAACTCACAGGGATATGTAACTGCTTCCCCATTTTACCCATCGTTTTGTCTTGCAGACATCTCCATGATGATCAACTGGTTTAGAAACTCTTAATGCTTGACACCTCTTAAGCTCCTTATGGATGGCTGATGCACCCAAGGGTGTCACAAGACACCATCTGCAACCGTGCTTGGCCTGGCATGAAATCAGACAGGGAGTCTCTTTTCATCTTCTTGCACCTTGAGGTTTGATCCCAGAATTATGTTTTCATTTTAATTGTCTGTCAGTGGGTAATCTTACTCCTGGTGTCAGCAACCACAATAAGCATGAAAAGAATTTTGCCTCTGGCTGTGGCAGCAATGATAGCTGTAGTACCCCTTGGCCACATCCTCAAATTTACACTGTGAGCTATTCTAAAGAGCAAGTATATTCTTTGTGTATTTTATGCGCTGCCCAACACAATAAGGCTCTGGTCTCTAGACACTACCATAATACTACTAATAAATAATAACTCAACACTGAGATTAACACTGCCATACAGAGACTTTCTGATTTGGTACATTAACTTCTCATTCTTTTCATGCTGTGAATGTAAGCTGTAGCTGGAGATACAAAGTGCTGTGAAGATTACTGTAAGTACTCTGATCTTCTGAACCCTGAATGGAGGTCGCTGTTGTATAATAAATTGCATTAAAATATAAATGAAAAGAAATCAGGTACAATTTTTCCAGCAAGAATTACACACAAGAAGCTTCATGGGAAAAATGCCTACATTAGCTCCAATAAGAGCCATTATTTCTTTCAGGTGGCTGTCTGAAGCTTTGCTAATTGTTTGAAGAAACCAATATCAACATCTGAGGTGATATTCAGGGCTTCCAAAGACCTCACTTGCCTCAGTGATTTAACAGAGCTGGGACTGGTTTTGTTTCACTCATTGTATCAGTTCAAGAAATTCTGCTTCCTAATAAAATTATTTTTCCCTGCTCACCAGAGTGCAAAGCTGAGCCAGGCTAGCTGATCGACAGCAGCACAGTGACCTCAGTCCCATGGGAATCAGCCTGGGTCCTACAGGAATTGACAGACAAACCTTCATTGACCACTGCAATGGAGATTCCTGCTAACACTGTGACTCCCAGTTGTTTGTAATCCTGCCAATAAATGCCAATTTTCTCTAACAATGGGAAAGGAAATTGCAACTGAGACCCAGTTTCTCTTCTCCTCACCATGACATATTTAGGCAAACTGACTATGGTGGTGAGTTTTCTTTTTCATAATATAGAATAACACCTTAGAATAACAAGATTAGATCCATTTTCCCTACAAAACATAGTCAGGGGCAATTTGAATCACACCAAAATCAATAAAGCATCAGTTTCGGAGAATCCAAAGGAAATTATATTCTCAATTCCTCTAGTTATGAACTGGCAGTCTCCTCTGACACAGGCTTGAGTCCAACCTGAAGGTTATCACCAATACCTGAGAGTGAAGGAGTTTCTTCTGAATTACTGGATCAACTGAGATTTAGAGGATGAAATCAGTAAAGCACTTTGGTGGGTAGTGGTTCCTGGAACAGCTTGCCAACTCATTGGGTTTCCTACCCTGCATAACTTCTGTGATTCAGAGTCTACCACAGTTCAAGTTGTACACATGTGGACCTTGACCACTGTTACAATTGTTTGATGCCAGGGTGTTGTGTTTTTACAAGGTATTTTAACTTTAACCATTTCACTACCGTGGTCTCAGCTTCCTTGTGTCACTAGAGTTCTTTTGGGATTTGAATGAAGTCTCAGCCCTTCAGAGAACTTCAGAGGACAGAGCAAAGCACTTAACAGGTATTAGTCTAAAAGGTCCTTCTGTTTTATGAGCTATATTTGCACATTTAACAGGCCACTTTCTATTGCAGTTTATGTTTAAGTGCACTGGAAGGTTATTCCTTTGTGTGCTATTTAATGTAAGAGGATTTTCTTCTAGTTCTCTTAATATGGGTGTTGTTCTGATGGTACTATACTTAATTCCACTAACAGTTCTGCTCATTTAGTGGATATTCATTCGGTTCATTCCATTCATTCAGTTCCTTTCACCCAAATTCACTCCATTTCTCTTAAAACCTTTTACTTACTATGCAGATTAGGCATGATATGTGAGAATGAGTTTGTCGTCCTGTGAAATGCAAGTATTCCTCAACAAAAACATACTAACACTTCTAGTATTTCCATGAAGAAAACGATGGGTTTTTTCCTACCCTAATATAGAATCAGCAAGTACCTGATATTATTTTTTCTGTCTTTGAAGACAAAGAATCAGGAGGTATCTGTCTACTAGTCACTAGTGCTACCGGTCAAATGTGTATATAAATATCTAAACCTGTATACATACATATGTATAGACATTTGTATATATATAACACACATATATATGTATATGCTTGCTTCTGTTTCTGTGTGCCAAGTTTTGGGGACAGCCAATTTTTAGCAGCCTTCAAAACCCAGGTATCTGAAAGGTAGCACCTGCCTGATTTCACAAGAGCAAGTAAGTACATTTAGCCAGTGTTTCTGAAAATGATTCCCAAAATAAAATTGCTATTTCCACCCTCAGGAGCTGCAGGATCCAGAAGTACAAGCAACCCCTTATATAACTCACCTTATTGCTATTGTGAGCTAAGCAGCAAGGGGCAGATGGTTTTTTCAGGGTGATATAGGTGTTTTATTTGGTAACAAGTTTCTTGATAAAGAAATGATTAGGCTAATTGATGGAAAAGCTAGATAGAAATAGGTTAAAGAGGTCTTAAAGTACAGCTTAAAAGAATTAAATCTGGCAGTCTTTTTTTAGCAGAGACAAAAATAAACAAGTTATTAAACAAAGAACAATAACAGGAAACAAAGGGTGTAAGTGACACAGTGCTAGATAAGCAAGAGAGCCACTGGTGTACCCTATCTTTTCTAATATCTAACTCATAAAAGGAAAAAAAAATGTACATATGTGAACATGTTATCACTACATTGTTTTTTCCATTTTATCTGTCACAACAGCAAACAAGCAAAACTTTTGAGATAGATGGGTATAAATAATATTTAACTTGACCCATGTGCTTTATTCAAAGATCAAGACTCCCTCAGCCCACTTATTTTTGCCTCCCTCCTTTCCAGAATAGCAGGAAAACAAGTTAATATTATTATCAGGTATGATTATGGTCCCAAATTGCACTTTGTTGCCATCACGCAGTTCTCCCTGGAATCTCAGTTCCACAGGTGTATTATTATTATTTGCATTACCAGAGTGCTACAAGACTCTGTTATGGATCATACCCAACACAAAGGGTGGGCCTGCCCTGAGAGCTTTCCCAAGTATGGAATGAGAGAACTGAGGGATACAGGCAGGAGAAGGAGCATGGAGAAGAAATGTGAAACTATTATAGGCATTGCAGGAAAGAAAAGTTTTAAGGAGAGTTTTGAAGAAAAATTACTCATAACATTTGGGCTGTTTGTAGGATCCAGAGAAATAAGAGGCAACCACAAGAATGCACAAAAGCAGCTCTTTGAACAAGGAGGCTGTGAAAATTGGGATTGTGATGTGACAGGAGCTGCTGTTAGATCTCAGCAGCGAATGGAAATGGCAAGTAAGGTGAAGGCAAGATGCTGAGGCCTTTTAAAACAGACATGTAGGTAAGAACTGGCATGATGGAGTAGGCTGAGCCAGCACAGGGACAGAAAGAGGGAAATAATATGGTGAAAATGACAGACTAAGAAAAATTGTCTTTGTAGCAGTGTTCTCAGTAAGTATGAGCAAGTCAAGGTTATATCTTCCAAGGCCAAAGGAAAGGATGTTGCAGTAATTGAGATTTGAGAAGATGGGAGTGTTAGCTATATGGACAGATTTAGATACAGTCTGATCATAAAGGACAAGGGAAAGGTCTGAGTCAGAGATGATTACATAGAGGCAGATAATAGTGTAACAGATAAAGTCGAGAGCACTTGTGGGAGAAGTCTTGACACTATTTTAACTACATTGAGCTTAAAATGACATTAAGGTTGTCAATTAACCAGTTTTTATCCAGATGGTCCAGGGATTGGAGGCTGGAGTATTTGTGTGCTGTCTGGGCTGATTAGAACCCAGGCACCATATGCTGCAATGCAAAAGAATGGAAACCAGGCTCAGAAAGACAGTGATAGCCTAAACATCCCAGAACCCTGCTTATACACAGAACTTTAATAACTTATGCTCTCAGAGATCCAAGTAGCCATTAGGTGAAGCATCAGTCAGGTGACTAAAGCATGTTTCTGCCAATTCACATCATCTTTAGGCATCTGACCTGGCAGGTGTGGAACAAGCTGCATGTTTGTGGCTGTGTGCTGCAGAAGCTGAAGTCCCACTGAACAGTCAGAAGGAGGTGACAGAGACACAAGCCAAGAGTTTAGTTAGGAAAGCAGCTGGATCTGCAGTGAAGAGGCAGAACTATGAAAAATCTGAGCGGAATTTGTTGTTTGAACCGTGATTGTAGTACACATTATCTGGGGATAAAATGTAGAGTGACTTGAGGAGCAACCCAGAGGGAAAGGGCTGGCTGGTATCTACCAGAAGGTAGAAGGCATGTAAGAAAAAGCCCCTCAATATATGTGCCAGTAAGTGGGCTAGAAATGTAGGAGGAAAAGAAAAAAGGCAGAAGACAGTTACCAAACAGGAGTGGGAGTATTTCATTTGACAAATTAGGGTGGAATAATAGTTGTGACCATTAAAGTCATATGAGCGAGAGGCTGCTTGAGATTATGTAATTCTAAAGAAATGCAAAGGGCATAAGCCTGGCTGGAAAATCTCTAGAACCAAATCAAAGGGGAGAAACTTATGGGACTATTTGTGGAGATTAATTTTAGTGATCTGAGCCATGAAGTGTTAGAAATGGTTAAGGAAAAAATATCTTCTTAGTTTTCATTATGCTTGAGAAAATCTTTAAAACATGATCAGAACGAAATACTGAATGAATGATCAAGAAGTATCTGTGCAGACACACACACACATATGTGGTCCAATAAATATATATATAAAACAATATATTGCTATTTATTTACAGTTGGAAATACCACAGTGGAATCAATTAAAGTAAAACCTCAAAATTGCATCCTTTTTCTAGCTAGTGTTTACAGAAAGGATGATGTCAGAAGTAAATGCGTATCATACCAAAAGTCAAGAGGGCCTGAATGAGAGAGGTGACCTAACATTTCATCTCCCTTTGCTCACTGCTTGCTTCTGCTGCTTATTAATGTAAACCACAGAAGTCCATGCTAATTGTAGAAAAATATTTTTCACTCTGGAAACAATTTTTTTCATCATAAGAGGCACCAGCCCAATTCCCTTGTGTTGCTTTTTTTGTTGTTGTTTTTGCTTCTCTAAAGTTTTCAGGAATTCCAGATGTAAATTGTTGATAGTGAAGTAGACACTGAAAAGTAATGAATAAAAATAATTTTTAAAATATGGTCTTCTGGCTCCTTCTCAAAGTACCTCTTGTCTGGTACAAACACATGGTTCACCTCAAAGTGCCTTTAACTCATTAGCTTTCCAGATGGTATAACTGTTGATAGGAAACAAATGAGTGGGAAAATTAAGCTGGAGAAAGACTTTCTCAGGAAGACAGGAAAAGCTGAGGCAGTGGTAGTGGATAATTGCAAACTGGCAGGGGATGAGCTTCCTCCCAAAGGAGCAAGAGCTGGCACCGAGCTGCTGTGTGGTGGCAGTCATGGCTGGAACTGGTGGATTTGCATTACAAGTTCAAGAGATTCAGTCAAGAATCTCTTGATCACTTGGGATCATGACGGAGTCTAAGGTTATTTTTGGTTTCTATTATTTTCTGCATTTCTTTCTTTGATGGGTCACCCGTGATATCCAGTTCCAAGAGCAGGGAGAGACATTTTCCCTCCACTGCCAGGGGATCAGGTTAGGGATCAGGTTAGGGATCAGGTTAGGGATCAGGTTAGGGATCCGGTTAGGGATCAGGTTAGGGATCAGGTTAGGGATCAGGTCAGGGATCAGGTTAGGGATCAGGTCAGGGATCAGGTCAGGGCTGGCCACCCCAGAACTAGGAAATGCATTCTACAACATCAATACTACTTTATAGTATCCCATATATATAAATATTATCATATTTCCTGAAAGCTCATAGCAACATGACTGTTCTTTGTACGGTGGCAACAGGACGAATTATAAAGGACTTTTAATAATTTTCTTTTTTAATCTTACATCAATAATACTCCTGGCATCTGTGCCACCAATTATTTTACTTCATTTTTTATCGGGAAGCATTCGGAAAGCCTGGGCCTCTCGGGGACGTCTCTAAACACCAATCAACTTGATCTGCTTGGTGCCGGACAAGTCGTTTTCTTGCCGTCACTTCTTTTTCCCCCGCCTGTTCCCTTCGGGCACATCCAGCTTCCCAAGGAACGCTCCCTTCCGGTAGGGCCGCCCCCTCCCCAGGACTACATCTCCCGGCAGGCCCCGGGGCAGGGCCTTGCGGTGGGGGCGGGCTGCTGCCCGTCACGTGACCGGGCGCGGTGTGCCCGCGCGGGGCGGGGAGCGCTGTGCGCCGGAGCCGGACTCGGGCCCGCGGCGGCGGCTGCGTGGCGGTGAGTGCGGGAGTGAGTGCGGGAGTGAGTGAGTGAGTGAGTGAGTGAGTGCCGGTGGGGCCGGGACGGGCTGCGGGGCTGCCCCCCGGCGCTCCGCCCCTCACCCGCATCCTCAGCCGCTCCCTGGGCCGGGGGTCCTTCCCTGCTGTCCCACCCCCCCCACACGTGTCCCCGTCCCTCTCCTTCCCCCCCCCCCCTCTTTCTCCTCCTCCTCCCGGGTACGCCCAGGCGGGAGCTGCTGCCGGCCCGGGCCTTCCCTGCGGGCCGGTCCCTCAGCCCTTCCCCTCGGGTCACGGCACACCCCGCGCCCCCGCCCCTCGCTTTCCGACTCCCGGGGGGTCTGAAGGGTTTTGTGAGGGTCCCCCCCTTGCCGCCCCGGGAGCCCCAGGGCTCCGGAGGGACCCCGGGGACACCTGCGGGGCCTTGGGGCTGGCGGGACCCGGCTGCTGGGGCTGTTTTGTTGCTGTTTGTTGCTGCTCGGCTCCGGCTTCTCCTGCCTCAGGGCCTGAGCTGCTGAAGTGAGAAGCTCAGCGCCACGGCTCAGCAAAGGCTTAGCTTTGGACTTGTGGTTTTTACCTTTCCTGCGAAAAACAAGTGCTCTCCCGTGGTATGAAAATATTCGAGCGCACTTTGTTTTGCTTTGAGACTTTTAAGGTGCTCTAAGTTTTCATTTCTGATTGGCTTAAATTTTGTTCTGAAGCATGTGACTTCTTTCAGTGTTCACGTCTGAAAATCTGAAACCTTCCATTTCAGGGCAAATATTTTAGTTGATTTGAAACTAGAAAGGACGCTTGAAGAATAGAGACTGTTTCTGCTTGTTGATCTGTGTACTGTGTCAGTCAAGAAGTGTAATTCTTGCTTTGTGTTATTGGTAGTAGTTAGCTGGTTTGGTTTTTTTTCAGATGTACGTGTAATTAATATTATTTAAATGGGTATTGGTTTTCTCCTTTCACAGAAAGCCCTATTTTCCTTGGTATAATAGAAAGCAACATAGGCAAATTCAGTTTTAAAATTGTGTACATGTTAAGTGTTTTTTAGTTGGCCTGTAGAATAACTTGTCATGACAGGCACTAATCAAAACTATATGTGTTTTAAAGGTATCTTGGCTTTACTGCATAATACCTATTTTGGTACAGTATTGTCCTTATTGCTTGCAAGTAGTCATTTGGTTGTTCAGCATTAACCAGATTTGAAGGGCAGGTGTCTCATGGTAAAGGATTAGAACAGTGTAAAACCAGGACCTCTTTCCTGCTATAGTTTTCTTTTAACATTGTTTTGTGGTTTAAGTGGTTAAAAAGTTAGGCTGTATAGTTATTAACAAAGCTGGTAGGTGCAGTGAGCCTTAACACTTTTGGACATTTTTAAACTTCTTGGACTGTATGTAGTAGCTTCATTGTGTTGCAAATGTAACAAGAGGTGAGATATAGAGATGCTTTCAATAAAATGCTGAATTTTCCCTTTTTGCACTGTTATCATTCCATCTTTAGATGTATCTTTCCTCAGAAGAAAACTTCCAAAAGAAGCACTTGCTGAAGGGACAGCCTTGTAGCATTGCTGAGGTTGAGCAAACTCTAGTGTTAATATTTGCCTGACATGTAGAGTTACAGTGTTAACAAACAATAGAATAAATCACTAATTTAAAGAGAAGTAACTGTAAATCTTTAATATAGTATGTGTGTTCCTTTAAAGGAGACAACATACTAATTTTCTAAGAACTTGAATCATGCAAAAATAAGGTTTCTTTCATAGTCTGTTCTGTCTGACTTTGCCAAGTTGTGTAGCAGTTTTCATGACAGTCATTCCTGAATATATTTGGGAAAAGAAAAAAAATAAAAACACTAGTATTCTTTGTGAAGGGATGAGAGAGGAAATGCTTGACTGTGTTCAGGAAGGTGCCCAAATATGTTTGGGTAACATAAGTATGGTTAAAAGGCTGCATAAGATTTAGACATTACAAACATTTCAAATCTGTGTCTTTAAAGTCTTACAAGAAAAAGTTCTTCTCAATTTCAACTACGTTATGCCAAACCTCCTGACACAAGTAAAACATAAGAAGAACTAATACTGTTTGTTTTCTTTCTCCAGTTTCTATAGCGACTATTCTGAGGTTTTGCTTCCTGCCTGAAGTATTTTTAAAAAGTAATGTCAACTGCAGTGTTCTGGCAGTTCTAACGATGTCTTCTTACCTGTTCCATTCCTGTTAGGGGCCAGCTGCACCACAGAAGTCAGTTGTTTGAAAGGTGAAGGAATGAACACACTGTTGTCCTCTCATCTCATACTGAAGTGGACATCTCTTATTTTCTACAGTTGAAATGACTTACTGAGCCTAGAGGCTTCTGAACAGGAGAAATAAAAAGTAAGTGTTTTCAGGTAGATTTGGTTACACTTTTGTGTAAGATGGGATGTGTATTTTTCAACAAATTATAAGTAATGGGTGTGCAACTTTTTTGCTGGGTTGTTGCATATGTGGAATGGCAAGGCTCTATGTTAGAGACTCTGTGATGTGACTGCTCCCATTAATGCATAACATACAGAGTTAGATGGGGAATACAGAAGTATCAAATGTCTGTGCCCAGCAAAGGATCTGCCTGTTACTTGAAAGAAAGAATACTCAAAAGGATGGTTCTGCTTCATGAGTGACTTAGGTAGGATAATCCCTGCCTCTTCCTTCTTAGGGGCTGAAGCAAAGAAGAGTTTGTAGATGACTTCATCATACTCCTTAGTCTACTTTTCAGACAGAAACAAGCTCAGATTGGTGCTTTCTCTGTGGTATTACGTGTATTCAGAGAAGCACTTCGTGTAGTGGAAGAAGGAACTAAGCACAGCAGATTAAAGAGAATGAGTCTGATGCATGAGTAGGATGTTGTATCAAAGGAAAGTTGGAAGAAAGCCTCAGCAGGGGATGTCATTTTAACCATTACAGTGTCATTTTTTTAATACAGCATATCATTGTATAACAGATACAATTTCCATTTCTCTTGTGGAATCATCAGTTAAATCTTTAGCAATAGAAATGCAGTGGCTTAAGGGGATAGCTTTCAAGAAGAATGAGCAGAGAGCAACTGAAGGGTTTCTTAATAGAAAACTTTGAAGCTGTATTTGCTATCCCATAGGCTTTCCTGTCAACTGAATCAGCTCTTGACAATGTGGGAGGTATACATTCCCTGCAGGCAATGCAGAATAGAGAAAATAGACTGGGTGGGTTTAGAAAGCCACGGATTGGGGAGTAAGTTTCCTACAGATGTAATGCTGATTCTGGAGCTAATGTGACAAATGGTTCCTAAAAAAAATCCAACAAACCACTCACTCCTGTCATGCCACCTAATCTGGCTAGATTGAACAGCTGCTTCCTGTGCAGGGCTACATGCATAGAGGGGAAATGGCTACTTTCTTTGATCCACTCACATGACCAAACCTGTACTTTAGAACTCTGTTACCAGAGTAAATATTAAGAAAAAGTCAGGAAAAAGATAATCATTGTAAGGGAAAGATATTACACATAGAACAAATACAGTAGAAATGATAAGCAAGTACAAGTGGACAGAAATAGTTGTTAGCATACAGTACAAGGAATAAGCCTCTGGATATTGCTAGAAAACAGGCCTTAGGAAATAATTGTATTTATGACCACTAAAATAGGTGCAGCTTTTCCTTGTTACTATGATATGAAGCATGAGAAATACCTAACTAACAGATCAGAGTCCATCAGAGGGTAAGTTACTGTATGATCTCTGTGAGAGAACTTGTAATTCTCTTACAAGAAGGCCAGGTAGGATAAAAGCCAGGGATATCTCCCCAAGCTACATTTGCAATGTAATTTGAAAGAAGGAAGCAATTGGGTTGATAATTAGAAAAACTAGTGTTATAAACCTTTATGTTAGGTCTTGGAAGTTGTGATTTACTTTGAAGTAGGATGGGAGTCAGATTCCACAAGAAGTTAAGACAGTAAAAGAAAACTTTCAGCTTAAGACAGTACAAGTACCATTCAAGATGAAACTGAAGAATTTTTTTTCTTTACTTTCAGCTATAAATTTATTTATTCAATACTTGGTTTCCATGTACAAGCTACAACACCTTGTTGTTTTTTTGTTTGTTTAAAGGTAAATACAGAAGTGCATAGGATCTGGTACCACTGAAAAAATACTTGCTGGGCTTTCTGACAAGCTATTGGTACTTGCTTCCATTTGTAAAGCTTAATTTTCAGAATATTCTTTTTTGGGTATAGCAGGCCTTTAAATAGGAGTGGGCAGGCAGCTGGTGGACTTGTAATTTATTTGCTGAATTAGCAAATAAATAATTAGTACTTGACTGTTGAGAACTTGTTTGTTAGCACTTGTTCTTATTGAGTCCTCTGGGGACAATGACTTGCCCTTTCAAATACAGGGCATGTTAGAGAATGCCTCTTCAGGGGGAGGGAATGTTTCTAATTCTTTGCAAGCAAACGCAGCATCCATGTGGAGTTGTTCAGCTTGCCCAGTCACAGTCTTTGCAGAGAACTGGCAGCATGAGGGATGCCGGAGCTCATTTTTCCTAAGGCAGGAAGCCTGGTAGAGAATAGATGTTCAAGGAAACAGGTAGCTCCAGATTGCAAATTTGTTTTATTTCTGAGTGATACTTTTTAAGATACAGACTTTTTAATAATGCATTACTGATGGATTTGATCGACTTAAAATCAGAAAGACAAATACTTATATGCATTCTGCGTGCACAATATCCCTTGAGGCTCATACTGCTGGCATGCTTTCTGTGGTCTGCTCATGGCTTGAACTGAGAGGGTTTTCAAAGAGATTTAAAAGTTCATATGGTTTCCCTGGAAAATGTAGATTTAGTAAGCACATGTGAATGGAGAATATAATTTAGACATAAGGGGGAAGACCCACAGTGGCATAATACAGTCTCAGATCAGCAGAATCAAAAGTATCCACTTAAGGAAAGGTAAGGGCTGCAGGCTGCATTACTGCAAGGTTACAGTTGAAAGGATCTTGCACCTTGTAACTGTGATGGTAAAGAAGAAATAGGAGACTCTATAGTATAAAAAGCCATGCTGACTCCAGAGGACCCTTCTAGAATGAGTGCAGGTAGAAGCTTATGAATTGATATGCAAAGGTGGTCTTTTGGTTTACATCATAGGTGTGATGTTCCCTTGAACCCTGATGGCAAGAAATCATAAATGCCTTTCCTTTTCCTATTTAAATGTTCCTTACCTCACAGTTAAGTCAGTTTCCTTTCCTTCTGCTTGCCATCAGTTGCATAACAAGTGACAGGTAATTGCTATTAGCCACAATTAAATACAAGTAACTCTAATGTATGAGTTGCCATTACTTTAGGCATGTTTTTTTTTGTCAGTAGTCTATGACTTTTAAATATTAAAATATGTTTTTTTTTTTTAATTTAAGTAGTCTGAATGTATCAGGTCAGAGAGCATGGCCCACATCCTTATTTGAAAATAACAGTTTTGCTTCTAAAACCTCCCTGCATTGGCATCTTTCACTGTTGCAGGATATTTTTTTTTTATTTCCTTTAGAAATAAAATATAAACAAATATTTCTGTGATGTGAGTTTTTATTTTAACTGTTTGAAATTGAAATGCTCTGCGTTGTGCCATTTATTTTTTGTAGCTTTGTTAAATTTAGGAGACTTCTGCTACCTTTTTCTGTCCCTGTTATTGACTATAGTTTCTGTGTGCTAAACTATAACAGGTTAAATGAGTGTGAGAGAGATGTATTTATTTCTGTGGACTTCACTAGTTGGTTGGGGCACTTTGGCTCCCTGTTTCTTTTTGCTTGGTTGGTGCTATGTGGTTAGGGACAGCTGGTGTTTGGAAAGCTTCCCTCATTGCTGTAGGTCTTTCTTGTGACTTTTGTATCCCTGTATAATTTTGAAGGTTAATAAAATTTTAGAATTAGCTATAATGAGATGAATGGCTGCTTGTGAGTTTATTCTATTAAATTCTCATTTACTGGTATTAAAGATGCTGATATTTATTTCAGTGATGCTCCAGTGTAACTTAGATGATGCTGTTGGCTCAGCCCTTCAGGACTGCTGGCTTTCTATGTGCTGTTTTTTTTTTATTATTATTTTTAAAAATTGTTACTTTCTTCTTAATACTTAAAATGAAATACTTTTTCATCTCTCTTCATGGTTGTTTTACCTTAATTTTGCTACTGTCTTTGTGAGAAATTCCAAGAGTTCTGTTCTATATGTTGTCACTGAAAACCTATGTATTGTGTGTTATCTCCTCTGTGCAGTTGTGGTGCTGACAAGTGTGGTTTTGTTTTCAGGACTTTGACTGTATTTTATGCTTTTAATTTTATTATGGGAAACACAAGGCAGTATATTAATACCAGCTCTTTAGATTGTTACTGTACTAAATAAAAATCTACAGTTTTTGTGTAACACTAACATATCCTGTCATTATAAATCTGCTTTTTCATTTTTTGCATTTTCTGTTTAAATGAGTGTGCAAGTGACTTTTTCTCTATACCAGATTTAACTACCCGTACCTCTCAAACACAGTGAAAAATTGTTTGCCAGTATAATATTACTTATCTTCTCTTTGAGATATTTTCTTACTTGGCATCAGGTCTGACCATGAAAATAACTTCATTTTTATTTAGGCTGGCAGATGACCTGAAGTGACTAACTCATTGCCCTGATGACTTTCAAGTGTTGTATAATTGTCCAGTTGTAAATGTAAGTCTTTTTTGTGTTCCAATTGTTTTCTGAACTACTGTGACAGCAGACGAAGGGGCTCAGTAAATTCTATAACTATATTTTTAGGAGAGGGCTTGGAGACCCACATTTTTTTCATTGTTGCTCAAATCAGTACCTGGAGGAGCAGAGTTATGAGAAGTTTGGCATTATCCTGTGTTATAATTATTGATGTGTGACAGATATAAGCATGCTTGTAGAAAATGTTTAGTCAAACTTTCTGGTTTTCATTTTCATTGCATTGATAAATCTGATTCTGGTAAAAGCAAATATTTCTCGTTATTATGCAGTTGCCCTTAAAATGTTTTCTATATTTATATCCAGATCTAAATATATCTGGACACACACGAATGATTTTTTCAACTGCATTTAGTGTACGGTAATTTAGCTGTTTAATTTCCTTAATCATTTCAGCTTAACATATCTCACGTTATAGACTACACAAAGTTAAAAACTTGATTTTACTTTTAAGAGCTGTCAAAATTGTTGTTGCTTCAGATGATTGACATGGGTGAAACTGGAAAGTGTTTTTTCAAAGTTTTATTCCAGTGATGGAGGATCAAAAGTATTAAATACCTGTAAAGTGGTGCTTACTCAGTTTACTTGATTTGTCTTATTTGGTCTCAGATGTTTGTGGCAGTAATCCCTGACAGATGCAGATGACACTGTTCATGGGTACAAACTAGTTCTTCTCATATGTAAAGATTTTAGATAGGCACAAGCATGGCTGAGTTACATGATAGTTACAAATTACTTGGTGTGATTGTAGTGTGAAGATGAAGCCTTAAAAGTATCAGCAAAATGTCAAATGAGCTTTAATTTGTTCCTGGATTATAAACAATGAGAACCAGTATCACCAGGCTGTTGTCAATCTAAACATGAATGGTTAGAGTTGTGGTGCTTTTTCCAAGCTGCACTGCACACATCCCATAACTTGTTGACAATAAAGAACCATAAGGAAAGAATAGTTGGGCATTTCAGGTTTCTCAACATTCAAACTTATTTACATGCTTTAAAGTTTATTTTCATTTTCTGTGTGAATGTATACTTGTGTCTCTTATAACTTATTCATAAAAAGTAGATAGGATATTTGAATTGTTATCCTAAAATCTGGCCTTCAGTTCCTACCCTTCAAAATGTTGTTGTGCCTCCAGTCCTATGAATCCTAGGAAACACAAGTATAAATATAATCTTTAATGAAAATACAGATCCCAAGTAGTTTAATTGTTGTTGTAAGATCATTGGAGCCTACGTTTCTTGGTAGTGTTACTATATTAAGTTCTGGTGACTTTAGCAAGCTTTGTTTATTAGTTCAAGTTAAATCCAGAAAAATTGCTTTGTCTCCTTGCTATTTTAGATTCAAGAAAGAATGTTCAAATGTTTATAACTGCAGAATATTGTAAATAAAGTTGTCCAATTTGTTTTAAATTTTCAGAGTAGTTCTACATCTGTTCAGCTGCTGAAAAAGCATGAGGTTTGTGTGTTTTTTTATTTTTCTGTATGGAAGTGCTGACGAGAGATACTGGGGAATAAAATGTGTTTGTTGGCAGTGGAAAACTACTTGCAAGATTTTTCTCTTTGTGGAAGGACTACTGCTGCTCCATGATAATGAGAAAGTTGTAGCTATTTTAGGACAATGATGAAGTATGTTTTTGAATTGTTCATGGCAGTATTACTTTGGGAAGTTGCCAGAAGCTGCTTCTACAATTTGACAGAAAAAGAAATAATATATAAAAGGAAATACTTCATGTTCTTTTTCAATGCTTTTGAAAACTTGTTTGCTCTTTTGCTATAGAGGAGTCTACTTCTTTAGATGTGCATCCTTGTCTCATGGGTACTTTTAAATGAGAACTTAATAGTTTCTGTTACCTTAAGATCACAGAAGCATAGAGTAATTCAGAGTGGAAGGGACTTGAGGAGATCTCTAGTTCAACCCCTTGCTCAAAGCAGGATCAGGCCCAGTTGCTAAAGGCTTTGTTTAGCTGGAACTTAAAAACCTTTGAGGATGAGAGTGCAACCTTCCTGGGCCTTGTTTTCACTGCTCTTACAGTGCAAAAGGAGTTTGATTTTCATTGGTGTGTTGTTCTGTTTTTTTAAATGACGCTGGAGTCTAGGTTGCTTTAGTTTCTGTTGTTTCTTGTCCTCTTACCAATCACCCAGGCTCTTCTCAGTAATCAAAGGTATTAGTGGGCAGCTCTGAGGTCCCACTGAAGATGTCTCCTCAGGTGGGATGATACCCTTATTTCTCAGCCTCTCATTAATGATACCCTTATTTCTCAGCCTCTCATTAAAGGGCAGGTGCTCCAGCTCCTCATCATCTTGGTCACCCTCTGCTGAACTGGCAGTTTATCAATGCCTGTTTTGGACTGTCCAGAAGTGGACACACTGTCTTAATGAATCCTCTATAACGTAAAGCTTATTTACTTGGCCATTGTTTATTTACATAAATCAGGGAAATGGGGGTAGCTATAAATGTGCTTATTAAGTTGGAGTTTTTCATGTGTGATTGGATTTCAGAACAAAATTTAGATCGCATTAAAAGAATTCTTCCACTTACATACTGATGAAATAGCTTGCATTAATTTTAGTGAAAATATTTGGATTTAAATATCTGACACATAATGCCTTACCTTCAGTATATATTTATTCAGTTTAATTAGCTCTGAGTAAATCTAATTTGCATTATTGAAGTGCTAGAAATGAAACAGTAGTTGATTGTAATTCTATAATGGAATATTGGATAGAAATTGAAGTTGGTGAGTAAATTTGTTTTCACTGTAAAGTGCCTTTCAAGAAATCAGTCTCATGGAGGGTTGGGGGAGTTTTACGTGAAGTGAACTTGGGTGCACAGAAACAGAAATGTGAAGGTCTGCAAGAGCTGCACAAACTTCTGTCTGGAGTGGCAGTGTGGAGGGGAGACAAGCTCTGCCCTGCTGTGGTGTTGGGCTCTACAAAGGGAAATTTTTTGGACAATCTGAAAAGATCTCTGCTTGTTCCTTGTAATATATGCTGCGGTTGGGGGAAGCTGTATTCAGTGTTCTGGAGGCAGATGGTTATTTTAGAATCGTAGCTCACCTCATGGCTACAGTTCAGCCAAAACTTAGTGAATGTGCAGTAAGGGGGAAAATAATACAAGAAAGCAGTGTAGGGAACAGAAGGCTTTTGAAACAATTGATACTGTAGTATTGAAGTAGTATTGAAAGGCATCAGGAACCTCTAAACCAGCTTTTGGTTTTGAGCTGAGGCAGGAGGGCAATAAGAGCACAGGCTGGCACCCAGGTGAGTGTCCAGGATCCGGGTGGGCTCCTGTGACCTCTGCTGAAATTTGTCTGTCTGGGGCTTTGCTGGTGGAGTAGCTGTGGTTGCAAAGTCAACAGCCAGCTTGGGTGTGCCTGTGTACCTGCAGCAGTCAAAATTTCCATTTAGCAGTGCAGAGCTATTCAAGTTGCTTCATTTTGAAAAAGTCACTTTTCTAGGGCTTGTTTATGCTTACTTGTATCCAGTGGTTGTTGCAGACTTAATTTAAATTTATGTGGGCTCTAGTTTAAACCACTTTCTGTGCTGGTCAGAAAAACTGGGGCTTCTGTGCTTTGGTCTCTGTCTCAATTGGTATTTCTCACTTTAAATCTGAACAAAACCCATTTCATATGGAAAAAATGTCAAAACAACTTTTGTAGTAAATATATCTTTTACCTTAATAAATAAGTGGTTACTAGAAAACCTAAGTTTCTGTAAATTAAAGGAAGTCATCTGAGCAAAGACCGGGTGTTCATAAAGTACCAGAGCTACACAGAAAAAGAAAGCTACCTGAAGTTTTACAGTATGTAAGATACTGCAAGGAAGGAAAAAGTATGAAAAGATCTGCTTCTAATCTTCCTAACTGTGTTTTCAAAACATTAGTTTCCAGTATTGCAATCGTTTTTCTGTGGAGAGTAGTTTGAAAAAATGACTTAATGTCAATTGCTAATAACTCTTCATTCAAATTATTGGCATTGTTCTAGAATTAGTTCAGGACCCATCTGTGTCAGTGTTTGGAGCAGGATGAGACTACAGGAGACCCAGAAAAGAAGTCACATTTGATAGGATCGCACAGTTTCTGTGGCATTCAAAAGGACTTTTCTTCACTTTTAAGCATTGCCGTAGTGAATACTGATAAATTACGGTACGGGTATAAATAAAACTGAATATTCCAGTTTTAAACACAATGTCAGGTTTCCTGTGTTTTCTGTATGAGGTACAGAAGACTTCGGGCACTGCCAGGAGGCACTGAACCAGTAGAACTTCAGGTTATGGTTTTCCACCTGCTTCCAGCTCAGACACACTCCGGTATCGTTACAGTAACTTGGGAGCATTTTGGATCTTGCAGTTCAAGGTTTTGCTATCGAGCCCACTTGTGCAGCAGCCACAGCACAGGGTGGGTTTCCACGGTGCAGAGATATCTATGCAACCCTCTTTCCCTGGTGAGAGTAAAGGGCTTCTTTAAGGCTGCAAAGGTTCGTTTATGGAAAAGAAACAAAACCGGTGTGGTCTGTAATCACACTCA
This sequence comes from Phaethornis superciliosus, assembly GCA_023637945.1. Classification (NCBI taxonomy): domain Eukaryota; kingdom Metazoa; phylum Chordata; class Aves; order Apodiformes; family Trochilidae; genus Phaethornis; species Phaethornis superciliosus. Next base: position 12,384,294 of record JAJQWJ010000015.1, read on the forward strand.
CTGCAAGCAAAGCAACCAGGGAAAAATTCTGCAGGGCTGTAGGGTGCCCGCTCGCTTGGTGCAGGGCGTGTGGGCAGTGGAAGGGAAGGGATTTAATAGGAAATTACTGGTTCTGGGAGCTTCAGGTCACTTCAGGTATGAGCGTTTTCCTGGTGTTTGTTCCAGAGATTCAATGGTTTGTTCCAGGACCTTAAGATGATGAATCCTGTGTCATGCGATTTTCTCTTCTATCAGTACCATAAAAAAATAATTAAAAAAAAAATTCCTTTAAACGGAGCAAGGCTATTCAGACCGGAAGAGTGGACACTCCCCCTTCTGGTGTGCTAACTGCAGTTACAGTTTTACAGTTTAGGAAAAGAGGATTGTTTTTAAATAAAGGAAATTTTCTGGAACGCAAACTTTTTTTTTTCTTTTTTTTCTCTCTCTCTCTCTCTCTCTCCCCCTTTGTTTCTTTTTATTTTTTTATTTTTTAAAATTTTATTTTTTATTTTTTAATTTATTTTTTATTTTTATTTTTTATTTTTATTTTTTATTTTTATTTTTTATTTTTGTTGTTTTTTTTTATATTTTTGTTTATTTTTATTTTTATTTTTTATTTTTTTTTTTTATTTTTTATTTTTATTTTTTATTTTTATTTTTTATTTTTATTTTTTATTTTTATTTTTTATTTTTATTTTTTATTTTTATTTTTTATTTTTATTTTTTATTTTTATTTTTTATTTTTATTTTTTATTTTTATTTTTTATTTTTATTTTTTATTTTTATTTTTTATTTTTATTTTTTATTTTTATTTTTTATTTTTATTTTTTATTTTTATTTTTTATTTTTATTTTTTATTTTTATTTTTTATTTTTATTTTTTATTTTTATTTTTTATTTTTATTTTTTATTTTTATTTTTTATTTTTATTTTTTATTTTTATTTTTTATTTTTATTTTTTATTTTTATTTTTTATTTTTATTTTTCATTTTTATTTTTCATTTTTATTTTTCATTTTTATTTTTCATTTTTATTTTTCATTTTTATTTTTTATTTTTATTTTTTATTTTTATTTTTTTATTTTTAATTTTTTTATTTTTATATTTTTATTTTTTTATTTCTTGAAGCACTCGAGTGCATTGGCATGCTTCAGTTTCAAGAACGGTGCAATAATTTTTGGTTTTTTCTTGTTTTCCTAAAAGTTTTTATACATATACCCCAAGTAGGTTGCATTTCATATTACTTGTATCCTGTCCCTTTAAACAAGTACTCCAGTGTCTGTAGATTGAACTAATAAGAGTATTCAAACAATTGATTTTGAAAATAAAGCTTGATTCAGAATATTCCTTATAATAATAATTCTGGGAGCTAACAAAGAATTTTGTTAGATTTGGATGCTTTTAAATAGAGACCTTCAATTACAAAGCATTGTGTGTAGTTTTTTAAAATTAATATTAACTTGCAAAATATTACTGGAAGCTTCTGATGTTTACCTGTGGACCTCTTAAAAGTCTAAAACTCTTCTGTAAATTGTATGTAGTCCAGGAGGAAGTTTATGTCTCCAATTTGTACTTTTTTATCAGATACCCAGTATGGCCTCATCATCAACACCTAAGTATAATTCAAACTCCTTGGAAAGTTCCTCAAGTAAAAGGGTAAGTGTAACTTTTTTCATGGTTTTTATGTCAGAGGTCGCAGAGATCATTATCTTCCGTATTTGGGTAGAAAAATGGGTATTGGAAGGACTTTCTTCTTCAATGTATATACGTGTTTTAATTGCTAGAGTTCTAATGCAGTTAACTGAGATTATTTAAATATTTTTTGGAGTGGATGAGTGAAACATTGTCTGTATCATAAGCTTTGGCTCCTTCATGAAATCAATGCCAATTAACTTCTATCCTTGCTTTCTACATTGACATATTCTGTGGGTTTCTTGGAAAATTTTAGCACTTTGCTGTCGAAAGATTTTGTGCTGCAGTTGATAAGTTATACCTAGTTATGTGTGGCTTAGTTTTAAAATGTTCATCTGTAGTGTGAAATACATTAAAGCACCACCCCCTGCTTTTTGATGCTGTGACTGAAGAAAATAACTTGTGTATGAGGAAACAGGAACTGAAGTTTTATTTAGTTTTTTAACATTTCTTCAAAAACAAAGATTATTTTATGTTAATAATTCTTAAAAACTACTGAGCGTGATAAGTCACAAATGAGTAGACTGTGAGTAATAGTTGTAATGAGTAAGAGTTCTGTGTTGCTTAAGTAATTTCATTTAATTTGTTCTTCCAGGCCCAACGTACTTAGAAAATGAAATGCACAACTTACAGTTGTGCAGAGAACTTATGGCATACAAATATAATTCCAATTTATTGCAGAAATTGTTAACTATTCTTCTAGAAAGAGAACAACATTTAGAGGTTGAACAGATCTGAAACAAAAGCATGTTTTGGTCTAATAGTTGCAGTTTAGAATACAAGTGTGTGTTCTTGTTTTCGTTCAGTCTGTCAGTTTCTACTTTGCAAAAACCTGTTTTTTTCCATGCAGAGATTACCTTTAAGATTTTTTTTTTAATCCGGAACTTGAAGAAATTTTAAATAAAATAAAATACGGTCTGCTGTGCTGTTGTACTTCTCTTTATAGACTCTAAAAGATGGAACTAACTGGGAACAAAATGAAGAAATACCTCGTCTGCCAGGAGAGACCAGAGTTACAGGTATGAATCTATATAGCTGTCTAATGCAGCTTATGTTTAGGAGTCTGGTATGTACTCTTACCTTACTGGATTGTTTCCTAATTTGGACTGGTTTGGGCTGAGGGTGTGGTAAGTAATGCTAAAATGTTATTTTTAAAAAGTAATTGCGACAGGGAATTCTTACTGCTTATCACAAATAACAAGAGACATTAAATTCTTTGTTTCCACACAATATAGATCCTCCAATACAAAGAAATGAAAAGTTAAGCATGTGACCTAATTGTATGTACAGACTAGATAGTACATGACTAGTCAATAGAGTCCCTCCAAGCTTTCTGAAGTCAAGAGAGTTGTGTGCTGATCACTGTATGTGTATTGGTAGCTTGTACAGTAGTTTGGAGCCTTCACCCAAACTGTGGCTACCCTAAGTACAATTTTGTGCTTCTTTTACACAACCTGGCATGCACACAGCTGCCATGCTCTTGTTAACCTTTATATGCTGTAATATTTTAGCTAAGGAAGATTAATGTATTGTCTGCAATGGTTTCTTACTTGCTGGAAGTTCTTTCTGGAATGGAGCCTTTCCCCCATGGAGGTTGAGGTATCAGAATGCAACTGAAAGTGGTCTTTAATTTGTGAAGTTTCTTCTTTTTCCCCCCATTTAAGGATTTGTTAGGGAGATTTGTAAATAAGATTCAGGTGAAACCAGAATGGTGATTCAGAGGAAGTATTTATGGTTTTAATGAGGAAAGCTGGGGAGAGGGTGTAGAGGGGGTTAAGATGAATGTTTTTGATCCTTATGATCTTGTGCTGTGAGACAGCACACTAAGTAGAAGGAAGGTAAATAGAGTGGGCTAAATATACAACTAGACAGAGAGAAATATAGGTTGGTTGCAGTGCTTCATTTAAGTCTTTAATGGCATTTCTTCAGTTAAATCTTTCTTTTGTTGAGTAGTATCAAAACAAAAACTCCTAACAAGTAGTGCTCGTTTTATTCCTGTCCTTGCTGGAACAGTGCTGATGGCCCTGCTGAATTTTATGTACTCACATTGAAATGTTCTCTTAAGATCCCTAGACACTACACAACTTGAACTACATACTTTAATGAAGAATTGGGTTACAGAGCACTGAAAGGTGTAATGATATCAACAAGTATGTATGCGTTCTAGGATAGTGAATAGGCAGGTTCAGTAATCACAGAAGACTTAAATGTTGTTCTGAGTCCCAACCTTTCCCATGTAGTGCCAAGAAAGAGGAGAATGCAAATGTAACTAAAGAAAGCTGTTGAGATCAGCTGGCTTAGTTTGAGCAAATTAACTGTATGAAACTTTTAACATTTTCCTAATAATTAAAAATTCACAGTTATTGTGAAAATTAATTTATCCCTCAGAGTGGTTCTTATGAGTGCGTCTGTCTTCATTTTACTACTACTTAACAGATACTGTCCCTGGCTCTGTTTTATTTCCTTTTCACAATCTTTAAGAAACGTTGCATTTCTTACAGACAAGGAAGTTATTTATATGTGTCCATTTAACGGCCCTGTTAAAGGAAGAGTGTACATCACAAACTACAGGCTGTACTTAAGAAGTGTAGAAAATGTGAGTAATATGCCACAATTACATCTATGGGTTGAGTTTGCTTTAAACCCCACTGCCTTTGGTTTATTTTGTGACCAGTTCATTTGTTTTAATTTTGGCACACATGCTTGTGGAACTGAATAGGAGGCTTTTTACTTTAAATAACTTGTAATATTTGTAATACCAGTCTCTTAATTGTGTAATGGCTAAATAGTAATTGCCTTTGTACAACAGAGAAATCTGTATAAAAACAAAGTTCTTTAAAACTAAATGTGCTATAAAAGTGTGACTTTGCCTGGTAAAATTACAGTTCAATCAGTTACACTGAACTGATATCTCTATCTTTTGCCTATCTTTTTTGATAGGTGTTCCCTTTACACTTATTCTGTGATATATCAAAGGCAGGAACTAATGATGTGCAATAGTTCTTAAAATTACTATCAGTAGACCGAGATTTTGATTGTCCTTGCTGTTGGAAAGAAAAATACTTTTATCTATAGAATCTCATGTGAATGGAGGGATTAATAGTGTGTTTAATAAGCAGCAAAACAAAAGAGAATGATATCCGCTTGTTATCTGCTTTATAACAAGTTGGTATTTTTTAAGTTTTAGGACTATTGAACTGAGGTCTTTCTGGTTGCAGCTAACTCATCTGGTAAAGTAGAACAAAATGAATGAGAGATCTGTATATCAATAAAGCTGTCTTAGCAAGCAGAGGCAATTGGAAGTATGTAGTAGAGGGCATCTTTTAAGCTGTTGTCACCTTTTTGCCCTGCGTGTTAGCAGGCTTGAAGTATTTTTGCTGCATGTTAAATTGGGTGGTGTTCAAGGCTGTTAAGTGTCTGTGCAGACTTCATAATGTGTTGGGAGTGGACACTCAAACTCAGAAACACTCTTTTGCTTCCTGTATGTATTTCATGTCTGCTTTCTATTCTAGAATGCGTAAGGGTATTTTCACTTAATTTTTCTTTTCAGATTTCATTATTCAAACTTTTCTTGCAGGATCCAGTTGTGGTATTAAATGTTCCACTGGGCGTAATTTCAAGGATTGAAAAAATGGGAGGAGCTTCAAGTAGGGGAGAGAACTCTTACGGATTAGATATAACCTGTAAAGTAAGATTTTCCAATAATTCAGTAGGAAATGAAATCCAGAGGTTCCTTTTCTCACTGTTTACTTATTTATGAATGAAAAAACCATGCTCCTCACAGCTGAATTTAAAAAGAGCTTTTTGCAACTGGAGGGAGAAGTACCTTTTGTATAAAGGGCTATTTAACTCCTCTCTGCATGAGAGAGGAGAGATGTTTGGCATCCTTTCCTAACTAAGTGACAAGAGGTAGTCATGTTTTAGGGTGTTATTCCTGCATTGCTTCATGATTTAATTTGTTCTAAAAGTATTTTTTTAATAATACTAAAATCTTTGAAGAACCCCTCAAACAGGGCTTTTTCAACTGTAAAGGCAGTTAAATGCTTATGTAACAGCTATCTCTGGTTCCTTGGTGTCAAAAAAAAAGTTATATTGCCATGAAATAATATGGTTGTAGGGGAGTTCCTAATAGATAATTCAGGATCTTTTAATTTGACTCATTAATGGAGTATGTATACACTTTTGATTCTTAGTAGTTAATGTTGAGATTGCTTATTTTTTGTTAGTGATGAGAAAATATCTAGGGACAGTCTCGTCTAGACAGTTTATTGGCAAATTTTCATTTTGAAAACAGAACAGCTCTCATTCTGCAAATATTCAGTAGCCCATGAGACTTCTTAGTGAATCGGGTACAGTAACTTCTGATGGCTTTATGCCAAAGCAGCATTTGCACCACACAGAAAGCAGTACTGCTTTATTTGTAGAGAGTTATTCTGTTTTACAGGATAAGAAATAAAACTGAACATTCGCAATAGATTGAGGTGTGTAACAAGCAGATTCTGAATCATGTTTAGTGTATAATACTTTGTGATATACAAATGCTGTATCTTACTGGTTTCCTTCTCTTAGAAGATATTGCCTTTGTTTCAGGATATGAGAAATTTACGGTTTGCATTAAAGCAAGAAGGGCACAGCAGAAGAGATATATTTGAAGTCCTTACAAAATATGCTTTCCCGCAGTCACATAACTTGGTAAGTTACATCACTTATGCTATTGAGTCATCTTGATGCTGAATTCTTGCCAGTTACCTTTAACTGTCTGATGTAATAATGGAACACTTGGCTGCTTAATAAGAATAAAGACAGAGTCAGGTGTTAGCATAAACTAAAGAGAATTAGTATTTTTATTTAGTACATTTAAAACACATCTATGTATATATAAAATTATGGGTATATGGATATATATGCTATAGTGTAGGTAAGCTACTGAGCACCTCTGATCCAAATGGATTTTACTGCTTAAATGCTGCAAGTTATCCTTCATAATTATGAAATATAGTAGGGACATGCCTTACTTGATTTATTGAAAATACTAAACTGTAGAGCAGTTGCCAAGGCAATGATAAATATGAATCATCAAGAGCTTTACTTCAGAAAAAGAAGATGGGGTAAAACAATATTTGTTTCAGTGATTAAACTGATGAAAAGTGTAACAGGCAGCTAATACAGTAATGAATTTACACAGCTTTATTTCTGGTAAAAAAAATTCTTTTGGAAGGAACTGAACATCAATGATGTTAACTAACCATTATCTTCTGTTTCTTTGTCAAAATCTGTACTGTACTTGGTGGATCTTCTTGACATCTCTTCAGTAAATATTTTGTCTTCTGTAAAATTAATTTTATTGGGGTGCTTTAATTTAGGATAATTTATAAGAGCTCACTTCGTAAAATGTCAAGATTCTGCTATGACTGTTTAAGAGCTTTGTTTGGAGAATAGTTGAGTATATGAGGCTGCAGCAAGAATATTACTTCCTTTTCTGAGATATGTGTCAGTCAATAGGCCATACTGTATAAACACTTCTTTAAAACTATTTTGCAGAATTTTGTATTCTGTAGGAAAACAGTATGTGGGATGAAAATATAAGGAAAAAGAAGTACTTTTGCTTATAATATCTTGTAGTGTTGAAGAATAGGTTTTAAGAAACAAAACTGAAATTTCTACATTTAGGTAGGCGTGAGGCGTTGTTCACAAAAAACCCTGTAGAAGTTAATATATCTATACAGCTGGCATTTTATGCATCTTACAACAGAGAATGATTGAAAGTATAACAGGATATATGGACTTCAGATGGGATTTTGAAAGGATGATGGAAAAGAGAGAGAAAGCGATATATAGAAATCATATAGAATTTTAGCTAAAAAGTGACTTCTGGACATCATCTGGTCCAGGTTCTTGTGGCAAGTAGGGCCTTGTATTAGGTTAGCCAGGGCACAGTCAAACCTAGTCATGAATATTCCCTGTAAAGTAGATTCTATCATGTCTCTGACAAACTTCATCCAATATTTAACTGTTCTCATCCTTAAGAATTTTTTTTCCCCTTACACTGAGAACCTGTGTGGATTTGCATGTGGTGAATGTGGACAAATTAAGTTGTAACTGACTTAAGATAGGCCTTTGTGGATTTTTTTTTTTTTATTTATTTTTTTTTTTTTATGGTATCCATTCCAGCTACCAGGCTTGGAATAACCTGGTAATGAGTTGTGGATTCATTTTAGGTTTTGTCATCCAAAAAGACCTGGTGTTCGTGTCTGGTGATGGTAGTGAGTAATGTGTGGAGTAGTACAGCTCCTGCTTTGTTGCATCTGTTGAAGGTAGCAGAGCTCCTCATGACATAGCTTTTGAGTATAACTTGCCAATAGAAGTTATGCTCAGTAACAAAAGGTTCAGTTAAGGCAGAGGTAGTTTTGCTTTCAGATTTAATAAAGCACAAAACTTGAAGATAGAGAATGGCTGTACTTCATGTCTTAGCTGTGTCTGGAGCAGTCTGTAACCATTGGAAATTATAATTACTTTGGGCAGAAATAAAATTATCCTATGTTACATCATGAAATTACACCTGCATGTTTTCTAATGTCACAGTGTGGGTGAGCCTTTACCTTTCAAATGAGCTAAGCCAAATGTGTGATAGTTTTGGTGTGCCTTCATTTCAGCAAGCAGTTCAAAATGATCCAGCCAAAGGTGGGTGTTTCTGACTAGCTGTTCAGTCAGGCCTTGGTTTTCCTTGCAGGAGTTTGAGGCTGCATGATGAGCTAGAGCAGGAACTGAAAGGGACTAAAGCTAAGCAAGGAGAAAAAATAAAGGCTTTATCCTAAGTCATTTCATCAAAGTTGTTAGCCCAGTGTGAGGATGTGGTTGGAGCATCTATGGGTGGATGTGAATGAAGAGGGATGGGACTGCCTCTTTCAGTGGCTGGTTTAGAACAAGGTTTTACTGTCTGAATGTGACAGTATGCCTGAACTGTGCATGCCTGCCTTCTTTAAGTGTACAGACACTTGGACTATGCAGCCAGCTCAGTCAGGGAGAGCTTTTATAAAGAATGTGCTGTGGCTTCAAGTGACAGTTGTGAAGATGGCAATGTCTCCTACTCAAATGCTGAGGTTTTCCTCTTCTTTGGTCTCCTTCTCCCTACCTTACAGCCATGATATTATTTTATATCAAACTGACAGTTGTATAATCCCCAGGTAAGCCCATTAAGCTCACTTGCCCAGCACAAAATGTTCTGTTTTCTGAGCTCAGTAATCTGGCAATTCTAATAGTTTGAGGAGACCTGATCTGAAGTCATTATGCACCAGAACCAGTACAAGAGATGGCATATGAGTGGAACAAAGAGCAGGCAGGAAGGAAAACAGAGATGTCCTGTTTTCAGCAGTGTTAAACTGGTAATTTTGCTCAGACCTTCTTGTGGAACTACATCCTTTATCCTCATCTAGTTCAGCAGCACTGGTGCTTGAGCAACTCTGCAGTGAAAGGAAGGCATCATACAGATTTTTATCTATTTTTATATTTTGTCAGATTTTTTTATTTTTTAATAAGATTATTCACCACAATAACACCTGCATGGTATGTATTTATTCTGAACCATAATAGCTCTGTGGGAATGCCAGTTTTGATGAGGGGCACTGGCAGTCATGCTGTCTGACTTTGACATGTCCCACTCCTGATGTGGCTAGTTTTCAGGGTCATTTAAAATGTCAGAGAGTCAAATCACACAAGTGTTGCTGCTGGGTCTAACTAAGAAGGGGATTTTAGGTGGCAGTGAGGCCTGGCACACGTTCCCATCTGATGGAGCACTTCATTTTGCAAAAAGCATCTTGACTTGAGGCTTCAGTCTGACTTATGTCAGTCTCAGTGCATTAATGGTGTAAAGTTACTATATTTGTAAATGATTAGAAGTTAATTATGTAAACACTGTAATGTCTGATCTTAATTTCTGGATGAACAGGTAAGATGTAGCAGTCTGAGATGTAGTAACAGCATAATAAAGGCAAAGATAATGGCATTTTTTATTTTTAAACACACTGAGAAACTGACAGCCTCTTCACTCTGTAAAAGCTTACTGGCTTAGAATGTGTGAAAAGCATAAACCAGTAGGTGAGAAATAGAAAAAAAAATATTACTTTATTTGCATGTGTTTAACACCTTGGCTTAGTTTTGCTACTTTCTTCTTTTGTAATAAATAAGGATTCTTCAAATGCTTAATGAATTGTCTGTTCTCTGTTCATGTAAAAGTAGAATATATGTTTATATAATACAATTCCATAAATAGAGTAAAAACAACTTTTAAAATAACTGCTTGCCAAACTGTAGTGTCAGTTTGCAGCTGCTCTCTCCTTCATCTTTCAGAACTACATTGTGTTGTGGTGCCTATTATTTTTGTGGACTAATGTAATGATAAATAGTAATGATAAATTGAATATTGCAGACAAGCACTTACTCTATAGGAGGACTAAAAAAAGACTTCCTTGCACCTGCAGGGAAGTAAAAAGAATTATTTGCATAGTGAAGCATAAAAAGTAGCTCACCAAAAATGTTACAAGATTTTAAAGCCTTTTAAACAGTGCAATAGTAACCTGCTTCAAGTGAAGCAGTCTTCTGCTTTTAGACTATGGATCTGCAATGCAACCCTACTTCCATTCTATGCAAAAAAGGCTTTAATTTACATTTGCAAAAATCTTAAGTATCATTAGCCTGATTTTTCTTACCAATTACACGTTTTGTAAGTCACAAGCCTCTAAGTTTTGTGAGTGGTGATTTACTGTTTTTATTTCTTACCTCTTCAATACTGCCCTTGATTTCTTATTTCCATTTCTCGTATAAAAATAAAATTCCAAACTTTGCTCTGTACACTTTCATATTCATTGTAGTATCCTGTTACTGCTGGGTTTTGCTGGTTGATCCATGCAGTTAATGATTTTTTCTTGAGCAGTACAGGAAGAATTTGCATACCTGGAAAGTCAACAGAACCTGATGAAGCTTGATTGTCAACTTTAATAGTTGTGGGTGGCGTGACCTGAAAGCTTTTATTGTAGATGTGGTAAAGTTTCTCTAGCTAAGTGCTTTAAATGAAACATTCTTCATGTAGTAGGACACTTCTTTTTAAAAGGATTGATTCTTCCTATGCCCTCCTCATGTGTAGTAAATGTAACCCAGTTTTATTAAAAGTTAAAACTAACAAAATTAACTTTTCTTCTTGTGGCTTATTTTGTGGGTGACTTGGGCAGCATAGTTGCTCTTTGTTTACTTCTAGTTTGGAGCAGCACCTTCTGTATTTTTATCTCTAAAGTCTTCTGTGTGAGAGCTATCACTGTGCACTATGGTTTTAAGTTCTCTCCAGGAAACTTGCAGTAGGTAGCAGCTTCAATAAATAATGTATTCCTGCCTTTGAAACATCTTTTAAGTGATCTGTTAGGATTCCAGTGTTTGTTTCCTCCTGTTATAAGATTCTCTTTTGTCTCTTTGGTCCCTTGGTGAATTCTTAGCATAGTTGCTCTTTGGGATGTAGCAAATTCCTTTGGGGAGGAGGGGATTGTTCTTGGGTGTAGTTAGTTATTAATAGTTCAGCACATCAGTTGCATCTATAGCTTTAGCTAGTGATATTCCTATTTTGTGGTATTCCTGGTTTGCAGTTAAAGCAACCAACCACACCTTTTTGGCTTTTCTGCTTAACTTCTGATACTTGCCTGTAATTGTAATGGAATGTGTTTTTCTGGTGCACTTGATGTCCACCTTTTTCCTTCATCTTTCCCTCCACCACTCTCAATAGCAGTTTACTTAATCAGAAGAACCTGTAACTTTTACTTACACTGAAGGCTTACCCCTTTAAAAGTGTTGAAGAAGTTCATAATGCACAACTTGGGAATGTGTGGTTTTTTCCTTCTACAAACTTGCCAATTGATTTCTTTCTCTAAAATACTGATATAATTTAAAATTCCAGTTTCTAAAACTTGTGGGACAAAGTATCTTGTGTGAGCAGTCTCATACTTTTAAAAGACTTGAAATGATTTGAAATACATGGGTGAAGAAGCCCTTATTTTGTCAGGGTTCAATTTTTTGTGTGCTTAGAGCTGTTTTACTGCTTAAACCATTGTAATATATAAGGCTAAACAGAATTGCCTTGAGCCTGCCTTCATCAGACCTATAGACTCATGCTGAGCCTCTGGTGCCTCTAGACTTAATCCTGGCACATTAGAACCACATTTTATTTTTCTTGCATGCCAGGTTATCTGCATTTCTGCTTAGTTCAAGTCTGTGCCTGCGAAAATGATGTGCATTCAAGATGTTCAGTTTAGCATTCAATTTCTTCTTTAAATGTCTTTGCATTGTTAGGCCACTAAGCTTTATGGTTACAAATGAGTTATGGGCTTTTTTTTTTTTTTTTTAACAACTTAGTTTTACCCAGTTGGTATGCAAGGAATTCATAAGCCACCAAAATCAGTTTTCTTAATGAAGGATATTCTTAAAATTATTTTTGTTTTCATCATAGACTTTAAAAACAAACAAAGAAAAAAGGAGGTAGTTAGGAAATACAACCCACTTGGAACTGCTTGAAAGGAAAAGGAAAGATAAGCTAAAAGGTATGAGGAAGTTGTCAGAATTCTGGGTGTGGATACTGTGTTGTATAAATGAATCTTAAGAGTAAAGAACAAAGCAATAGAAAAGTGGGTAGTGTGACCTGCTGACAGCATATTTTATTGCATTTTTAATGGCAGCAGTTTTAATTTTCATTGAGTTTTACAGTAAACCCTATTTCTGTTAGTAAGAATCAATTGAGGAGAGGGGATGCAGAAAGAAGGCTTTTTCGTAATGGCAGTGAATAGCAATTAAACCCTTTTACACTTGCAATTTAGTGGCTGATATTTTATGCAATAATTGCAACTATACCTACTGGTGAAATTTTGGTGGGTAGACAGTATTTGGTGAGGATATGAAATATGGGAAATAAGCCAATATAAACTATTTTTAAACATTTCAATCTTCTGATAGTAAAAATCCAGTGTCTTGAGCTTTGTAGTACTTAATATTTTGTCACTTCTTGATTTAACTGTTGTCACTTTTTCATTATTTCATTAGCAGATCTGTACTGTTTATTGCCTCTTGCCTTTTCCTTTACAGGATGACAGCTTGTCTGGTTGGAGAGAAGGCTTGCATGGAAAAGTCTTGTTTTGTGGTGGGCATTAGGGTGTAATTGATGATGAGCTGTTGTATTTTTCACTTTCCTTGAGTTTGGTGTAATAAGCTTCTTTTACATCCTACAGCTTTTTTTTGCATTTGTAAATGAAGAAAAGTTTTCTGAAAATGGATGGATGGTGTACAATCCAATGTCTGAATACAGGAGACAAGTGAGTTATTAAAATTGCAGTTGTCCAGAGCTTTTATATCTGCATAATTACATAGCAAAATTATTGTTTGTACATTTCTGTTATCAGGTCTTGTGGGGGCAGCTAGGAGTGGGGAAAGATGGAAATGCAACTTGAAAAAAAGCAAAGAAATAAAATACTGGAATATTTAAAAACATATTAGAATGTCACCGGAAGGTAGTCCTTACTCTCTGAGGGAAGTTATTGATAGTTTTTACAATGTGCTACTATTAAGTGAGTAGGGGGCAGGATGAGTATGCCAGATATATAACTATAATATCCTAATTGTAAATTTGATTTTCTCTTTTATTTGGTCTGTCTTACTCAACTGAAGGCAAAAAAAAGCAGCTTATTTTAGAAACTGTGTTGTTTTACAGAAGTTGTTCTATGTCTATCAGTATTCTACCTTGCTCTTTAGGTAATTTTGGAAAATTGTCAGTGAAAGGATAATACATTTATTTTTAAAAATGTGTTCCAGACAATTTATTTTTGCTTTGACTTTTGACTTTAAAAAAAAATAAAAATATTTGATTTTTTTTTTCCTCCATAATTTTTTTTTGCTCAAGGTTCAGAGGCTCAAGACCCAAAACCATTAAAATGCAAACACACACACAAACACCACTGTGCATGTGTGGAGGTCTTGCCAGTCTTTCTCAGTTTCCTGGATGCTCTTTGTAATGCCTGACTGAGCAGATTGCAACTAAAAGTTGTTTCTCATTAAGAAAGCCACTCTGAATCTCAACTTCTAACCTGGAGGTAGAATCAGGCTTCAGGGAAGAAAGGTTGAAATGAGGCTTCCTCCCCATCTCCTTAACAAGCAAAAGGGAAAGGTAGAGCTTTGAAGGAGGAGAGAAAGCAATTTTCTTTCCTCAATCCCACAGGTAAAGTAACACATCTGCCAGTTTAAATCATTGTTTTGAAATGCTCTAAGAATAGAACAGTGTATGTAAGAGTATGTGAGAGAGCTGTGCAGCTCTTTAAGGCTGTGAATCCATCAGCAATGAAGTGTTTTGTGTGGTCTTGTAATAATTTTTCTTCTATTGATATGAAACAGTACTGTAGTTAGTTAAATTGGTAAGTTGTTGCCACCATGTGGCCATGTTGTCACGTAAGATTCACCAGCAGAATTATTACTGGTACAGAAAAAAAACCATTGAAAAATTTTCTTACATTTTAGGGACTGCCCAACGAACGGTGGCGGGTAACATTTATTAATGAACATTATGGACTGTGTGACACATATCCATCACTCTTGGTAGTGCCATATAATGCAACAGATGATGACCTCAAGAAAGTTGCTTCCTTTAGGTCCCGAAATAGAATCCCGGTGAGTATTACATGATGAAAATTACCCTATAGTATAACTACACTTAAGTATGCATCCAAACAGTTTTTTTCTGAACCACACATAGAGGATTCTTTTCTTGGAAATGGTTACAGTGTAATAGTTTTGATTGGCTGGTGGTTTTTACTGTTTGAAACCAGTGTTTTGGCCAAGCCACATTTCTGTTTTTCCTCCACAACAATCCCCCATTCCAGTTTTGTTGGTTTTAACTTGACTTTTCTAGTAACAACTACCAGCATTGCAGATTCCCTTTTTAAAATGAGTTGTGAGCCTTAGGCTGCATCTCTGGTGTGTGTGCATCTCTGTGTGAGTACTGTTGGATGCATGTAAAAAACTATAGCAAATGTCATCTTCCTTTAAGCAAACCACATGGCATTTAAACATAGTTCCATTGGTCAGTGCTAAAATAAGACCTTATGCATAGTCTCCATTAATGACCTTTTTAGTTCTTTGAATTAGTCTGTGTATTTAAGACAAATTCATTTGACTTTTAGGGTAGATTTCTATGATTAAAATTCTTTGAGGTAAGAGAAATTTCAGCTCGTTACAGCACTATTTAAAAAAATTAATTTCTACCACAATGCAAACTGTTTTAACTAATATTTCAATTTGGCAAACTTGTAAGAGGTGCTAGTATCAGAAAGCTGTCTTGAAGTCTCAGTTAATTTCAAACAGATGCAAAACTCAGTATGGTAAATATTTATTTGGTGTATGGTATTTACTGACAGGCTTGGCCTACAAGTTTACACACATATGTATAAAATGTGTCAAATATATGGTGTGTACATATATTTCTTGTAATCTAGCTGTATATTCTGTCATGAATTTTGAGATGACAGAGGACTTCTGTGTGCCTGTACAGTGAGAGTAATTTCCTTAGTTATAGTAATTTTATTCCTGTCAGGAGATAACCTGTTGTCTTCACCTGCATGCACACTGACAGTTCTTGTTTCTAGATATGCAACCAAGGGCTGGATTTCAAGAGTGAATACTTTCTGAGGTGTTTTCTGTTTGGTTTTTGTTTGGCTGGGTTTTTTTGTGTTTTGGTTGGGTTTTTTGTGGTATTTTTTTGTTTTGTTTTTTTAAAAAATAGTTTTTAAAAATAGAATTCTTCTGTTATTTCACTCTGTAACCCACAACTTTCAGGCTGGGTAAGAGTACTGTTTAATGTTCTTCAGTGATGAAACTGGAGTTTTTGCCTCCTTCTTAGGAGGAGTTTTTTCACTGTGATCTGTTCCCTGGGCCTCTCACTTTTTCTTGGTTGTGGCAAGTCCCCTCTGGCTCAGAAGTACAACAAAGACAGCATGCACTCTGCTCCTATGCCTCCTCTTTGTAAAGAACACTGAGGAACAAAATGAACTTTTAAGAGAAAGGGAAATATTCAGGATACTGCAGAAAGGCTCAATTTTCCTTCCATATCCAAAAAAAGGGAAGAGTTGAGTTTTGTAGAACTGGAGCATCTTAGTCACCATTTCTTCAATGAGTTTATTCTTCTGAATACATTATTAGTTTCAGCTGGCATTCCTATGTTTTTTCCCATCTTGCTTTTCAGAATTATTTGTGCAATCTAAGACTTTTAGGAAAACATTAAAATACACTGGATTATGTAAGTCAGTATGATTTCAATAGAAGTTAAATACATAAGAGAATGAGCTAAAAAAATTATTAAATTTTATGTCTAAAGTGGAAGCTATTGAGCTGTTTGGGGTTTTTTAAAGAAATAAAATAGTGTTTAATTTTCATATTATGTCTGTCTTAAAGGATGTAACTTTAAAGTGTAAACTACTATTTTTTTTAATAAGCATATTTCATGTGATATGTTTTTGACACCTGCCCAGGTTCTGTCATGGATTCATCCAGAGACTCAGGCTGTTATTATGCGCTGCAGTCAGCCCCTTGTTGGAATGAGTGGCAAGCGAAATAAAGATGATGAAAGATACCTTGATATCATCAGGGAGGCCAATGGGCAGATCTCAAAGCTGACCATCTATGATGCTAGGCCCAATGTCAATGCAGTCGCAAACAAGGTAAAGAGTTGGTTAATGGTCTTATTTGAGGAGCAGGGTGGAGAGGAAACTAATCTTGAAGTTTTCTGTGAGGAGGTTTCTGGGAACAGAACTAGTTTAATGTAGATATATTTACATATTCAAATACTGAAGCTCAAGGCCATGGAAGGACATGAGTGCCTAACGTAGGTCATAAGCAGGGTTCCAGAACCATATGTGGATATCTAGCCATGCTTTACCCTGTCTGTTATCAGAGAAGCGTGGACCTTAGCGTGGGGCTGAAATCAGACATGACTGCACTCAGCACTGTGGGATAGATGTAGGCTGAGCTGTTGAGCAAGTTCTCTGCTGAGATGCTATGACACCTCTGTGTGAGCCAGAGCTCTGCTTTATATCCTCTGGCAAAATTATATCCTGGAAAGGCTGCGTGCATACAGACAAATCCAGTGATGGGCATCCTTTTGTTTGGTTTTCCAAGTCATTACATGAACCTCTTCAGACCTATCCAGGCATCCAGCAAAGAGAAAGCCATGAGTAAGTTAATTTGGGGGTTGTACTCTGAACAGCAGTATGGATATGATCTGGACACCTAGGTGTCTATTTTTCAGGAGGTGTCAGTAGTAAGTGCAGTAAGAGAAGTAATGTTTCCACCTGAGAGTGACCAGTTTTTGGTTAATCTGTGACTAAAGCCTAAATGGGATCAGAATCTCAGAACAGCACAGGTTGGAAGGGACCTCAGGAGGCCATCTGATCAAACCTTTCAAGAAGAAAAGTTGCTGCTGTGCTTTGATTTCCCTTCTGTCCCTTTTAGACTCTGGTTAGGACCAGATTGTTTGGGCATACTGGGATGGCAGCAGGCATGGTGTAGGACAAGTTTAATGCTTTTTTTCTATGAGAATGTACCAGCTCAACTGCCTCTGTCTAGGACAGTCCCTTACTCTCTGAACTTAAAGCAGAAAGTGGGTGTGCTCTTCAGTACTTACTGGGGAAGTTGTGTGTTTGCACAGCAAGCAGGAGCTCAAGAGGGTTTGAGATCTCACTGGAGAGATGAGCATGCTTATCTGGAAGGAAAGGTATTCTAGCTTTTGAATAGTTATTTGTCACAAAATGAACACTTATTTAGTGGAATGTATCCTCTTCGATGTTCGTGCTGAAAGGAATATGAAACAGTAAAATTTGTTTGCCTCTAGGAGATTTATACACAACAAATTTTGCTTCAGAATGAAAGAAGGACAATATTGTTAGTGTTTTACTCTGTGTAACTTAAATGCACACAATGGTACCTTTTCAGCCCTCTTCTGTATGATAGAGAATATAATTTATTAAGCAAGAAATAAAAACAGTAAGACATATATATATATGTACATATATGAATATATATATTATACATTCTTTCAGAGACTCTGTCCTAGGGATTATCTGGCTAGGTTTTTATCTAATCGTTTGTATTTTGGGGGCCTACCTCAGTTGCTTTCATTTTACTCTACCAACTACATTAGCCTCTGCACACTGAATTTTTGTGAGTGAGCAAAATGTGTAATTGTTCTGTTTGCCTTGTGGAAGGAATGTCAGCTCTTTCATTAAATGAAATTTTTCCCCAGTTCTCTGATGAACTCATTTTTTTTCCTCATTTGTTTGATAGATGTATTATGGCCAAATTTTGTAGACAAATACTCATTGAAGCATGAAAAATGGTGTTCAGCTTTTTGAAATGGTCTGTGTATTTCACCCATGTGTTTTAATTAACTCCTGATATGTCTAAATATGGAATAATCACAGCCGTAAAAGCAGTAGGGTGCACATCTGGGCCTGAGGGACAATGACATACAGAGTGAAGTCAGTGTTGGTCAGCACCAAAATAAGTTTTCTTGAACAGCTGTGAAGATTAACATACACAAAATCCTGAACTTCACTACTTGTGCATTCCTCTGCTCTTTGTACAGAGATCAAGACCACACACTCAGCAGGAGCTGCAGCAGCCCCAATGCTAAAATTACAATCATTCCTCACCAGGACTTCATAATACTTAAAGGAAAGAGAAAAATACAATTGTTCTATTTTTTAACAAAGCCTGTCAGCTCTGAAAATAACCCCACACCTAAGGAAGGAGATAAAGAGTATAGAATAGAGAGATTCTGTGATGATAAATAAACCTAGGTGGTACTAGTAGGAAAAGGCTGTACTGTAAGTCTGATACGTAATTTGTGGCTGTAATGGCTTATAAAGGCAAAATTTAATAATCACAGTTCACTGCATGGCATGTTTTTGCTGTCTGCAGGAAATGCTGTGATTTTGCAGCTATCTTTGGAAAACCTCATCAGTTGAACTGTGTCCTAAAATATGTGTGGTTTTCCCACTTCCTTTTGTGACCAGGCACATCCTCTGCTGTGGTGGTGATTACATGTTCAAGAGAGCAGCAGTAGAACAGAGCTTCAACTTACGTGGCTCTTGAATTTCTTAATGATCTAAATATATGTTTAGTCTTCAGCAATGAAATTTAATATTAGAAAAGTTACTTTAAGGTAAATTTTAATGTTACTACTAATTTTCTTCTTAGAGGCCCTAATCTAAGATTCTTTAACTTGATTCTTAAAGGAAAACATAGCTTATTGTTAACTGAACTCTTAAATTTAATTTTACTTGGCCAGACATTTTATCATATTTATCTATTTATCACTAAAATTCAGTGGAGTATAAGTAGGCTGTCTAAATACAGGAAGGAATTGGTTTTGAGTAGCAAGTTTATAGACAAATCCTTTTGACTTAATTTCTTTTTAATTGGTACAGAAACAGAGAAATGAGGAATTTTACTCCCTAGAAGTAGTGATCTAATATGTTATGAGTAATTGTTGTTTTGTGTGACATAATTTACACTTTAATTTAACCTTTGTAATCTGCCTGGGAAGTTGATTTTGTTTTGTATTCAGAATCATTAATTTGTTTAATACTTGGCAAGAAAAGTGAACATAAATGAAAAAAAATGACATTGTAATGTCAATTTGTCAAGAAAAAGCTATTTCTGTCATGAATCACAACAGTAAGAGGAAGTTACAAATGTTTGATTTTCAAAGCAGTCTGAGTCTTACCTGATGTCCCACACCTGGCTAATTCAATCCTATTCAAAGGTTTCAAGTCCAACAGTACAACCTTCTAGTGTTAAACTAAATTAGCTAAGCTTCCCTTCTAGGGTTACTCACCTGAAGTTTTGAAAGGAAGGAGGCTGTCTGGAGCAACTTGACTCTCTTTCTGGCTATATGTATGCTTACACACTTTGTGCTTCTGAAAGAAGGAAAGCCCCTGAGTGTTCTTCAGCATTTGCCCTTCCAAAGCCTTGTATCTGAGAGTGACGTTTTAAACAAGTAACTGAAATTATGTATTGCCCAACTACGGAATTAAGTATAAATAAAATTCAGTCCATTGTTGTCCATTCCTCTGTTGAAAGCTGCTACACCAGTGTGCAAACAACTATGGAGTTAATTTTAGATCCCTTGTTTGTAGGCAACTGGAGGAGGATATGAAGGTGAAGATGCATATCCCAATGCAGAACTTTTCTTTTTGGACATTCATAATATTCATGTCATGCGGGAATCTCTGAAGAAGTTGAAGGATATTGTTTACCCTAATGTGGAAGAATCACACTGGTTGTCAAGTCTAGAATCAACCCATTGGTTAGAGCATATAAAGGTAACTTCTAGCTTTTGTTTGCAATAATGGCCAAATCTATCATACTTTGAGATAGTAGACTAGACTAGACTTTGAGATAGTCCTGATGTGGATCACATTGTACTACTTGAACTACAAAACCAGCATCACTGAGTGCTGGCTTTTTGCCTGCTGATTTAGAGTATGTTATGAGATATCACTAAGCAACACTAGGTAAAATTCAAAGTTTGTTCTCCAAGTCAAACATCAGTCTTTAATAGAGGAGTGTGTGTTTAGTCTTGTCTTTACATGTGTGAGAACTGATTTATTTTCATTTCTAGAAATACAGGACTACTGATGGCTGTCCTTATGAAGGATTAGTAATTACTTCAGTTGTCAGTGTGTACATGTTTTTATTTTGTGAATTACAGTTATGTAAATAAATCCTGTAAATGTGTAAATTTTGCAATTTTAATCTTGCAGTACAATTAAAATACTTAAACTGGTAATTCACCAGTGCTCTTACTAGCTGACCTTTGAACTTTTGCCTCAAGTACAGCTGTGCAGAAGTATTTAGAGTATTATGTAATTAAGCCTACTTAATGAAATTTTCATTTAAACTTAGTATTTGGAAAATAAGCATATTAGGAGGATACAAGTTCCTTTTTTTTTTCCTTTTTTTTGAACAACTGAGATATTTTAGGATTTCAGCTCAAAGAAAGGAGAGAAATGAAATATAGAATTTTAAGAAAGCATTTCCTATGGTAAATCCTCTCTTTTTCTTTAAAAAAGAAGCTTATGTTCTTTGGTTTATCAAGGTTGCTGTTTTCTGCCTCATTTTTTAAGAATTTGCAGTGAGATGAATTAGATCTTACTAAGGGCTTAGGGAACCAATCTGTTTCTCTATTTTTATACATGAAATTCACTTGATCTCCTTTCAAATTCTTTTCCAGTTAACTACACCATGCTCTTTAGGTCATTTAATGGAAGCAGTATCAACTTAGATACTGCATAGCTAAAAAGAAATCGATTTAGTTTTGTTAGAGTGATAACACTGATCATCTGTGTTCCCTGCCTGTTCCCCTTTGGTAGCTTGTCTTGACAGGAGCTATTCAAGTGGCTGACAAGGTGTCCTCAGGAAGGAGCTCTGTGCTGGTTCACTGCAGTGATGGCTGGGACAGAACAGCCCAGCTGACATCTCTGGCCATGTTGATGCTAGACAGCTACTACAGAACAATTGAAGGCTTTGAAGTTCTGGTGCAAAAGGAGTGGATAAGCTTCGGACACAAATTTGCATCGGTAAGAGTTGGAAGATAATTGCAAGGACCATGCAACTTAGAAAAGCTACTGGTGTTAAACTACTCATTGTGTCAAGGTTTGATTCTTTTCATTATTTTGAACTCTGATCATAAACTCTGATTTGAAACATTTCCAGAGCCTTTGGGTTTGGAGCAAATATTTTTTTGTTGTGCTTCTCTGAGAACTCATATTTTGTCGTTTGCACTCTTGTAAAAACACAAGAATTGCTAAGGTTGCTGTGGTTATTGAGCAAAGAAAATGAAAAGGCAGAAAAGTTATGTTCTTCCAAACTTTTCAGAAGACCACCTTCCCTTTGGACTATTTAGAATGTTATGAGAGGCAGATGAATAAGTCTGGCCAGTGTCTCTTTAGTGAAGTTTTGAACCTTTCTGCACAAATATGCTAAACTTGTCATAAAAGCTCTCAAGGGTCTGTCACTGATAATGCTGGCTCTAGTTCTGTTCAGTTGTCTTCTAGATGCTTAGAAGGTTAAGTATATCCTACCCTTGTTTAATGCAAAGTCCAGGGTGCTTGTGTTAGAAAACTCAGAGTCTTAGTGGAAGTTGAGCAGCTAGATATTTAACAAGTAAATCTTTATGAGGAACCTGGAGAAGCAGAATAAGTTGTCAGAGTGTGCCGAGATATGCAAGTCTAAAACAAGTTGGGAGCTTTACATCAATGTTACTTGTTGACACTGAGCTTTGTAATTCACAGTAATAAGCTTCCACGCCTTCAAGAGAAGTTATTTCCACGGACAATTTGTCCCTAGTGGAATATTCTGAAGATAATATTTCTAAAATTGGGAAAGTAGGCAATCTGGGAAAAACAATAAGTGAAAAAAATTGAACTTTGTTTATTTCATACTCATTTTACATTCGCAAGAGTATCTCTCGGTCATTAGAAGATCCATGGAATCAGTCATGCTCAGTAGCTGTACACCATTTAAGTGTGCTTGTAGGCTGTGGCAGTTTCTCATTTGACATTCTAAAGGTGCTTTGAGGCTTAGGAGACTGTCATGTTGATGTGAAAGGTGTCTGCTGTAGTCCAGTTTTTTGTGTGCAGTTACTTCTCTTGTAGTAGTGATGCATTATGTAAACCTTTGAAGTATTCTGTCTTGTTACAGCCACAGGAAAACACTGGCTTGCCTTTTGATTCTTGCTGTATTTTGTTTTGTGCTTTTAAAAAGCAATATAATCCTCATGCCGGTAAAATTAGGTTGTGTCACTAGAAAACTTGTAGCCTAGCACCTATGTTGTGATTAAACACAAATATATTAAATGATTTAACACATAATAAAGAAATATGAATATTCTAATTTTTTCATTAAAACATTAATTTTAGTTTGAGTAATCAAAGGACTTTGTTCTTTATCAACAGATAATACATTCCCCTTTTAATGTGCTGAGAATTTTACACCCCTTCCATATGATTAGCTCAGTCCACTGGTTCATGTCTGACAATATTGCAGCAATAGGGCTGATTTAAATAGTTTGCTCTTGTGTAAACTATTTTATTTTCCCAACTTTCTCACTCAAGTAGTAATCTCTGTAAATGGTTGAAGCCACTCTCCTTAAGCCATCTGTTGTTTTCTGAGGGTACCATATATTTTATATGATGGGTTGTTTAGGTTGTTTAGCTTATAGTGAAGACAATCCTTTGTGGAGTGGAGCAAAAACTGGTAATGCAGGCAGAAAATAATTTGATCACTCTGGTTTAGTAATTATTTGATAGACCTGGGAGTTCTAACAGTGAGAACTAGCTCAGTTAACAACAGCTCCTGAACCTCGTCTCTGAAACTCCTGTTGGCAGTGCCTTCTGTCATATTGGGAGCTGGAAAAGAGTAGGGTGTTTCTTATACTGTCTGGGTTAGAAGAGCTTCATGTTTTTATGTTGCCAGAGTTGCAATTTGGATGTTTTAATAACAAGTAACTAAATAGCTCCTCTCTGTGTTTTCTGTCTAATGAAGCACATAATTCTGTTTCAACAAGAAATCTACTCCAACATTTCTGTGAATAGTAAATTTAGCAGACTATTTTATCATCTGTATAGTGCCCTATGTGAAGTGTTTTTCTAATGATTCATTCTAATTTAAGAAATATGAAACATTGACATAATTTAGAGGGAAGATAGATATCCTTAACCTGCTAGCCCGAGTGGAAGTAGAAGGCCTTTCAGTCTTTACTGAGTGCATGTATGATTCCATTAACAGATGCCATGTATTTTAAACCATGGCAACTGGAGACCAAGGAGCCCGATTTGTTTGTATTCCCTAGAGTGTTTTCCTAGTCATTTGCTACTGTTGACTGAGCTCAGCTACAATCCCTCATCTCCCTCTATTTCCTGCCATTCATTTCTGTTATTTAAAACTATCTTGCAAATCATTTTAGAGTAATGTACTGGTTTTATCATTTTTCACGTCCTTAAGACATTAAGCCTGCTATCTTTCAGGCAGATAGACAAAACAACATCTTGGTTAAATATCCATGCTTGTCTTTTGTCTCCTTCAGGCAAGTGTAATCAAGCAGAATTACAAAGTTAATAGAATTTTTTTCCCAGATCTCTTATCTGTTCTCGGCTATCAAATGTGAAAAGAAAGAAACAGCTTTTACCAAACCTCCTTTTTTTCTGTGGGGAGAATTGCTTTGGTTGTTATTTTAGACTCTTCAGAATAATTTGCTCACTCATTTTATAAATATGTGCATTAATTTTCTGTCAAGAACCTGAGTTTCTTTGAGTTCATGTTGACTGTCTACCTGAACCTGTCTATCTTCAGGTTCAAGTGGGGAGGAAGAAGAAGAGAATCTATGTGGGTAGGGAGTAGGTTGTTGATCTAAGTTCTACAGTAGTTTAAATTAGAATATAAGACAAAGTATGCAAGTTGCCTTTTCATAAGTTTGTGACATAAATCTAGTTGAAGATATGTCTTGCTTATTTGTGAAATAATGGATGCTTTAACAGTTCTGCTTGTCCAGTAACGGGCAGATGTCTATAACAGGAGCAATTGTCACTTTGGCATTTTTCTCAGATATCTTTGGAACACTTTTGCAGTATTTCTGTATATCTGAACCTCTCCTCCCTGGTGCAGTAACCTGGTGCTAATTTTGGAATCGTTAATATTCTACTGCAAGATAAGAAACATTGTCTATTGGTCATAGAATAGACTGTTTTGGTTAACAGGAGGTTGTATTGTTTCATTTCAGAGAATAGGCCATGGTGATAAAAATCATGCTGATGCAGACAGATCACCCATCTTTCTCCAGTTTATTGATTGTGTGTGGCAGATGTCTAAACAGGTATGTTATATCATTCTTCAGAAGATAACATTGAGTTTTTTTCAGTAGTCTCTTAACAAACCCTAGATCTTTATATTTCAGAAAAGTGTTTGAAGAGGACAGCATACCCCTCTGCTCTTGTAGTCAAAAAGAGTGTATTTACTTTTAAATCACACCATCTCTCCACCCTGTTTGTAAAAGGGTGTACAGGCTGCAGTCATGTTGCTTAATATGCCACTGGCTGTGTACACAAGGCTGGTGTATCTTGTATATGGACCTCTCAGAAACTTACTAAGACACGGACCCAGCAGATTGTTTTTACAGGAATTTAATCCAACCAGTATAATTGGGTCAGTTGTTTCATTGCACAATTTTTGTGAAGCTGTCCCTTAAACTACAGGAACAAATGTTGTTTTGTCAAAGACTAAAAGGGAAGCTTGGGAGCTGTTGAGTCCTGTGATTTAAATGTTGTATTTCCATTAAGTAATGAAAGCAAGCAGGAAACTTACTCTGTTTAGGGCCAAGGATTATGAGCTAAATAACTACAGCCATTCTGTATTCTATTATTTCTTTTTAGAAATTAAAGGCATTTAAAACATTTTGAGGAGAGTTCTTTTCAGTGACAAGATGGAGAAAGCTGAACACCTCATGTCATTTGCACAGCTACTCTTCTATAAACTATATGAAATAATTATCTTAAAAATTATTTGTAAATGTATGCGGACTTCTAAATGCATCCTTTAGCTTCTTCACTAGAGCACATACATCTCTCCTGGCTTTTGCAGTGTAAGGAACACATTTTTCTTTCCTGTTTTTAGTTTCCTACAGCCTTTGAATTCAATGAGCAGTTCTTGATCACAATCCTGGATCACTTGTACAGTTGCCGGTTTGGTACTTTCTTGTACAACAGTGAGTCTCTTAGAGAAAAAGAGGTTAGTCAAACTACTGACTTTAATTGTATTGCTTTCTTGTCTCTAGATGATTACAAAAAGTTTGTTGTATTGTATTGCTATAAACCTTGTATGACAGTGTTTTTGAACACTTTATTCTTATTGTAGAATAGTTGCCTGGTAAATTCCTGGGGTTTGCTAGCTTGAAGAATATGTGGTCTATAATACTGGTCAAGCATTGATTTTGGAGTAAATTTAATACAGTAACCTATGCTTCCAAATAAAGCAGAAGTGTATTAATATAACCATGTAACCATTAATGTAACCATGGATTCTGTAATGTGATTTTATGCAAATACTTACTGTTGTTATTTCAATTTTGTTTTAGAAAGTCACTGAGAAAACATTATCGTTATGGTCTTTGATTAACAGTGAAAAATCTAAATACACCAATCCTTTTTATACTAAAGAGCTAAATCGAGCACTCTACCCGGTAGCAAGCATGCGTCACTTAGAGCTCTGGGTCAATTACTACATCAGGTGGAACCCAAGAATTCGGCAACAAGTAAGTAAATTCCCTGGAATGTACAAAATGCCTGGAAGTAGGATTTTGTGTCATAACTGACTAGCAGAATAGTACCTGTAGGCTCTTTAGGTTTGTAAGATTATATTTGTAAAGATGGAGAAAAAAGGTTGAAAAGAATTCAATTTTTTTTTAATTTTTTTTTTTAGTTGGCTCACTTGAGCTTATTTCACTGATTAGTATCAAGTCATCCTCAAGCTCTTTCTAGCCCCTTTTCTTGGGGACAGAGGTGGGGGAGCATTTTCTAAGGGTATTTGATGATACTAAAGGGTAAATGGCAATGCTTAGTAATCAGGCTTAGTGATCCCTGAGAAGTTAGATCATTAGCATCACAAACAGGCTTAGTTGCATTTGCTTTCTCTTTCTTCTTTTTCTGAGACAGAGTATGAAGTCATTTTCAAATTAAGATGACCTGTTGGGCCTTTCAAAACTGCTATCTATATTAATGGCTTATGGTAATTTATTTTAATATATATCTTTGATGACCTGATGTTGTTTACACTGGATATCTCATGAATGAAAACTGTTACTGAAGATGATATGATTGGATCAGATTGGAAACCCAGAAGAGTGTTTATCAAATTACACATAGTTTAGTACTGTGCTTTCAATGTTTAATGTGGACACTCAATGTTTGTTACCATCTTGTTAGAAATCTCAGCGTGTATAGGTAGCATAATGAGACCTGTTTGTCCTTAACAAATGGGTGAGTTTTGAGTAGGAGGAGATACAGCAACAGTTTGGTTGACAGAAGAAACAATTTTCACAGTCCAGCCCCTGGAATGAATTGGGAGTTTTCAAGAAAGGCACTTTCTTTTCCACAGTCGATCTCCTGTACAGCACTCTAGAGGCTGCAAGAAAACCAGTTTGTTGTATTTTCTTACAAGTATGTTCCCAGTTGTAATTGGAATTTCTAGTTTTAAAGCTTTTATTGCTTGCTGTGAAAGATGAGGGCATTTTGCGAAAGGTGAATCCAAAGATTTATTTCAGAAAGTGAAGGATTATAGGGCATGTAAATTATCTGTAAATCTACTTAAAAATGCGCTTTTCCATTATTTAAAAAAGCATTTTGGCAGAAGTTTCTTATTAGAAATGTAAACCCATGTGATAATCTTCTAGTCTGCTGCTAGTTGGTCTCTCATTTTCACCATTTTTGTATGCAAAATGGAGCAATTTTTTGCTGCACACAGAATTTGTTTCATCTTGACTTTAGCAACTGAATAGTGTGTGTGTGGCCTGAACCTGTCTGAGTGCCATGAGTTTGAAACACGTCAGACTTCAGTCTAATGAAGAGTCTGGTTGGCAGCTAGCAACATCATTAACCCTACATCTCTAATCATCTTAGTAACAGCATTCAGTCATTGATCCAACTTCCATAGCTGCTTCCATGCTGATCATCATCCTCATCTGAGCACCTAGGAGTGCTGGTTAGGTTTTTTTGAACTGGTGAGGAGTTTACTTCTGCTCCTGGAGCTGTGCTGCTGCTAGCTTTTAATTATAGGCAGTTAACTGAAACAGCAACAACTTCTTGGCAGTTATACATAGCTGAAGGTAACTTTAGGCTTTGTATCTGCCCTGGACGTTGATCATATTTGTTTTCCAGTTGTTTTGTGTGAAGTTTTTCTTTGGATGAGAACAACTGGAAGGCAGAGGGCTCTTGCATTATAGAAATACTTCCCGTTTAGCTACAACTTGTTACGTATGTTGGAAACTACAAATACTGAGTAATGCCAGAAAAGCACAAACACTTCAGCAGCCAAAATGTGTAGAAGTAGTTGGACCATGGTGATAAGACTAACATAGATCTCTTTCTAGCAGCCAAATCCAGTGGAGCAGCGTTACATGGAGCTCCTTGCGTTACGTGATGATTATATGAGGAGACTTGAAGAACTACAGATCACAAATAATGCTAAGATATCCAATTCATCAGCCTCATCAGCCTCTCCCTCACAAATGGTGTCCCAAGTACAAACACATTTTTGAAGAAAATGTTTGCTTCATTCTATTCTGTAATAGCAAGTGGTGCTTAACATAGATCTATAGCATAAAGAGGAATATTTTAATGCCTTACATTAGGCTGGCCTAACACAGATTATTTTAGACTGTCTTCATTTGAGGAGGACTTCAAAACAAAGAAACCCAACTCTTCAGTTGTGTGCCTTTCAGAACCTGTGGACTGGGAACATGATTAATCAACTTCTAGTTATGGAGGGCTTTAAGAATTATTTTGGGAAGTCTGGTACAATTGAAAGTAAATTGATTTATTGTTTTCATAAGACTGCTTTAATTTATTACATTGTAGGTAATGTTCCTGTAAGGAAATTCATGCTCAGTCTTAGATGTCATGAATAAACACAGTAATGTCAAAAGGAACATTGACATTGTATAAAATTAGGTATCAGTGTATTCCTGTTAGGAGTACACTTGCAGAGTTCATGAGCTAACAATACATTCTACTGTAAGATTTCAGAGAGAAGAGTTGAAATTTTCTGGTGAACTCACAATTCCAAATTTTCCTTTTTCAAACAAACAAAAATAAGGAAGGGATTTCAGTGATGTGCTTCTAATTAAAAAGTTCAAGTAGCTTAGTAGATACGAAAATTATTAAAAATCTTGGGTTTTTTGAAACAAATCACAATAGTACTTGATCCTGAGAAGTCCTCTGTTTTGCCTAAGTGTTCAGCACTGAAGTATATTATAAATTATCACTGCTGGCACTGTTGGTACTTTGGATTTATACAGTTTAAAGCAGTTCTAAAAAGGTTTGTATAATTAAAACCAGACCTACAGAGACATGGCTTAAATATCCAGCAATAGCCATAGTATTACGCTTTTACCAATAAAGGTTGGACCAGATGATCCTTGAAGTCCCTTCCAACCTGGTATTCTATGATTAAAGCTTGTGTTTGTTTTATGAAAGTAAATGTGCCTGTTTAAAGGAGCTTTTATACCAAAGTAGGCAAAAGTTTTCAGTTACAAATGCTGTTGAAAATTTCTATGTTGATATCTTACTGTTTAATTTAACTTTTGTTCAAGGAATTTATTCTTAAGTATTTAGGATACTTAAGTATACAAGATTTGCTATTGGTGTGTGCACTTTCTTCTGGTGAAGTTTCAAGCCTTCGTTTCAGAGGCTTCTTGTAAACCTTTAATTTGTTCCTTTCAGGTATTTTTTAAATACTTGCAAGGATTTATTATGATAGCACAAGCCTTGCTACTTGATATTTAATTAAAATCTTACATATTCTCAGAAATTTAATGATATTCAGGCAATCCAGGAAACACTGCAATTCAGAATCTGTAGAGGACTCTAATGTTATTTTAAAGCAGATGTTTTGATGCTTGAGGCTTCTATCATTGTAAATTATTGTACATGTGGTGAGTTTTAATCTGCAAGATATAATAGGATTATATATAAATTAAGTTTTGTGTAAGTATATAATATAGTTTATTAGAAACTGCAAATTTATAAAGTGTAAATATTTTGCATATGAAAACTAAATTTAAAGCTATAGTTGCATAAAGTTGCTGCAAAGTTTAGAGGACAACAGAATATTTTTAGAAGTGTTTTTTCATAGGAGTAAAAGTATACCACCTCTTGATTTAATTCAGTATATAAACTGAATTGCACTATTTTTTCAGGGAAGCTCAGAGCATATGGCATATTGTATTCAACAAACACATTTTTATGACTTACTTTTGTCCTCTGAATTTCATTCTCCCATCAGTGTTTTTCGTTATGTTTTCAAAACAATAAAATTGTCCCAAAATCTTGATTTGTCAAGGTAAAGAAGATGTATTACATCATATAAATGAAAAGGATAGTCAATTGCTCAAGATATATGTTACATTTTGAAAGCTATGCATACTCTGGTATATTTGCCTTCTACTTGTGGTTTATAAAAAAGCTGTTTATATTAGACTATTTAAAATTTATTTCAGTTGAATGCATTGGTGACATCTGTGAGCAGTGTGCAGAAGTTAAAAAAATCTAATAGTTTTTACTGCCTAAACACTACAGGCTAACCTGTTGCATTTGGGAAAGTGTAATATAATGAAGAGGATCTTTTTGCACTTATTTCATTACATATATACTGTTCTTCATCTTGCTGGTTAAGTCAAATTTCAGTCTTTGAAGCTCTCTAACATAGCTCTGTGTGGGCTTGGATTTTTTTCAGGTTGACAGCTAAGTTTTAAATTCTATTTTTACATAGCAATATTAGGCAAACATAGGGGTGGTTTAACCCAGTACTTTCTGAAAAATGCTACTTTAATGTTCATGCGAAGGCAGGCACACAAACTGATCACTGTCAAGAGGAGACTTTTCTCCTTTCCACATAAACGCGTGGCCCAGGCTGCCTCTGCCAAGCACTGTGTGCACACACGCTGTACCTGCGGGGCACCTTCCTGCCCTGTCACTGCTGTTGGTTCCCTTTTGTCACTGTCACCCCTGGAACAAACCGGGGCAAGGTGTTCTGATGAAGGGGTTCCAGGTGCTGGGTGCCTTTTCCACGAGGGGTAAGAAAGTTGGGCTGAGTTGTCAGCACCAACAGCAATAAAAAGCTTAATATCCAGCCCTAAATAGCCAATTTTAGCCATTTCCTCTGTGTTGTTTCTTCTGTGGATCCCTGAAGATAACCCAGTTTTTGTGATGGGCTTCATTAACTTATTTTAAAAGTTTACTTGTTGATTGCCTTCTTTATTTGTTTATGCCTTATCCACCCCAGCATCATGGTTATGGGTATACCCTACAAATGGTTTGTGTACTACCTCCTTTTGATGTATTTTTAAACTTCAGTTTTGTGTCTCGCAGTGAGCATTTTGTCATGCTTGAGAAAACAGCCTTTTTGTAACCAGCCCTCTCCTCACCTACTCCTTGCTGCTCCTTAACTCACAGCTGGATACCGCAGGCCTGCTCTGGAGCTGGGTCTCGCTTGTCAAGCGACTTTTGGGCGGGGAGCGGAGAGCTTAACATCTGTCAGCCATCTATGTGTGTGAAGGGAAAAACAAAAAATAAAGATGTCAGCTCTAAACCCTTGCCGCCTGACAGACGTGTTAATACCTACTTCCCTGACTGCTGCTGCCGGCACACCTCTCCCGGCAGCGAGGCGGCCCAGGGCTGCGGGGTGCGGGGTGCGGGCAGGCCCTGCCCCTCCCGCCCCTCAGCCCCGGGCCCGCGCAGCAGCAGCCCCGCCATTCCCCGCCGCGCGGGGCCGCTGCCCGCCCTCACGGCAGCGCGGAGGCCTCTGGGTAAGCCCCGCCGCCAGGTGACAGCTCTCGGCCGCCGCCGCCGGGCCCCAGCGGGCCGGGCCGAGGCGGCAGAGCCGGGCCGGGCCGGGAGCGCGGCGGAGAGGCGGCGACCCGCGATCCCGGCGGTGCGGAGTCCCGCCGGCGGCCGGAAGCATGGAGCGGCCGGCGGCCGGGCCGGCGGTGGAGGGCGGCGGCGTGAGCCGGAGAGCCCTGCGGGCTGGGGGCGCCGCGGCAGCGGGGGCGGGATCGCGGCAGGCCAGCACGGAGACCCTGGACAGGTAAGCGGAGCCGGAGGCGCGGGGCGGGCGGCGGGAGAAGGGGGCTCCGCTCCCCGTGCTGGGCGGGAGCGCCGCGGCCTGTCCCGTCCTGTCCTGTCCTGTCCTCCCCGCCGGGCCGGGCCGGGAGGCGGGTGCGGGTGCCCCTCAGCCCACGCCTCCTCCCACCGCGGCCCCTGGGCTGGGGGCGGCCTCCCCATCCCCTCGGCTGCCCGCCGCCCCGACACGGGATGGAGACGGGAGCGCGGAGCCGGGCAGCCCCTGACGCCGCCCGGGAACTTAAATCTGGGGCTGATTTCTGCCTGACCGCGCGGGCTGGGTGAGGGCAGATTTCCCGCGGGGAGGGAGCGGGGCTGTTGTCAGAAGTTTCCTGCTTGCGGTTGTCTGTTTTTCGTCAATAACGTCACCGGGTTTGAGAAGGCTGCGGCTGCTGCAGGGGTTTGGCCGGGGGTGTTTTGGGCAGCGCGTTGCTGCTTTGCGAACTCAGGGGAGACTGCTCTCCGCCCTAAGGCTCTGGTACACTCTTGTTTGTTTGTTTGTTTGTTTGTGTGCATCCCCTCAGCGGTGCTGTGGGTGTCCCGGGGGGCAGGGGGTGTGTGGTGGCTCCGGGGGGCAGCTGCAGGTGCTGGGCTGGTGCCGGGTCCCGGTGTCACCGCCCCGGGCAGCTCCGCATTGAGAAGTTTCCAGCGGGACGGGGTTGAATTTGAAAATCCTTAATTGAGGAGTGGATACTGACTACTGCAGTTTCACCCCCATGAAAAGTAAAGAAAAAAAGACGGGACAATGACCGAGAGGCATCGCCGGGTTCTGCTGCTCACACTCACGCCCTTTTCTGGTACAAGCAACCTGGACTTTCGCTACTGGAGATGGAAATGAAATGCCCGTTTTCTGTCGCCAGAATGTACATCTTTGTATTCCTATTAGTGAAGTTTCGTATCTTTATTTTCATCTTTCTTGCTTCTCCTAATTTTCTTCTACCCCGGAAAAGTCATAATGTGTGTGTGTCATAAAATCTATTGATTTGCCAGTACGGTTGTGCCAGGCTACACTAATATGGCTGACCTCAAATGAGAGAGAAAGACAAGATTTGCACTGGTGTTTGTCCTGCTTGCCAGACACTGATAAGTCCCATCAGGAGGATCAGCATACTCTGGTGCTCTGATCCATCCTGAGGCACTGCTCACAGGAGGTGGACCTGCATTCACATCTGTTTTTCTTCTGGCATTAGCTTTGCTGATGCAGTGATTCCCAGTGAAGATAAACCATAGAGAAATAAATCATTTTCTTAATTAACAAGTAATGCTGATTTGGAAACAAACTTAGGCTAACCCTAAAGAGATATGCTTGGAACTAGACATGAGTGAAGGAGAAATAAATGAGATCAGGAAGGGATTACTGTCAAGTTTAGCTCATACACTGTTTTGCAAAACTTAAATTAAAAGTTTCTTGAAGTGAACCTGGACTCAAGTTCAGCACCAACCTGAGAGACTGCCTTATTCAAGCAGGAATGTAATAGATGTGCTTTAGTTGCAAAACAATATTTTGTGATCAAGTACCCATGTAGAATTTTGTAGATGGGCAGAAAGCTGCTGCAACTGGAAAGTTCTTAAAAGAGCTTATGTAACAGGTATGAAATTGTTGTATGCATCTTCACCTTATACCTGCCTATCCTCGCAGAGTTAATGTAAGAAAAGATCTCTAGTTAAGTAGTAATTGGTCACCTTATGCCATTATCCCACCCTCTTAATTAAGTCCAAGTTGTGGGACACCTGATGGATGTTGGTTGTGTGTATATGGTTTTATATGTATATATGTGTATTTATATACATATGTATATGTACATGTATAGGTATATATAGTTACTCATTTCAGTGTCACAGTATACTCACAGAATCCAAAGCTAGTTTATAAATTAATTCTAAAACTTAATAAAGATATTGTATCTGTGCTTGACTTCTAGTAAGCATTAAAACTGTAGAAAAGCCAAGCTAAACTGTTTGAAGAAATGGCAGCTACCTAGTGCATGAGCTGAGGCATTGGGGACATGCAGGGAACTTCCCCTATAGTATTCACAGTTTCTCATCAAATACTGTAGTGTTTTGAAGCAGACCAAGCTGGCAGCAAACTGTGTCATTACTTCTCACTCTCAATATTACTGTATTTATAAGCAGCACTAGTTCAGGTGACTTCTCAAAATGCATCATTTAGGATTTAGTGCAATTCAGCTGTTCAGGTGCTTTGTCTTTAGGGTTTTTATAAACTCAGAATTCTTTCCTGTGGTATGGGAATGCCTGTCCTGAAGATTAGTCAAAGATTATTTTATGAATAGGAAAAATACAGCTAAATAGAGGTTATCTTCAGAAAACATATATTTTCTACATTTAATATTAATACAGAATACAACACTAGCACAGTTTAAATTTTAAATACTAGCACAGAGTGATTTAATATTGAGCATTTACTGAATAATCAGGAAATAATAATAAGGAAGGTGTAAAAGTTTCCTGTTACTTGATTAAATTAATTCCAAAAAGAGCTTTAAGAAAAAAATGTGTGAATTATGAAAAAAACTACACTGAATAAGGAAACAGACACTTTTATAAGTTCCTAGGTCAGCTCACCTTGCTTCTAACCTACTGGCAGCTCTACACCTCTAAGAATATCTAGTAAAATTCTGTTCTCTAATTTGATCACCTGCCCACAAAACAAACTAATTTTTGTTACGTTAGTGATGATTTATGGTTTTGGTTCCTATATGTGTTCAGTTGCTATGCTGTTCTCAGTATACATTTCAGATTATTGCTAAATAATTTTAAATATTCTGTTTTGTAGCCCAACTGGATCCCACGTGGAATGGTGCAAACAGCTGATAGCTGCAACCATTTCTAGTCAGATTTCAGGGTCTGTCCCATCAGAAAGTGTGTCCAGAGACTACAGGGTAAGTGATTTGAAGAATGCATTGATTCATTTAAAATAAAAAAGTGTGAATGATCAGAAAGGTCTTTGCTACCTTGATTAATAGGTGGCAAGTCCTTAGAACTCAAACATTCCAATATGCCTATGAGTCTTTTGAATCTGCTTTCTGTTTAGAAGATTGGCATTGAAGTCTACAGTATAAAAAATAGAGAAGAGAGGTGAAAGGAAAATTAAAAATCAATGTTTTGAATAAAATGTCAAATATGAGTTGTCTTTCTGATTACTACATAAAAGAAGTTGTAAGCAAATTAGTATTTACAAGTTGAAATTTTCTACTGTGTGTTATTCAGAGCACAGCACTGAGGTCTCCAGTTTTCACAGAAAATTAATGTGTGTGCCTTTGCTACTGCGCAGTGAACATAAATGTTTATGATTTTTCATGGAGGTTTCTCCAGAGACAGGGAAGTTACCATCAAACAAACAGAAAAATTTCATCTTTTTCATTCCTTCTTAGCAGAATTTGTGTCACTTGAACTACTTGATAGATTCCCTGTACTTTTTACCCCTATTCTTTTCTATTCTTTTGTTTGTAGTTTCTTTCTTGCAGCCAGCCAACTGAGCTAACAAGAGTGGAGCACATTGTTTTCTTTCTCTTGAAAATTGATAAAAGTCAGCTGTGTTTCAAGGCTGCTGCTTTCTAGATCTTTTTTCTTTCTAGGTTTGAAACACTTTCATGGGTTTCATGCAAAATGACCAAATTAAGATTTTTTTGTTTGTTTGTTCTAACTAGATTTTAAATTATTTTCTGATATGCTATGATTACTAAGTTTTTTTGTCCAGAAACAGTGTATTTTAGGTTCTGTGACAGCAAATGGGAGTCAGCCCAAGCTTGAAGATAAATCCACCAAATGTTTTTGACTGTCATCTACTTAAAAATTCACCTCACAGAGTTTCACAGTATTGGCACAGTCAGCAGCTTATACTCATGAAAATGTGTAGCTCTTCCATACTACGACAGCTGAATTGCAAATGTCTGACTTCAGGTCAAGGGTAACATCTTTGATAAAACATTGTGGGAAACCTTGCATTACAGCTGTCGGTGTATTTGCCCTCTAGATCAAGGACTTCATTTCACTAAAATGTGACTGTGTGGCATTCAGTTTATCTTAGAGTAAGAATGCATTCCTTTGGAATAAAGAGCACTTTTTAATTCTGAATATTGTTCTTCTTTATACCAAACTCATCTAGGATATTATTTAACAGGAATAAGTCTTTTAAGGCCTAACTAAAATTCTCTTAATTCTCTTTTTTATAAATGAAAGAAAAAAATTTCAGCGTGGTGGCATACAGAATTTTTGTGTGTAAATTGTGTTTGGCATCTTTGCATTGCTGTGATTTGAAATCCCATATTTGTGTGGAATCATGGAATATTTTATCCTAGAATATTGTTAGCCCAGTATCTTATTAAAGTATCTGTGCTTTAGGAGAGGGTTTTGTTTGCACTTCTGCAGGAGTTCAGTGGTGTGATTATTTACTCTGTCACTACCACTAGCAGGCTGGTTTTATTCATTATTACTGTGAAAGTCACATGCAAAAAGATAATGCCCATTTATAACTTGGTTTTCCTTTGAGGCATCTTTTCTTATTGAGGCATGCTGATCAATTTTCTGGGTGTTTGTTAGCTTTGGCTACCTCAAGTTGTTGCATTTAGAGCCTGTCTTACAGCAACTCAGAAACTTCAGGTAGGGCACGATGTGTTTGTTTGTTTCCAGAACTGGTCAGGCATTTCTGTTGGTTTCTGCTGGATTCACCAGGAACTCCCAGCTTTATTCTTCCTTTCTTTCTTTCTTTTTTTTTTTTTTTTTTAATGTTTCAATCAAAATCAGGTAAATTTATTGATTTTTGTATCTATGCGGTTAATCTATGTAACTTACTTTACCAGAATATAATTTAGGGAAGAGGGGAATCAAATGGAAACTAGGGGGCTGCAAATGAAATAATCAAAACTGGAGAGTACTGAGCAATCTCTTGCTTGCTAAACCTTACAGAAACATGGTCTCACTCTGAGTTTCAGCACTGCTGTGTATGGCTTCCTTGATATACTCTCTGCCTGAAGAGTGTTTTTGAATGAGTGCTTTATATAAATGAAAATCACTTAGAATATAATAGCTGAACATAGACAGTGTCTGCAATAAATAGGGAGTTGTTGCTATCCTTGTTTTGCCATTTGAACCTAAAAGATATGGTGGTTATACTTCATGGCTGTTATTGCAGGCTTATTGTCTTCCACCTTGAAGGATTACCAGGCTTTTTCTTCTCTTTTCACAATAGCACATTGTAACTGGATAAAAGGGTGATTAGGAATGAATGTTTCAAAAGAACTTGGCATTTGTTTCATCACTAAAATGAAGTGCCTAGATTTGTTTTTAGAGAAAAACAACTGCAGTCGAGAGCTGCTAGATCTGCATAGTTTTGTGTTCTTTCAAAATCCATCTATAATTAAAATGTTAGGAAATACAGTTCTGAAAATCTGTTGAAGTAAACTGTAGTATCTTTAACAAATCAAATCTGTCTTTTTTGTTGGATAACATTTTATATTTTAACTAACAGGTGTACAGGAGGCCTGTTAAACGGGTAAGATGACTTTTGGCTAGCAGTAAAACGGCCTCCTACCTGTTTGTCTGTTGTGCTGTGTGAGATCTTGGTGTGTCGGGTGTTCTTGACTTCATTAATGGTTGTTATGAACCACTCAGACCATTTTGCTATGCAGTGCAACAGCTTCTTTGCCATAGAAATGCTTTATATACATTACAATGTTTTTGTGAGCAATAAAAGTCAGTGTGTAAGAGAGCAGTATTTTTAAATTATGTTATGAATGTGCAATACTAACTTTGGTTTTATTACATTAATTTTGACGAAATGGATGCTTGCAACTGAGGCTTACATGCTTCAGACTACAGAGTGCTGTACTAGCAGCTCTAACGTGTTATCTACACTAAAGAATATTAGTGTTAAAACATTGTCTTTGTCTGTCCTATTTAAATAAAATACCAATTCATGCTTGCTTTTGTACACGTTTTACCTTAATTGTGACCACCCTACAGTAGGTTTGAAAGCTAGGTTTGATGTTAGACACTAGTGCAATGACCTGCATATTTTTAATTGTAATTTTGAGAGTAGGTCTTTGCCATTATTCACTGGAGATGTAAAAAGGGCATGCCTTGTTTTCTTGTCCCTCTCTCATAGTAACATTTATGGAGTGAGAAACGATCTGGACAGTGTTCTGACATTGTTCATGAAATGTGTCTAACAGTTTTATTCAAACAAAGACCTCTTGTTCAATCTCAAACCAAGAGATGAAGGCTGAATGATTTCTTTTTCTTCTCCATTGTTTACATATTTGGAAATGATGTGTTTAGTCCAATTACAGAGTTGATATTTTTTTCTTTAAATGGATAGCTCTTGAAATAATTGGTCTGGGTTGAGTAACAAAAATTTATTGCTTTCATTCAGTTTTTCAGAGTTCTTTGTAAGGGTTTTGGTCTTTGATCTGCTGTGCTTGTTTCTCTGTCATTTATTTCAAATCTTTTGATGTATTTGCTGGTTGTCCTTCTGATATTCTTCTAGAGGTCACAATATCTACTTTGTTTTAATTTCAGAAAGAACATATTTGTGGTCTGAAATTTAAGTAGTTTCAGATTTTAACAGAATTCCACCATAAATATTAGGAGTCCTTTATAGTTTGAAAGAGTTTTTAATTAATTATAATTTGCAGGGTTCAAATAATCTGAAGGTAACTGAAGTTCTTCCTTCATGTTTTTCCTTTTTTGAGGGTTCTGTAGAAATACTGTAAAAAAAAAAAAAAAAAGACTTTAGCAAACATACTTAAATTACAGTCTATCAAATAAGAAGTTCTTTGCATGGGAACTGGGAATAATAGACTGCCACAAACATAACTTCTCTCCAGTTTATAAAGAAAGAAGATGGAAGAAAACTTTTGGCTGAACTTATCAAAACAATTACTTCATATGACCCTGTGACATTTGTGCTTCTCTCTGGAGTTCCCAGGGACCCTATGTTTGTTAAAGAAATTTAATTTATATTCACTATTTGCTGTCAATACGATGAAAAATAAATTAACATAAAATTTGCATGTTTTGCTGTGAAGGAGTAATTTTAGGTTTTGTAAAGTTACTGACTAGGTTTCCAGCAACAATACAGAAATTGCTGGAAAAATAAGTGAAACTGTAAAACTGAAAGTTCAATTACAACATGTTTTACACAGTAAAGCTTTTTTAAAATTGTTTAGATAATTCTATTTGATGTTGACCTATTTTTTCCTTGAAAGAGTGCATGAGTTCTCCCCTAATGCTACCATTGCAAGCTGTACTCAGTTTCTTCTATTGATAAGCTTGTGGTGTACTTTGAATTAATTTTCTTCACTATAAGGTTATTTGTCTTAAAAAGACAGTACATACTTTTATGTTCTTATCTACCAGCTCTGACTCTTGTGAAAAAGGGAGTAAATTTTTCATTTTATGTTGTGCCAAAAACATTAAAAGGATAGTGCTAATAGCTTGGATTCAATTCTATGGAAAGTAGCTGGTGCCAGGAGTGGAAGGTTTTAAACAGCTGAACGTGAAGTAAAGTATATGCTGTCTTTTTAAGGAAATAAAGAAAAAAATAAAGGGAACAGAGAAGATTCTGTCTTCACCTGTTGTCTGCATGTTTTTTCCTGTTACTTTTTTCTTGCCCTACTGCTGCCTCATGCAATGCAGGAGATTCAGGATGGACACAATGGCTATCATTCTGAAGCAGAACCTGATCAGGTGGCAAGTTTTACTCATCTTTCATTCATTAACTGTGTAGCAAGTTACTATATATTAGAACTTGTACAGTACATAAGAATCTTATATTTCTCATGGAAGAGAAGCTGTAGAAAGCATTCAGTTTTAACTGGTTGTATGCTAGGTAGGGTTTTTTGGGATTTTTTTTGTAGTGTCTTGTAGTCTAAAATGTGATACTGCATGTAAGCCCCTATTTGTCAGGGGACAGATCTCCTAAGTTTGTTAGTTTTGACTAATTATCTGTACATCATCTATTGTGATTAGATGCTGAAGATAAAAGTCTGTTAGTTTCCAAGAAAATCTAAAGCCACTTTAAATATCTTTGGAAGTTATTTATTAATGAGATCATGGGGTGAGTTTGTTTGGAGGCAGACAGATCCTACCAATTATTTTTATGTGGATCAGAACTGTAGTAATACCAGGGAAGAATTATTTGTTTACTGTAACATAGTCTGTTATATTTTAATTCTTAGTTCAGGATGAAACAAATAGAAACCTTAATAACTCATGAAGTTGACCTGAGAGAGATCACTTTCTCATGTGGTCCTTAGAGGTCCTGTGAACCCTTTTATTTTTAATTAAAATCCTTAGTACATTATAAATCATGGCCGACAATGAAGGACCCAAAGGATTGATCTTGTATCATGTGGGAATGAAGCCATTTACCTAAATGAAAAGTTATGGAACTATCTAATTGTTCTTCTCTACTTCATTATTACTTCATTCTTAATCTGACCTTCTGGATCCAAAACTCCTATAATGGACCTCTCCCATAACCTGTGGCACCCTCAGTAGTTTATTGATTGAAGCAAAGCATCACGGGGTGCGTGTGACTTCTTGCTATGAAAAATACAAAGTTAAAATGTGAAATTAGTAAAGCTTTTTTCATATCTCATTCTGTCATGAAAATACTGAAATATTAAATAAAAAACACTAAGAATAGAATAAAATTAATATTAGCTCTAAAATTTTCTCAAGTATATCAAATACCCCAAATAATACCTGCATTTAGTGAAAGACCAACAAATTATTAATTAAGAATTCAGGCTGCTTTTACTGTTCATATTTTTGTATGCTATATGTAACTAGCACGTGAATCCAATTTTTGCATAAATGCTTTATTACTAATATGCTGCTAACATGTATGTCTGTCTGATATTTATAATATCAAGTTCTGTGTTTGTTTCTTTTTGCTGTGGTACTGCTTAATACAGCTGTGCCCTGTAAAAAAAGATACACTTCTTGTGTTCCAGTAATCAGGTAGGAAAAGCACTTTGCATCAAAATGTATGGAGGTAGTACAGATGGAAAGTGAGATTTACTCCTGGTTTTGGATTTCTGCCAGGCACTGCGGGATGGGAACAAGCTAGCACAGATGGAAGAGGCTCCACTTTTTCCTGGAGAATCAATCAAAGTTATTGGTAAGCTACTGTTGAGTACGACACTGAATACTATTGAATCACTGTTTATATAAGAACAGAATCTTATTTCCTGCTGACTTTTGTTATTTTAATGTAATGCCATTTTAGATTAGCTGATTTGATGTAGGCTTTATTTTCTTTGTCTTTTAAATCCAAATGTAAGAAGGAGAAATCAGTTCCAGAGGATGACTTGCTTCATATAGATAAATATTTTTTTTCTAGGGTTAGCTTTTTCCATATAGTTGTATGGGATGTATTTCCATCTTGGGACTCCAAGGATATGTTATAGATTTTAAAGCTTCAAAATTATAATAGTAAAGAGGATGAAGTTATGAAAAACTTATATTCAAATTCTTACTAAGATTTATTTCACTTTGGCCTGAGACAGCAAGCTCTGTATTAGCAGTATAGGTGTTGGCTAGAAAGGAACAGTAGCTCTTTCAAATAAAATTGAAACTGAAGATAGGAGCCTAGGACTGCATAACCTGGAGGTCAGTTGTGTACACAGCAGTAATTAATTGTTCATGTGGATGCTCTCTCTGAGGGGAGTGTGGGTGCTTTACAGCCCAGGGCAGGGGCCAGAGCCCCACACAGGTAAGAATACCCAGCAGGGTGCTTTGCTGCCTGCCTGCCCTTCCTGCAGCCCATGCTGGCTGAGCTCAGCCCATTGCTCAGTGGCTGCTGAGCAGCAGTGGGACTGAGGAATTTGATTGTTTTCATTGTTGAGGTAAAGACAGCTCTTTCAGTCCTGATAGCATCTGAAGAGTAGGCTTTCCTGTAAAGGCCAAGCATCAAAATCCTACGGAGATGCAAAAATCTTGTTATTTTGAAGTGGAAATAGGTTTTTAAGGAACATATGTCTGTAATAGTAAAACAAAGCTTTAACTGGTCTGTTTTCCAGCTAAAGATGTTATGTATATCTGTCCATTTATGGGAGCAGTCAGTGGTACACTAACAGTGACGGACTTCAGAATGTACATCAAAAGTGTTGAAAGGGTAAGACCTTGCTATCTATCTGCATACTGTTTGAGGTGGGAATGTTGCTGAAGTAGATCTCAGAAAGGGGCAAATTTGTTGTAAGTGAAGTATGATGTTCTATAGCAGTATATTTATCAGGAATTACATCTGCTACTGAAATACACATGAATAATATTCATTTATATTCCTTCTAATGAAAAAAACCTATTTTTTTTAATATACAAATTTCAGGATCCACCTTTTGTTGTTGATGTTCCCCTTGGAGTCATAAATAGAGTTGAAAAAATTGGAGTACAAAGCCATGGAGACAACTCATGTGGTATAGAAATAGTTTGTAAGGTATGGCATAGGAGAGTTTTATTCATATGAAAGTATTTTCATTTCATTTTTAAGTAAGAGGAATCCACATGCACGTGTGCTGTTTCTCTGTCTGATCAGTTCCTTGTATTTGAGCTCTGCTTCATTTAAAGAATGTATTTCAGTTCCTCTTGTGATACTTGTATACCTAAACACTTCTGCCTTTTGTGTCATGAGTGAATTCAAAGGAAAAATTTTAATGATATTTAGCAACTCTGATGACTATGCTAGTCATCTGATATGAACACTTACAGAATTCTCTTCTAATGTGTGTTAGACAATGTCAGTGACTTAGTGTTACATGTATGCCTTCCTTGAATTAAGTTACTTATAACTGCTTTTTGAATTTATTGTAGAGTAAAATAGTGTAACTCACTTTTGACAGGATATGAGAAATTTGCGTCTGGCTTATAAACAGGAAGAGCAGAACAGATTGGAGATTTTTGAGAACCTTGTAACACGTGCATTTCCTGTTTCTAATGGGCTGGTAAGTCTTAAGATGTAGTAAAGGCTGTCACTGGCGCTGCTCTTTTTGCTAAGTATGGGTGAAAAAATTGAAGGTCTGTTTAACATGGAAATGTATATTCATTAAATTTATTACAGAGCAGTCAGGCTGTTCTAACCCTATTTCCTCTTTGCATTAAATTGTAAAATATGCTATGTCCTGCTCTTGGTGAAGATAGATAGTTTGTACATAACCCTGAGATCTATATTTGCCTAATGTTGCTGATGAGAAGTATGTATGTATGTATTGAGTCTTCTTTTCTGCAGTAGATAATTCAGTCTAGAAATTCTATCTAAAACAACTAAATATCTATCTAAATATTTATCTAAAACAATCTAAATAGGTACAATTAGTCTTATTATTAGTTAGCTGCAGAATACTTTTTCATATGCTTGTATCAGTGAGGAATTAGTTGGGATGTAGGAGACTAATTTCCCCATCCTGCCTTTGCCATTGATGTGTTGTCTGATCACAGGCAAGTAACTTCAACACTCTGACAGTTTCCTGGCTTGATTTTATTAATGTCCTCGAAGGAGGAAACTCTCATTTTGTTCTAGCACACTGTTGCCCACTCTTGACTGAAGACTTTGTCTGCTGTTAAAGGGCTTAGAAATGTTACATTGGAAATATTAGAAGGTTGACTATTCTGGAGATTATTGTGCATGCAGCCCATCAGATGGTAATTCATGCCTTTTGCTTTGTTGTCTTTAGCCTCT
Source organism: Phaethornis superciliosus (assembly GCA_023637945.1). Lineage (NCBI taxonomy): Eukaryota > Metazoa > Chordata > Aves > Apodiformes > Trochilidae > Phaethornis > Phaethornis superciliosus. The sequence continues at coordinate 12,427,624 of JAJQWJ010000015.1, forward strand.
CTTTGCATTCAGCTATAAAGAAAAATTTGCTGTTAATGGCTGGAAAGTGTATGATCCAATGGCAGAGTATAAGAGGCAGGTAAGTTATTAATACTTGGTATATTATTTTTTTCTTCATCTCCTCCATAGCCATTTAAAGAAGAAAAAAATATTCAAGAATTTTCAGCTTTAGCTACATACAGAGATTGTCTGGATCTCATGTGTAGACACTGAAGTACAAGGGGCCTGACTTTGTACCTGCTGAAGCTGAGAGATAACAGTTGCTGAATACTTGAACAAATTGTTCTGTCTTAACATACATTCTTGGATCTGCATTTTCTAAGTGATTTCTCATATACAGGCTTTATAATTTGGTTTTGTATAAGCAGCATTAAACAGAAAAGTAATCATAGTCTTTAGTTGTAAATCTACAGTTTCCTAATTGCAAAAGTATTTTTACTTCCTGGTAAGGTCACCTTTTACCTGAGTGTGCATTTTATTCAAATGGCTATTTTGCTTATCAGTTTTAAAGATAATGAATAGGACAGACTTTCAGTGTTCTTTCTGTTTGTGGTTCAATGTGAAGACTTAAAGTTTGTAACTTATTTAAAAGAAAAATGTGGGCATGCTTTTTTTTAAAGAGGTACATAGCATATAAACATTTTCATTGCATAAAGCTCAGATATGTGAAGGTCTAACCTGAAAAACACAAAAATATTTTATTTTCATACAGGGCTTGCCCAATGAGAGTTGGAAAATATCCAAAATTAACAGCACCTATGAGCTTTGTGATACTTATCCTGCTACTCTTGTTGTGCCAACCAGTGTAAAGGATGACGATCTCTCAAAAGTGGCAGCGTTTAGAGCAAAAGGCAGAGTTCCAGTAAGTGAAACTTTTACAATGAGATGTAAGTGCTCTACAGATTTGTAGCTCATAAAAAATTATCAGAGTTATTTTAGGCTCTTTGTAAAATAACAGTGGGCCAGCTTCCTTCCTGAAAGGATGGGACAAAGAAGGAAGAATTGGGCTTGATGGGCTTAGAACTGAAGAGGGCAACTCAAAAGTGAGTCTGACTGCCTGGTTATTGTGCTGTGTAATAAATTTTTGTTTGGATTTAACACTTCTGAGCTACAATGTTATATGATATTAATTCACATATTGTGTTCTGTTTTGGTGCGGAATGTGTTATAAGCAAAGCAGTTTTTTTCAGAACAGACAAGTTTTGCAGGTAGCATAAGAATCCCTTTAAATGTCAGATGGTGAGAGTTTTCATGCCATAAATCTGCTTAGGAAGGTAGTGGAGAGGTACATAGACTTGACATGGAAGCAGTTTTTTTTCCTCCACTGTTCTTTTTATCCTAATTAGTAAGGTGCAGGGGGTTTAAGTTTTTTACAATTTAGTTTTTATTAGAAATAAAAGCTAAGATATTTAGATGTTTGGAATTACTTAGTATTTCAAGCTCAGATTTAGGATGAGCAGTGGTGGTGTGCTGTCAGTATGGTTTTTCATCATCTTGTCCTTAAATTTGCATTTGTTGATTTTCCAGGAAATAATGCCATGCAGGAGGTGTGTGGTTGTTTAACTGTGCTGTGGCCTGATGCTTTTATAGAAGGATAGTAAACTGAAATAATTCTCTTAAATTCCAGGTGTTATCCTGGATTCATCCTGAAAGCCAAGCAACAATAACACGATGCAGTCAGCCATCAGTAGGCCCGAATGATAAGCGTTGCAAAGAAGATGAAAAATATTTACAGACAATAATGGATGCTAATGCTCAGTCACATAAACTTATCATTTTTGATGCCAGACAGAATAGTGTTGCGGATACAAACAAGGTAGGTTGGTATCCGAACTAGCATCAGTATCACAGAATTTCATAATCCCAGCATATTAGGGGTTTGGAAGGGACCTCATAGTTTTATGTTTATTTAAAGCTTGAAGATTGAGTAAGAGATGGGGATGAGGAGAACTTGATGTTGAAAAGAGATTAAAAAAGGTCTCTAAGGAGGGCATGGGAAGGAAGGCGATCTGCTTGCAGCATTTTTTGAAAGGTCAGCAGGAACTGAAGGCAGCATGAAGACACAGCTCCAAAGTGATGCAGTAAAGCCCACAGAAGACAAAAGGTTTCAGTAGTAAAAAGGGGAAGGTGTGTGGTTGTATTATCAAATATTGCCTATGACAAATAGAATTTCTTTCAACTAAAAAAAAATACCCCTAGTCCTACTTAGAAAAACAAAAGCAAAAAATATGGTTTTATTAGAGCTAAAATAATTAGTTTCTCTGAGAGAATCCTGAAACCTGACCAAAATAACTTGGTCTTATACTGAAGTGCTGTACATGTTCTTTCTTCGTCTTTTTTTACTTTTTGAATGACAGGCAAAGGGTGGAGGATATGAAAGTGAAAGTGCCTACCCAAATGCAGAGCTGGTCTTTCTGGAAATTCATAATATTCACGTAATGAGAGAATCCCTGCGTAAACTTAAAGAAATAGTTTATCCCACTATCGATGAGACTCGGTGGTTATCAAATGTGGACTCCACACATTGGCTGGAATATATAAGGGTAAAATATCTTTTTGAAAAATCAATTTGTTTTAAACTATGATTTTAAATTACATTTCTGAAAATATTAATAAAACAATATCTAGATTTAAGCATGTTCAGGATGATCTTGAAAGAAAGCTAAATTTTTCAATGGTGATTTAGAACACAGCATTTTAAGCATGCCATAATAACTTTGTTTTTTTGAGTTTTATGTATAGGTAGATAATGAGTTAATTCCTGATAGCACAGTGTTGTATTTAGTGCTGGACAATGTTTTATTTTCTTGAGAGGGAATGCTTGTGAGCAGTCCAGGGCTATTCCTGCTTTTTGGAAGAATGCCCTGGGAACTTCAGATGATATTTGAACAACTGCCAAAAGGACTTGACTGTAGATTCTGCTGTCTTTCTCATCCTTCCCTCCTTCAGTGCTATGTTAGTGTTCATGTTTCGGGCACCTACATGTTTAAAGTCAGTGCTCTGCTGGGTTATAATCTGCTCTATTATTTAACATAATAGTAAATAAATCACTGACATACTCAGTTTTACACTCTGTTTCACTAAACTCTGAGATGCTTTTAGAATAGATTATTTCGTTACCAAACTCACTTCCTTGTTTAGAATTAATATGGATGGAGTGGAATTTACTTTGTTAGCAACTGACTCCAATGCTGCTCACGCAAAACATATTTTGGATTGTTCATTAGTTCTGTTCTGTTAACCAGTACTTGGTAACTGCTGCAGGAAAGCCAGTAGAGGGAGCAAACACTTAAATTAGGAATTAAACAAATGTCTTGATCTTTTGGGAACAGTTTGATTTTCTTGTTCTCTTGAAGATGGACTATTTCAGCCAGCTCTTGGACTCTTGAATATCTAGAAACCTTTTCTCAGCAGCCTGGCCTTAAATACAGTAGTCTGTTTCTAAAAGTGAAGTTGTTTGGTCCAGTGGTCCCTTGGCCTTTCATTGGCATTGACTTCAGTGGGGTTCCTGGGCTTAGACAGTGTCAGGAGGGGACTTTGGTATTACTGCTGCACAGATGACATTAGCATAGAATTTAAAATTTATTTTAGGTTACTTTAAAGGGTTGATTCATGTGTAACATTCTTCATGTGTCCTGGCTTGGTGGTGACATGAGAGTTATTGGGGGGAAAGGCAGGAGGAACGTGGTATCAATTTTCTTGTATATTTGTATATATTTAGTAATTTTTCCTGTTTATCATTACTGTTTCATTAAAAAAAAATGTGTAGTTTAGTTTCCAACCCATACGTTTCTCTCCCTTATTCTCTCTCCTTTCTCTATCAGGGAGGAGAGGGGGTTAATAGAGAGCATCTGTTATTCCATTTAATTGCCGGGCCAGTGTTAAACTGTGACATCATGAAACTGTCATTATGTGATATATCATGTTACAGTATTGACAACTCAAACTGCAACCTGTTTTCTTAAAAGCTGCCATTACTGTGTTAACACAGCATTGATGGTATCTCCCTGTGCTTCTGTCCAAGAACCACAGGCCTTCCTTGCCTATCAGATTTGGCTTTTAATAGCAATTAACAAATCTGCAGCTTTACTCTAAGGCATCTTTTGTTTTCTGGGCTCTGACCAGTGTGACTGTGTCCCAGTTTAATGCAATCAATTACTGGAAATTCACCTTTCTGGCACTCGGCCTCCACCCCACTTTGAAGATGGTCCAGAAATGTCTGGGAGGCACCAGTAGTGTTCTTTGCACATGGAGACAGTGGTAACAACAGGAGTGGAGTTATTTGCTGCCTTTTACACACCCGGGGTGTTTTCTCATGACCTTGGGGGTATTTTTCTGTATTTCAGGGCAGACCTTATGCTATTAATTATTTCTAAACCAATTCTAATTTCTAAACCAAACCAAAGCCAATTCAAACCAATACATTAGGACCCCTAACTGAAATACTGTGATGGCTGCTATGTTTTCAAATCTCTGTAAAGAAAAACAGTAGTTTGTGGAGGCAGCTGTTGATTTTTCTAAAGGTTCTTGTCCAAAGTAGAATAAAATGCTTCACCTACTCCACAGATAATTTACTGCATTAGTAGTAACTCGCCCATTCTCTGCTTATTGCCTATATCTGTTCTGTCCTTTTATTTTCAGCTTTACTCCTTCAGAGGCATCTGTGTTCTCTTTAGGACAACTTAGGGCAAGGCATTGCATACCTTTATGTTATATAGATTAGTTTTCTGTTTTTATTGAAAACCAAACTTTTTAAATGTTTGCAGTTTTTTTAGTGCAGTACAGCTTTATAGCTGGTGATTGGCCATTGACTACTTTAGACCACAAACTCTGTTCCCCCATACAGCCTTTTGTATTGTTTCCTGGTATTTCCACCCTAGGATCCTTCACTTTTACCATAAAAGATACAATCAATGAAAGACAAAATCAATTCAAATTGTCTCTAAAGCATGATTCTTTTAATCGTTTTGAAGACTTACCTTGTACACAGCTTCTTCAGTGGATGCTGGCTTTCCTGCTTCCCAGAAGATGTTTTTACATGCCTGGGAAGGGAAAAATGCAAGTATTTTGCAAGATTCCATTTTCTGATTTTGGAATGCAGCGTAGGAATACCTCCTGTGATCCTATTCTAGTGGTTGGTTTTTTCACATATTTTTCAGTGCCATGATTTGTTGTGTTACAGAGTCAAAGTTTCACAGGAGAAAGATGATTCAAGTTTTTAGAAAAGCTACAGTGACAGAAGAGAACAAGAGAGGCTTTTTATTGGGGTGGAGAAGTATAACAAGTTCATACAGGTGATCTCAGTCCTGTGCCCTCTCTGTCCATTGCTCTCCAGTGTGGTTCTGAATCTGCTCTATTAATGATCTGCTCGTGGTTTGAATACCACGTGTACCCTGTGCACCACCAGATCAGCACAGGCTCCCAGCCAGGGGTGTCTGAGTTTGTTTGGGTTGTGTTTTGATTAAGCTGCATGGTTTTGTCCCTTTTTCTAAAATTAGTAGCTGACAACTGAAAGCAGAGGAAGAAAGTGTGATTGATTATTGTGAAAATGAACTTTGAGAACATTGAACCTTCAGACTATTCAATAGGTTACAATCTTTGTGTCTTTTCATCATGATACAGAATTCTGGATTTAATATAGAGAAGGTATTTCCAGCTTCTTTTGCTATGTGATACTAGTAATTGAAATCTAGTAAGAACTCTCTCCTGAAGAACAGAGTGTACACAGGTTTTATACTTGTAGGAGTATGCATACCATCATTTGGGATTTTCTAATTTAAAGCACAGTCTTCCAGATAATTATGTAATTAATAAAAAATTTTGAATTACATTAAGCTTAATATACCAAATTATAACCTTTTTATTTGTGGAGTTTTGGTTAGTATTTAATATGCTCGTTTTTTTATTTTTGTTTCTTTAAGATGCTTCTTGCCGGAGCAGTAAGAATTGCAGATAAAATTGAATCTGGTAAAACATCTGTAGTGGTACATTGCAGTGATGGCTGGGATCGAACTGCACAGCTTACTGCACTAGCTATGCTTATGCTGGACAGCTATTACAGAACTATTAAGGGGTTTGAAGTTCTTATAGAGAAAGAATGGATAAGTTTTGGACACCGATTCGCAATGGTAAGCTGAAAGATTTCGTGTCAGTTTGTCAGCATTTATTTTCTCACAGTACTCTTCTGCATTTTGACTGCTATTTCTGATGTCATTTTAATGGTGTGAGTGTGTGAGAGAACTGTGACCTGTTCATTTTTAACAGGAAATCTGTGTTAGGTGTAATATAAAGTAAATAAGAATTAAGTGGCTTGAACATAATGGTTAAAAAAACACCACATGGCTTTTTCTGAGGAGGAGGGATTGTAACAAATTGGTTCATCTTTAACAATCTTATGAATGGAGGAACAAGGAAAACAATTAAGGTGCCTAGAAGGTAAAATTTCTGGAACCATTACTCTGATTTAAGGTTGAAGTGTTTATTTAACACATGGGCTAGTGGGGAATTAGGTCATAAATAATTATGGCATTTTGTGCACTCTGACTAAGGTGGTTTAGGCAAAATGAAGTGTAGTTATGGCTGGTGGATATGCAGGAAACATTTTTTTCCGTGCAGTTTTGGTAAATACTTACCAGTGTGACCCATTGGTAGAAATAAACATCTGTGCAGTGAAAGGTGGAGAAAGAGCTGACACAACTCTATTTATCAAATGCCTTTCTTGTTCTGCTCAACAGCAAAGGCATGTCCATAAGTGAATATTGGGATATATTTATAGTAGTTGAACAATACAGGTCATCATTATGGAAGATTTGTTTGTCTTGTTTCTCTTTGGAACATATTTAAGAGTGACTTGGCTTTGAAGTGTTGGGGTGGCATTGTAAATAAACTAGACTGAAGTGAAAAGTTTGTTTTGACTTTCAGCGAGTAGGACATGGAGATGATGATCATGCTGATGCAGACAGATCTCCCATTTTTCTTCAGTTCATTGACTGCGTTTGGCAAATGACAAAGCAGGTAAGATACTTAAAAGTATATTCAAATGAGGTATTAGTCTTTATCTTGGAAACATAATTCATGTAGGAGAACATATTCTTTGCTGAGCAGTAGCATGTTTCCCTGAAGTTGGTCATGCTTTGACAGCACTGTGCACATGTAGGGAAAATCTTTGCTCCTTGTGAGATACAATGAGCCAGAGTAGAATTATGGACTGGAAACCAAAATATCCGGAATTCTTTTTGTTATAAATAGGCTTTCAGATGATTCTCTGATTACATAAATGAGGGTTATTGATGAGATAAATTATTTGCATTGCATCTTCAATGGTGGAGTAAATATTCACACGGGTTTATATTGTCCTTAAGAAACAGAAAAAATCCAGTCTCACTGTGAACTGAGGGGGAGGACAGGGTTCTGTGCATGCCTCAAATGTGAAAGGTCTGTTAATGTTGGCACCATTATGCACAAAGGGCAGCATTTCCAGCATACAAGCCTATTCTCTGGTAATTTTTCTTCCAGCACTTCTTTTACCTCTGGATCAGGGAGGGTGTTTGAAATTATAGTGATATTTAAGATTAAAAATACTAAAATTCTCAATTTTTTCTTGAATGTGTTAAATGGTAGTACAGATTTAACCTTCGCTTTTCTTATTTGTATCTCCATGAGCACAAACTTATGATTTTTCTGAGCTTTTATATTGCTGTTCCTTTTTGGGATTACTGAAATAGGTTGTCCATGGGAAAGCTTTATTTCCAAGAAAATGGGAAGGGTTTGAGTCCCTTTTTTCGTTTCTTTTTTTTTATTTTTTTTTAATTTTCCTTAGTTTTACATATAGTATGTGAACTGTTTGAAGATATGAAGGTGACAGTCTTGTTCTATGTGATGCTAGCACTCCCAGATCTCTTACCTTAGCCTCCTTGTTCTGAACATGTTTCTAAAACACTTCCATCATAGTTTCCAAAATTTGTATTCAAAACAGTCATCCATGGTGCTTTATGAAAGTTCCCTGCTGTAATACTGGGCCCTTGCCTAGAGTCCTGTGAAGATTTTCTCTTTCTGTATGTCTGTATTTAAGCATCAATATGTGGTTTAGTATGGCTGGAGAAAAATGAAAAATTCAGCTCCTCTTACAGAAGGAAGGTGATAGCAATAGCAAAGAGAAGTTCTAAACACCTGGAACAAAAGTCCTCTGGGGAGATCCTTAAATGAGAGCAGCCTCTTCTATTTTTGTGATCTCCCTTGCTGCCTCCTATTTCCTGCTATAAACAGTTTAGTTCCCTCTAGTTAAAAAAAAAAAAAGGGGGGGTGGAATTTGTGAAACATTTTGCCAGTACCACATCTGCTAAAAACCTGGATCCAGAAACTGTTCTGAAATTCATAAACATCAGTGGCATTGAAAAATCATTGATGGTTCAGCAGGAAAAAACGGAAAATTTCGCTCTTAGTTCTTGCCCACTTTTATTTTTTAGTTGACTTCAGCACCTGGAGAGTAGATGTGAAGGCTGTGACTACCCTGCCATGGACCTGTGAGAAACAGGATTCTATTTTATCCTGGAGCAGATCACTTGCACATAAACCAGTTCTAGTTTCATGCTTTAGAATCCATGCTAAACATATGTGAAATGTTACAAAGTTTAAATAAGTGTTGCTGACTGCAAGAGGGTGTCAGGGTTCGGGTTTGGGCATAAGCTCAAAACAAGCAAATTTTCTCTTTTGGGTTCTGAGAATTACATTCTTAAAATATTCATCTTAATACAGTGAGAGAATCTCTAGCTTCCCACTAACATACAAATTTCTGGGTAGCTTTAGACAATGAAGACAACTGTAACTTAATCTTTGACAGATTTGTATTTTCCCTGTTTTTTATGGTCTGTATGACACACATTAAGAGAAGTACATTGATACCAGATTTTAATAAAAAACATATGGTGAAGTGATTTCCCTCCTCTGTTAGTAAACTCTGGTGATTTTGAGTAGCATATGTCAGATTGGAAAAGCTACATTTGATTTGTTGAAATACTGATGCCATTAAAAATGAAACAAAACCATAAAATTAGTGTGTAGCAACTCAGGTAGTAATTTTCTACTTTTCATGCACAGTAACCAACAAAGGAGAAAGGTGTATTTAAAGTTGGTAGAAAGTTGCATCCTGTTTGGGTGTCATGTGTGCCAGGGATGTATTTTTCACTGGTTTCAGTAGCATACCTCTAACAATATCTGGCATTTGGTTAACCTGATCCAGACCAGGTCCACAATCCTAAGAACTGTTCCACAAAGTGTTTCAACTTTTAAGTGCAGTTGCAGTGCAGAAGTTTATTTTGCATGTCTGTGAATCAGATGCCATTTGGCATCATCAGACTTCTTAAACAAAAGATTTCTTCTTTCAAATACTTCCCTTACAAAAAAACCCATGATAACTCCAGCAGCATCAAGTGGGAGATTTTAATGACCCATGTGTTCTCTCACAATTAGTGGATTTGACAAGGAGTAAATTTTCATTTGGGAATTTTTCCACCTGAATCTTCAAACAGACGCTAATGGGCTTGGAACTACAGAAGAAAGCATTTTTAGGTCAGTGATTTTTCAGCAGTGGTAATAGAAGCTTTACAGTCTTGATACATCAGCTCCAACAGTACAACTCTTGTATCCAAAGACAGAGTTTCAATAAAGTGCTATCACTTATTAATAAATTAGTTGGAGTGCAACCACTGATGTATGGAATTTTGAATATGCTTCACTGGATTGGAATAGCAGCCGTGTCAGCATCCATCTGATTAGTATGGACCCATCACAACACAGAACCCTAATGTGACAAGGCTCATTAAGTGCTTTCAGTTAAAGACAGTCCCATTAGGAGAGGCTTTGTCTTCAAAGATATTTCCAAATATCATTTTGATCCTTTGCAAATTGTTTTTGCTCTCTCTGTCTGATTGCTGATTTGGGCTGGATGCAGGAGGCTGAGGTCTGAGACACACTGTGTTTTCTCCTGACTTAGTTCAGCACACAGCTAACCTTTCTGTCCATGCTTTTTGAAAATCGTAACTGTTGTTGTATTGTATTTGAGTTTTGGCATGATTTCCTGGAGAGCAGGAAGCACTTTTAGTGATAACTTTCGAAAATGCCTAAAAAAGAGAATTTGATAAAGTAAAATTCCTGTGTTTTTTGAAAACAAATGGCTAGGTGAATGAACCCAGTGATTTGAGAGAGATGCTCCAGTGTGAGCACTTTGCAGTGTCCAACATTGCCTTAGCAGCCCCAGAAGAAGCAAGGCTCCATTCATTTTGGGAGCCATGATACTAATAATTTCCTTACTCAAAATTTTGAGTTATGGTTGGTATATCTTAGCTTGAGGAGCCTTGGAAAGAGAGTGGCTTTGCAAATTTTGCTTCAAATCAATCTTCTTTTAAAAGAACTTTCCTTAAAATTCAGGTATTTCTGGGTTTAATACAGGCAGATCCATTATGTGTTTTTCAACTCTTTACTTTCAACATGAATAAACATTTGCCCTTCATAAATCACAGATGACATTGAAGAGGGATTTCTGGATCAGCTAGTTCCTCCACAGTCCCAATTGCTGTGTTATTCCTCCTAGCTATACTTGTAATCTTTTTTTTATTTTATTTAAAGTAGCATTTGAGTCACTCATGCCAAGGTGTTCAGAATTCTTCAGTGGCACATAACAGAAACCAGCCCACTGCTTGCTTCAGATCTGAAATACTGACTTGAGATTTCTCTGTATAGCAAGAAATCCTTTGCTATGAGTCTGTAAATTTGCATTTTACACTTCTGCAAAGATTGATTCTTTTAGTAGGAATGAAAAAGTATTGTCATTTGGCCTCAAAATTGGTCTTTTATTACATTTTCTTTCATGGTAGTAAGAGAAATGCTATTTTCTTTTTCTTCTCTTGAATGTTTACTGTTCTATAGTTGTGTTTGAGACTCTTGTCATACTGAATGCAGTGTTATTTTGACACATCAAGCAGTTGCCATATGTAGTCCTATCATAAAATTTGAAGGAGGACCTTTTCCATTTGCAATTATTTCTTTATGATTTTTTAAAGCACTACGGATTAAGATGCATTTTTAAAATTTTGTGTGTTTTCAAATTGCTTAATGTTTTTTCTGGAAGGTATCAGTAACCTGTACATGTGAAAAAATACCTAGTGGTGCTCAGTGGAGTAACAGTTCCTTCATTTCAGATGTACAGGATTTACTTTCCAATATAAAAGAAGAGGGATTAAAAGCATATTGTACATAGCTGGTAGTAAAGTCAAGGGGTGAAATGGAGAAATATAACTTATTTGGGTAGAAAGTGAAAGGAACATTCTAAATATGTGGAGCATGTATGTGGAGTAGTCTCTATTGCCCAATTCATTGCATGTTAAAAACAGGATATAAAACTCTTAAATGTCATCATGTTTCTTTTATTTAAAGAACAATTATTTCTTGTCCTGTAATAAGAGAACACATCCCACACAGTGTAAGTGTATGCTGAAGACAGCTGGGGGTAGGCTAGAGCAGAACAATGTTAGAGCTCCTTAAAATGCATTGCTTTGTGGCACCATTTTCACATCAGGTAAGATTTCTATGTTTGTATTCTAGTATACTTGCATAAAGAATGTAAGGTCTGTCTCTGAAGAATATTTATAAAGTATGTTGGTGAAATCTATTATTGCAATGGCAGGTACTGAAATTGATGTTTTTTCCTGAAAATAATGACTGAAAATAATTTTCCTGAAAATAATCACTAAATATGAAAAAAAATCTTACCTGAATTTTTTTATTTCTTATGTCTGGGTTTCTTCCTTTCTACATGGCTTAAAATAAAATGTGAAATAATTTTACCAATTTTTAATTTCAGTTTCCTGCAGCCTTTGAATTTAATGAGTTATTTTTGATCACCATTCTGGATCACCTTTACAGTTGTCTCTTTGGGACTTTCTTATGCAACTGTGAAAAAGAGAGATTAAAAGAGGTAAATAGTTAGCATAACACATATTCTTAACTTGTTGATTTTATATGAAGAAGCTTAGAATACAAGACCTAAGAACACCTGAGCTTTTTTTTTTTTGGTACATTTGTCACATAACCTTAAATGACAATAAAGTATTGTGGTATGAGAAATACATACTGTATGTCCTGCTGCTGGTTTTCTGTTTGTTCATGAGTTTGAGAGTTTAAAGTCCAATTTCATATATTTCTACCCAACATATGCAATTTTAAATAATCATTATCAAATTATATTAGCATTTATTTTGCTATTTCTTAGGGAATTCCTATGGATGACTTTGCAGGTCACTTTAGGACACAATTACATGGAATTTGTGGCTGAAGACTGGAATTTTAAAATACCTAAATGGATGAGGTTAGGACTCAATTAAACAGTTTGAGTTTGGGAAAAAAAACCCAAAAAGTTTGTTAATATTCCAAGTGCACTTTTGCTTACTTTTAGCTTTGATTTTAATCCTTCATGTTTTTAAGGCAAGTAACAATTCCTTGCAGTATTTGGCTTTGCTCTTTTTTTGGTTTGTCTCTACTGCCTCTGTAGAGATAAAGTTGCATGTAAATACCACAAGATGGAGCTGAATAACACGTTCTCAGCAAATGCAGGGTTTCCAGACAGCTTCCTTTCATAGTGAATAGGCAGATGCAATTCTCAATAAAGAAATGCAATTTAAGACACAGCGGTAGTAGAAACACATGCTTTACAACACTGAAGGAGTGTAAAATTGCAAGATGAATCTGATGTAAGTTCACATTTCCAATCTTTGATCTAACCATGATCCTGCTGATTACATTTAGTATAATACAACTTTTAGAAGTGCAAATAAAAATAAAATAGACATTTTAAAGTGTAGTATCAGTTGATAGGAGCAAATAGTGTGAGTGGGAAAACTGAGTAGTCATTTTTCACAGATGCTACTTTGGATCTTCCAAACCACAGATCTGTTCACTTATTTTCTTGTCAAAGCTAATACAATTTCAATCTTTTTTTTTTTTTTTTTTAGTGATGAGTATGTAACCATATATTTAAGTAGCTGTAAACATTGCTGTAAATTACAGTAGTATGGCTTTTGTTGGCTCAACTAGACCTTAGAGTCTCTGAAAATAATATGCCTGGATCTCCTTTCTCAGTTAGCCTTAGACCATAAGTATTCAGAAGTTTTAAGGCTGTTTATTGATTAACTACTGCAAGTGTTCTCAGAGTGCTTGCAGTTTTCTAGTAGATAAGATGAATGTCTCAGGTGCAATTCCTGTTATGTAGATACTGAGCTCATATTTTAAGGTTTTGCCATCCACGTAATTTCTGTTTAATTTTTTTTTTTCAATCAGGAGATAAGCACAAAGACTGTCTCTCTGTGGTCCTATATAAACAGTCAGTTGGATGAATTCACAAACCCTTTCTATGTAAACTATGAAAACCATGTCCTGTATCCTGTTGCCAGTCTGAACCATTTGGAGCTGTGGGTGAATTACTATGTCAGGTGGAACCCAAGGATGCGGCCACAGGTATAAGCTTTCACATGACTTCTATGTTTTAGTGGAGAGTAGAGGGATGTAAAAAAATAGCATTTCTCAGAGTGTGGAATGCAGCATTTAATTTGAAAAGTGCTCATCTGTTGCACGGCTATCAGTTGATATGGAAAAAACGTGATTTTCTTGAAGATGTGGGATGTGTTCAAACTTGGTAAAACAATGTTTTCATTTAAGTCAGCAGAGGAGTAGGGAGTTACAGAATCACTTTATTTGCTTCTGCAAGGTAAGAGATTAACAGTCTTTGTTGTGTGAAGATTACTTTTGTAACACTTCTATAATACTTTGTAACACTGTTAGTTTTCTTGCCTTAACCTTCTTGGAGAGTTCAGTGTACCTTTGATTTTAATCATATTTTGCCCTTTACCAACAATGATATAAAACATAGCAGCAGTTTCTGAAAGAATTGGACTACCTACTGACTCATTTTGTAGACTCTTTAAAATTAGTATCACACAGATGCTTCTTTTCAATTGACCTTTACATCTTCAAGCTGGCATGCTAAAGATTAAACTCTCTATACATGCTTCTTGATTCATCCAGTATTTGTTCTTACAAGTAATGCCTGCTATTCAGATAAATCTCTAAATCTCATCATACAAATAGTTTATATGCTCTCATGATTAGAAGTCTGAAGAAAGAGTATTCATTTTGTGTCACAACCATAACATATCTGAGGGTCTGCACCATCTTTTTATTAAGGTAACTTTCCAAGGTACCCACAAGCATATAATGATAAAGTACCTGTATTAAGTGACTGCTCAAGAGCTGTTTTTTTCATCTTTGAGAGTTACAATGAGATGTGAGTTTCAAATTGATTAGACACCCACAAGTCAGAGTCTGTTGTAAAAGATAGTGTTCCAAGTTAAGTGCCAAGGACAGTACAGAGAAGCCTGGGCATCTGAAAAATACCTTTTCAGTCCTGGGAAAGTCTGGATTGCTTGCTTTCTCACTGACATGAGCTGAGAGCTCTGAGCTGCTTTGTTTCCCTCATTCTGTTCTCGTTGATGTAGTTCTGTGACTGTTAGGTACCTGCTGGTGTTATCACATGTGGAAACTTGAAAGGTGGTGTATTTGAACTGCTATGGTTTTAAAGTAAAATATTCAACTGCCTTATAGCAAAACATCATCTTCATCTTCCCCTATATGCTGAAAAACATTTGCCTGGTTTATGCCCATTTTAGTATAATTGACCTGCAGCAGTGTCAGTTTATTAATTGTGTTTAATTACTTGAGATCTGTAGGCCCAGGAAGCAAGCAGGCTTTGTAAACACGGGTGAAAGCCAGTCCAGGTCCAAAAGAGCTGGGTGTGGGGAAGAGACAACATAATGAGGAAATGTCTGAGGAAATGTTCTCCTCTCTGCTGGAGAACACTCAGGCACTCCAGCACACCTGAATCATTGAGCCTCACTGCTCTCTGAGAACAGGTCCCTCGAATCAGCAGGTTGGAAGTGCCAAAATTCCATGATCCTGATAACTGCTTTAACTTTACTGCCACCTTCTTTTCTTGAAGAATGAATACAACTGCTTCAACTTTTTAGATCTACCACATTAGCTTTGCTTTGTGAAGATACACCGTGCCTTTCCTCTTGTCTCTGGCCTGAATTTATGTGGTATTTGTGACAAATCTCTGGAACTGTTTCACACTTACTAGGACAAATTTGCTACAAATTACAGGGTTTTGTTGTGAAATTGTGTTTTCCAGTCTAATTATGGAAACAGAAAGTCATGCAAACAAGTAAATAACAGTCTTTGTAATCACAATATACTGTTGTTTTCTTTTGTATTTGCATATTCTAGTTTCACACCCTGTTACCCAATTCAGTAGCATTTACACCCATTTAGTAACAGCAAAAAAAGCAGTCAATATTGCCATGCCCACCAGCTCTTCACTTCAGTGAAAAGATTTCTTAAATAGTCAGTGTTTTTTTTTTAAAAAGAATGAACACCTCTGCCTACTTAGAAAAGGTATTTTATTAAATAACTTTTCACATGGTTCTTTTTGAACTGCAAAGTTAAATACTTGAAGTTGCTGAAGAGCTCTCCTATAAACAGCAGTTCAAGGCAACCTGACCTGCTGTTTTATCAGCTGCCAAAACTTCTTTAGGAAACTAGAAAATATTTATTGTTTTCTTGGAGCTCACCAGAAAGTACAAATGCCTTAATAAATAAGTTTAAGGGATGAAGAGCAGTTTTTTACTATAATCTGAATGGATGTTTGATTCCCATTATGAACCAGCTTTATATTGTGAGATAGGAATTTTTTAATGGATAATTGTGGATATTTTATTTGTTAGAGGGAGGAGAGATGTTGACAGTTAGACGTGGGGATCTTTTCCAGCAGTGACAGTTCTGTGATTCTGTGAAACTCACAGGAGCCAAGGGGGAGTTTGTGGCTTGAGGGAATATTTTGGGTTTTCTCATTTCAGCTTTATTAGTACCTGAGGCCTGAATTTTTAAATGGACAGAGAGAAGTTAATCATTGCACCTATGGCCTGCTCCATTGGAAATAAGCATGCATCACCTTTAGTTTTTCTAATTTCAGTATTACTGGATGCTAACTGTATAAAAGCATTAATCTTTATCTTTTTTTATTCTGTTATCAAATATTTGTGTCCTGTCAGACGTTTGACAGTACAGTAAGGTCTACTCATATTTGTAATTGTATAAGGACATAGAGAGTTCAGAGTTATTCTTATGTGCTGTAAAGAAAAGATTGCTGCTGCTGATATATCATCAGTTCTAAGATTTGTTGGAGGTGGAAGAGGTGGTTTTGATGGTGTTTGTTTGCATAAACAGTCTCGTTTTTGGATTATAGCTGTATTGCAATAGATGTTATGCAAACAGGTGACACACAGCTTCCTCCCCAGGGTTCAAAGCTTATGTATCTGGGAAGTGAGCAGTATGGAGAATTCTAGGTGAAATGTGGACATCTCTTATAGATCCCCTTTTTGCTAAACTGTGCTTCAGCAAGGTCATTCTAATTCTTAAATGAAATAAAATGTTCCTTGCTTTCAGTTTGGAGGTTTTACATCATTATTGACTTCTTGTCCCAAGAAAATTAGATAGATTTTAGTCCTATCTTATTTGAGTTCATTGACTGAGGTTTTTTTCAGATTTGACCTTTCTTGTGTTGGAGAAATGTGAATTTGTATGTGAGATGTGGAAGATGGGTTCACTCATTCTCTCACACAGAGGTCTGTGCTCTGTGGGTACCTGCTACTGGACTTACAGATGACTTTGCTGATCTGGAACAGATGAGATTATATGATGCTTTTTTTTTTTTTTTTTTTTTTTTTTCCACTTAATACTGTTTACTTCTCTTCCCTTTCCTGTGGAGTCATTCAGGCCTCTTTACACTGGTTTGAGGAGTTCTGGCTGCCAGATGTCATTTAGTTATCTGCTTGGGCAAGTGGGGAGAACACAACAAATTATTTTCCTGAATATGACTTCTGAAGGGGCAGTATTTTTTGAATAATATACACTTTTCACTCATATATACAGGGCATGAGTAAAAGTTCTGGTCCTATCAACTCAAGCTGTGCCTTCCTGTGTGATAAGCAAGGAAATTAATCTATTTCAGTAACAAAATTTACATAGTCCATTAAAATATATTTAGCTGGTTTTTATGCCTTCTGGGAAATGACATTTTAACCCTCAGAGCTTTGTCTTGTTTTGGCTTCATGGGGTTTTTAAAGTTTTTTTCTATACCTGCAGATTTTTCCTAAAGCTCTGTTCTGGACATTTGACCACTATGGTAAAGAGTATCCTAGGAATCCCTGTAAGTTTTTCAGATTAATGCTTTTCTTTGTGTGTGGCCTTTCATCCAGTGCTAGCTTCACCTGTAACCTAGAAATTAAATTTAGCTTCAGGAATGGGATCATCTGCTACAGGCAGACCTCAGAGCTTCCATGAAAAACCAGGGCAGGACTGTTCATAGGTTAGCTGGCTTTAAAAAAAAGGGCACTAAAAGGTAACAGAAAGATAACTGTTCAGTATAGAAAGAAATAATCTGGAAACATAAAAATAGGTTACAGTGGTTTCTGCTTTTTTTAATGCTGTGTGTAGAATTTTAGAAGGATTTGATGTATTGAACTGCTGAGTGATTAGAACTCAGCTAAACTTCAGTGTCAGTAAACATAAAATATTGCCTGTTTAAAAGAACAAAAAAGATGCTAAGAGCTACTGGAAAAATTGTTGAGAAGAAATTGGGAAACCTAATTACTGAAGTGGCTTATCCTGACCCTAACAGGATAGGATTGTCACATAGGGTGTTCATATTATTTGTACCTGCCTTCAGTCCAGTTGCCCAGCATTTTCCTCTGTAAGCATGTTGACATTGGTTGTAATATTTTCAAAGTTCATATATCTGATTTAACACCATTTTGTAGCAGATCGAAGCCATCATTTGGCTCTGGAAGTGCTTGGCATTGCAGGCTCTCCATCCATGGTCTTGAGTCTGTCATTTTCCATTGAAGAAAGAGGGAAGGGATTTGGAAAGGAATGGAAAGTTGGAAGGAATTGCCCTCTGGGTCAGATAGCTGAGTGTTGCCCTAGCTAAGGAGATTTATTCCCTGCATATACTACTAAATTTCTTCTGAGACAAGAAAAATTTCTTGAAGTACCTTATAGATTCTCTCTAGCTGGGTGTTGAAGTCAAGATTTCCAGAGTCTGGTTTGCTGCAGGTATGGAATAAAGTCTTAACTGCTTATCCTGTGTGCTGAAGGAACCTGTAGCTGTTTAAGAAAAAAATATAAATTGTCAGCCTAGAATGAGCTCAGCATCAGAACATGTAAAAAAGGGAGAAAGTGATACTGCACAAGTGCTCTTCATTTTGGGGAGTACCTGACACATTTTGCAGAGCAAGAACTCAAAGCATAGTTCTTGTGTATCAGATGCCTGAATGTAAATGAGCTGTAGGTTTTAACAAGCAATGGCATCAGCTTGTAGCAAGTGCAGTTTTCTGAGTCTGGAAATCTATGCAGTTGTTTGCAAAAATCTCTGTTGCAGTTCCCACGTGGTTGGATTCATCATTTCTGTTTGCTTGTCATTGCTTTTCCAAAAGGCCAGGGGGTTTTGCTTGGTTTCCCAGGAGCATCTCTACAAGTGTGGAGCTATTGATTATTATGGAAAACTGATGTTTTCATCATTTGAGATTGCCTTTTTCTATGAGTATACAGTTAACTAGGTTTTTAAAAGCAAGTCAAGAGTTCCAGCTCTTCATGAAGAGGAACAAAAAGCTCAAGTGAAAAGATATTGTTGTCTTTCCAATGCACAGAGTAGGTTTTTGAAAAACTGACAGTCTTAAATCAAGCAATGCATTTAAAATAACCATTTTCCTCTGCAACCTTTCTTCTCTGTTGCTAAAATAGATAAAGTATACTCACTGAACAAGACAAAATGCATTCACTATTGAACAATTTTCATGTGGATGACTGTCCTTGAGCTAGTATAGTAATACACTGTAGATATCCATCCAATTAAGACTTGGCAGTACTGTAAGTGAGTAGCTATTATAATTTCTTTTATACCTATCCTTGTGTTGACAAATTTTGCTTTCCAAAAGCACTCCAGAATCTTGAAGGATTACTTGCGAATGAAAACCTGAAAATGAATACTGAAAGTGAACTGTAGTAATTCTTCAAAGAGGGAGGTTTGATTATTTTTTTTAGCAAATTAAGCTTACTTATGTCTAGATACTTTTTATGTGTTATAGTATGTATACTGTATAGCATAGCTGTGGTGTCTGTGTTGGCATAATTTTTTTTTAAAAATAACTTATCTTCTTTGTCACCCAGCAGGAATAATTGATTGTAAATAAGAAGTATTTTTTTCTTGAGCACTACAGTACACCACATTCTGCTTTCCATGCACATGTAGATACTAGTTCAAAAAATGGTTTCATATAAACGGTATTTTAAGCAAGAAAGAGTGGTTCTTTAGCAGTGTTCTCAGTACTTCTTAGTTCATTGTGGGCTGTAATACCTTATCTTTAAAGTGTGGGAAAAGTAGCTGCTTTTAAACTAAACAGGCAGCAGAGCTGGCTCATCAGGAAAAAAGAACACCAACCATTTGAACTGGATAATATTGTAATAGTTGCAGGAATCTACAATCAGTATTTCTGAGTAAAAAATATTATTGGCTCACTCAATTTTGCAGTATTTTGCTGTTGGTTGGGGGCAGGGTGTCAAATACTGCAAGTATCAGTAGTGCTGGGAAAATCATCTCAATCCTTACAGGGAAGAGAGAATACTCATCAAAGAGAAGAAAGTCCCTGGAGAGACTGAGCAACTGAGCAGTATCATGGATAAGTAGAAGAGAGAAGAGCAAGTAGCAGGGAAGAAAGAGTAGAAGGTAGATCCAGGTGAATAAGTTGTATGAGGAAAGGGATCAGGGTCTAAGTTTTGGCTTAATCATGGCTTGTTGAAGAAAAGTTGGACTGGAAATTTAAAAGAATGTTGAAATATGCAAAAATGTAAATTTTTGTCAATGTTAAAAAGCGAGAGAAACCTAAGAACTTTGCCAAATAAAATCTTCCTGATGAGTTGATTTTTAAAAATTTATTTATTAAAAACCCAGTTCCTTAAGATGACTCAGTGAGAGAAGGCTAATGGAGTAAAAATAGGGATTTGAATGAGAAAGTACTACAAAACTTGGTGAGAGCCTAAAACCAAACAAAAAGATGCTAGTATCATGGAAAGCTGGGATAACTGTAAAGCCTTTATGTAATGCTAAGGGTACCACTCAGGATGGGTAAAGGATTAGAGACAGAGGGACACAATAGCTGGGAAAAGTTGGTTATGAATTAGGGAAGGTAAGAACAATGCAATATTGTCTATTGCATATGTCATATTGCATAAGTCATATTCTTCTTAGTTCCTGAGTCAGCATTACAGTAACAATTGTAAAAGAATCCAAACAAACAAACAAACCTAACAGTGCCCAGCCCTTAAGAAGTCTTCTTGAAGTGCTGAAGTGAAATTCTTCTCCAGCTTTTACAGGGCCATCCTTCTGGTTAATTCCTGGAGCAGGGTCAGGCTTCCCAGGGAGCTGGGCCCTTGTCCCCCCTACGTTGTGGAGCTGACAAGTTCCTTACCCCTTTCCCTGCTTGGATTGCATCACTAGCTATATTAGAAGTAAATGCCAATTTTTTTTTTAGTTGATCAACTTCTAATCCGTTTTTAGTAAGTTTTCTGTGATTAGAGAAATCTAATTTTATTTCTTACAAATAGTCAAATGACATAATCTTTTGGTTAGGTAACCCACCAAAAAACTGTTAAAATGTGGTACACTCACCTTTAGTTTCTACATTCTTTATTACTGAAATATTTTTTTTTTAATAACGGAAATGAAATTTATTGGCTTTCAGCACATTCGGGTAATAGTTTAAATAACGTGGAAAACATCCTGAAGATCTAGTGAGCTATGTCCCAGCCAATTTTCCAGCCCAGCAATACCACAGAAGCCTTGCCAGGTTAAGTTTCATCTGCACAGGCTCCTCTTGTGCAGCAGAAGTGGCTCTTTCCCTCCTTTCCCCTGGAGTGTGGGCAGGGCTGGTGGGGAGGGGGCTGGCTGGCTGTTGCCTAGCAGCAGGGGAAGCTGGCATGTCAGAGGAGAGGTTGAGCACTCTTCTGAAAATCTGGGATCAATACAGTGGAGTAGAGCAGTGAAAAATAACTTGAGTGCAAGTGGGTGGTGGTTCTAGAGTCATCTTTTGAGCTTTCACTCCTAGCTCAAGAGGCTGGATGGAACAGACTCCCAACAAATTCATTCTCCCAGTCAAATTCAATTATATGATTTCTTAACAAGACTGGAATAAAAGCTTGCAATGGAGACACTGCTTGTTCTGTGCAAGTATATACTTCTAGGTTAAGGTGGTAGCAAGCCTTTTAATAAATGATCTTCTCCAAATTTCTTGTTCCTTACACAATCTGCCACTCTTCCACTTCTCTTTATTCTAAACATTGGCGAAGTTAAGAAGAGCCTCATTCACAACAAGTTATTAGAGACATTATTCTGCAGTTTGTTGGACCCATTGCCTTCTGAAGAAGGCTTTAAGAGAGGAATCTCACACTGAAATATAATGGTGTTCAGTGAGAAATATGGGGACAGTTATCCATAAGAATTCATATGGGATTTATGTTTCCTCCCTCCTTCCAAGATGGAAGGAGGCTTCCAGAAAGCTGCATAATTCTAGTTCTATGTGGTTCTCTTCACAGTTTCATTAAACAAAACAAAACAAAACAAAAAACAAAAATAAAAAAACCCAAAACAAAACAAAAGATTGAGGCTTTGTTTTGGGCATTTTCCTGCTTTCCACCCCTCTGGCACAATTGTCTGGCTTTTCATTCTTTCACATTTGAATTTTCTGGTTTTTTTCAAGAAGGGGAAGTTACCGTAGCAGAATTGAAGATTGGAGAAAAACACATCTCCTCATGTCCTCATGCTAGGCTGCTTTTCAGTTATTTTGTAAGAACTGTAATATATTTTGATACCTTGCATCTGCCTTTACCACCTTTTTCTTTTCCCATGGACCTTTATCACTAATATATCAGTTATTGTCAGCTGCTTGAAAATACTCTGAAGGTGCTAAAGATCTCTCTAGGCTGAATTTGACATGTTCTGTAAAATTACAGTATGTATCAGAAGTTTAGTGTGTGAAATCTATTTTTGGAATTTTACTGGTTCATGTCAAAGTGCATCTACATGATGCTGAGTTAAATGAAAAGCAACAAGAATCTTCCTGGGAAAACCTTGACATCAGAAAACCATTTGTGTTTACATTACCATATGAAGTGGCATGATGATATTTATGTGGAACTGTCTTGCAGTTTTTATGTCTAACACGCAACTGGTAAAAGATGGCCAACATTTTAAAGGTGACCCTTTTTTATTTCCATTATGAGACCCTACTCTGCCTTGCTTACAGCTTTTCCAGACTTTAATGGTTTGTATTGAGTCACCAAGTATGTGTGTCTGACCAAATTGTTTTGTAAAACTTCATTCAAGGAGACTCAGTTGCTTATGAGAATGCGACCAAGAAAAAAGTTTTCCCAAATGAAAATACTGGTGTTGTAGGCTTCTTTTGTTGGGGTGAGGGGTATTTTTCTGCAAATATTCCATCTCTAGGGTAAACATGAGATTTTAGTAAGAGAGACTCTGTTTAAGAAATGTGCCTGGTCTTATCCTGGAAGAAATTCCTCCAATTTGGAGGTCTCAGGCTGGAACAGTCTCTGTGAATGCTCAAGGGCTGAGAATAAATGACAATAGAAGGACTGAGAGATGGATTAGCTACAGAGCCTGTGAGAGAGTTGTGACAAATTGGGGATGGGAGCCAGGAGTGAATAACACTTCAGTGTTGGAAGTGTTTGCTTTCTGTTCAACCCATGGAATACAGTCCAGGAGAGCAGGCAAAGAAAAAATTGTCTGGAAGGTGAGGGAACAGGATGCTGCTCTAGAGAAAGCTTCTCCCTGCCTTTGCTCTGCTGTAAGGTATATATCACCTGGAGCAGAGTGGTCACCATGTGTGATCCTTACTGGGTATCCTGCTTGATACTCATTAGGCTGAACTGCAGAATTCCTAAGTTCTCTGTTTAACCAATCTGAGATCAAGCTATCCAAAACTAGGAGGTGCTTCCTCCAGATCCTTGTGTGTAAAAGTGATATTAGTACTCCCATACCTCATTAGAGTGCTGCAGAAATAAATTTGTTTCTTGACATAAGATGAAAGTACAGAAAAGGAAACAAGCGTTTTAAATTTGGAAGAATAAATGTGGTCAGACACTGCAAAGAAAACTAAATATTGAATAACTGCTCACTAATTGAGTAGCATCAAACTGTCCACTGAATAAATGAGATATACAGAGGGCAAACTAGTATTTTAATATTTATTTAACCTGTTATTTTATACAGATGTACAGGACAGCTGAATTGAGTTTGGGGAAGTGATCTTCCTTCTGACACCTGCTAATTTATTGAGAGCATAGTTTTGCAACCTTAGTGCTGAAAAGGTTTTTTGTGTCATTTGAATCTACATGAATTTCTAAAATGCTATTATTTAACTAATTTACTTAAAGGCAGTCATGCTCCTTGAGATGGGGAGAACACCACTTGTGTCAAAGTTCGGGCATGTGTCATGTTGAATTAGGTTTTAAGGAATGCAGAAGGATTGAGATGTGCAGCCACACTCTTTCTGCTTGAGGCACTTGACCCAGTGTGCCAGGTTCTGCAGCAGCTTTTGTGTAACATCCTGAAAGGATTTGTAGTGGGTTACCCAAAAGCCAGTTTGTTGGAACTGCTTTTTATGAGTGTTTTGATCCTTGAGCAGTGGAACACACACCAGCTAATGCCCACATGAAGGTGTGTAAGAGAAATTGGCCTGTTATGCTGAATCATGATTAAGCTGTGCAGAAATCAGGTGTACAAATCTCCCATGACCCAGGGCTTGCATGACTAATTATACCACTGGTAAATCACTTAGTTACAGACCTAAGTGTTTCAGGAAAATGTCTTCATAAAGAAGAAATTCAAAGTGGGAGTGTGTGAGGAAGGGATGTTTTACTGTAGGAAAAAAAAAAGAAGTACAGGGAATGCTAATTCCAGAAAGTCTTGGTCTTCACTGAAATTTGAGCTTTTCATGGTGTGTATTACAGCATCTTGGAAGAACTTCCTCACCCAGCTCCATTTTTAGATGTATACATTTTCTGTAGATTGCCTCAGAAAAATTAGTTTGGCTTTCTGCAGGGTGTGCTTGGTGTTTGGTTAGAGAAGGTGGCTGTTGTCTGTGGAACTGTGGCCTCACTGGCTAAAGAGTTTGTGTGGTGGAAGCAGGAGAGGATGGCAAAGTTGCATGGACTCCAGGGTCATGGGGAGCTTGGTGCTGTGCAGCAGTTTTTGTGCTGGCAGACTGAAAAAGTTACACTTTTCAAATTGCTGTAGATGACATGCTGGGTGAATTAATGACGGTCAGGGTACTGGCAACAGCACTTTGTGAATACTCTGAAGTTTCTCTTAGTGAGCTAAAAGTATATGGCCAAAAAAAGTTGACCTAAACCAGACTGTTTCATATAGTCTTTTAAGTTAGAATGAAAGTTAGAAATGGAAGTATATTTTCCTGTTTCAGAAACAGATTTTCTAAGTATCAAAAACAAATGCATGGATTTTTTAATGTACTTTCCTTAAAAAGCCAGAATTCACAAAAAAGTAAATTGTGGCTTGGTTATGTGTTAATGGCAAGAAGAAAAACCCTTTCTGGTTGAAAATGTCATGCTCAGGTGTGCATCCCAGCCCTGACTACTTTTCAGCAGTAGGAAGTGATCACGGGTGAGCAGTTCCCTGGAACCTGGCATTCCAGAACCCCATGGTGTGAATTCCTTACAACATCTAGCAATCCATAGGTTTCCCATTGCTGCATTTCTCCATGATTGTCTTGCTGGCCCAATTAAATTATTTTCCCATCTTGCTCTTTCCAAAAGCTGTAAACAATTAAGAGTTTACACAGGATAAAATAAATCGAAAGCAATTTACAGTGAAACTTTTTTGGCATTTCTGTGGCATTTGGAAGAAGGGGAGGTCTCTCTGCATGTCTGAGATAACCAATCCAGCTGCAAAAAACAGCGTGGCTTGCATCTGCCTTTGGCTATAATACAGTTGAATGTTCCAGATAAGTATGAAAAATACTTGATGTCAAGTGGTGCATCCCTGGTATTTTTGGGTACTGTCAGAAGCAGAAACCTTTATGAGTCACGTCTGTGGAAGGTTTACTGGTGTGACTCTGGGAGCTCTACCACAAGCACATTTTGCTTGGCTGCAGCACTTTTCTCACTGACAAGCTGGAAAGGGTCAGACTCTTGGAAAGATGCCTGGTTAGAAGAGTAACAAGATGCTCTATATGGAGCCAGCTTTGTGAACTCTACTCTCTGTACATAATAAGTTCTATCCCAGCAGGCAGGAGAAATGGTTCCCAGGAAAGGCATTTTAAGTTCAATTGAAAGTGTTATTGATAAGAGATAGGGGTACATTTATTGGAATGTGTTTGGTATCCCATCAAGACCATTTGCATTTTGAATAAGTTTCCTGCCAACTGTGTTGTTAGACTTGTCAGTTGCTGAAATGTTTCATGTCAAATGACTAAAGAAACACTTCCCTAAATATTGATATACTGAAATCCATAGGTGTTGGGCTCCTTGTGGTACTGCAGGAAATGATGGAAGCATTGCTTGAGAAGGTTACTCACAATCAGAGTCACAGTAAGCCTTTTCTTTCTCCACCTGGCAGGTTCCAATACATCAAAATCTTAAGGAGCTCCTGGCCATCCGGGCAGAGCTTCAGAAGAAGGTTGAAGATCTGCAGCGGGAAGCTGCTACACGATCCATTTCTTCCTCCTCTGACAGAGGTTCATCTCCTTCCCATTCAGCCACACCAGTGCACACCTCTGTGTGATGTGTAACAAAAGCCATGGGAAAAAATGTGTCAGGTAATACAGAGAGGAGGGTGAAATGCTTTTTCCATCACAAAAGGATTGTGAGTGACTTGAAATTGCTGTAATCTACACGCCTTACTCTGTGTCTGATATTATCATGATGAGGCCAAAAAGAGCTTCAATAGATGTGATGTATTTTCTTGTTGGCAGTTCCCACATGTGTTTTGACATCTCTAGCTAAATCACCAATTGTGAAATTAAACTTTCTTTTGAGCAACTAACAATTTAGCCATCCGAAAAAGGAATCCATCTGCCAAGCAGACAGAAAATGCTTCTCATGCTGCCTAGGGTACCATGCCTGGCTGAAAGAATCAGATTAAATGACACATGATGCTTACACTGAAAGTTTTTTTCTAAATGGGAGTTCCTTATTTCACTCAGTAATATATATATTTTTTTTTCCTAGACAAATTTATTTTTTTTTAGGTAATTAATGCACTTGGAAATTGTTTTTAAAATAAATGTTTTCCAGTGTAGTCAGTTTTACATTTTGACTAAATATGCCATTAAAAGTGAATGAATTTAAGCTGGATTTGTCAAGTACACCACACTGACTTGTATGATGTAATATATTTGGTAAAGCACGTATTTTAGGGTTTTTAATGCCTTTTGTACGAGTTGAAATAAAGTCTTTTGACTATTTAGCTTATTGTTCAGTTTCAGCCTCCTGAGCTAGGGGTAAACTTGTTTGTCAAGGTCTTGTACAAAGTAAAAGTTTGTTTTCTAGCAAATGGTAATATTTGGGGTTGGAATGATACCCAGCTGTGTAAATTGTATAGTCTGTATAGCTCCACATTTTGTTAAGCGTCTTTTGTTTTAAAGTTTACACACAAAACTCAAAGCTGTGTCCCTTTATACACATGTGTATGTGATGTTAAACATATGCAGACTCCATGGTTTTAAGCTGTAAGTTCAGAAAATGGATCCTGCCTGTCCAAACTCCTTTGAAGACCTTAAATTGTAATGACTTTGTTTGACAAAGTTTTTAAGTACTTCGATCTTAATTGGTTTTCTTGAAATAAAGCCTGTTGGCTTTTTGTTTTTTAAATTGTTGCTACCATTTTTTTTTCTGTAAAGTGAATAATTTAACCGTGGCTTTGTATAAAATACACCTTCTCAACTTGCTTGCACCTCCCCTCCTCCAAATATTAATATCGCAGAGAGTTGATTACTGTAACATCCAGCCTTTTGAAAATTATTCTGTTGTCTTCTTGGAAAGCCCAGAAATGGTGCATGCTGATAATTTTCCCTGGCTTGTTTTCCTTGCTGTATTTCATGAGGGTCTGGTTCTTCTCCTTAGGGCATTACAGTAATGCAGCTCTGCTTTTTGACTCATGCTTGTATTGCTCCAAGCTCTGATGGTGCAAATTAAGCCCCAATCTTAAGAGCCAACTGATTCTTTATGCTGATTGTGGGGTTTACAGTCTGTGACTATTGGTTTGTTACCCCCCATTTGTTCTTGCTGTGTGCCAGCACTCACCTGTGTCGCAGCATTCGTGTCTGTAGCAGATGGTTCATGAGGAAGGTGAGCTGCTGAGCACTTTTGCAACCTCAGCTGAAAAGGCAGGTGTGCTGTATCCAGTCTTACAAGTTCCCTGTGCAGTGCAAGGTATTTCACTGTGTCCTTTTTATTGTAGTGAATGCATTTTATAATGGATACCCACGAGAACAAAGTTTAGGAAGGCTTGCAATGTTGCATCTCATAATCATCCTCAGGCTTTTTATAAATAGATGAAAGATGTTTCCCTGTAAATATGGTTCTGCTGAACAGTATGCCAGCAGTGAATTTTACATTGCCAAAATACGTTGAGCTGGTATTGAATTAAACTCTTCCATACTTTGGATTTCCTTGACATTTTAACCATATATTAAAGTAAAGCACATTATCTCTAAAATGCAGCGCTAGAGAAAATCTTTTGAAGTTTTCTTCTTTATTTCTGCTCATAATGACAACATCTTCTCTACAGTTATTGTAAAAGTGATGCCTGGATTAGCTTGGGCATTCTGAGATTTTTAAAGCTTAGATTCCAAGAGCTAAAATCTGAGAAGAATCGAAGTTATTGCAACTGACTGGCTACTTACCCACAAGTTTCAGCACAGCTCAGTGAGTCTTCCCTGATCTGAAGGGAGAGCACTGGGGGAGGGGTCCTGCTGCACACTGGATGTTATTATATAGCTCATAAATGGTAGATATAGCATAGTTTGATAATGAAGAGGTGACTGCACCCAGCCCAATTCCTGATAATCGATTTTGTTCTTATTAACAACTAATTTTATTATTTTTTAATAAGACAGTATTCAAGTGGTTGAGGCAAAAGCAGAGCCTTTTTCCTGCTTGATGCACCTAGGACATAACTATGAATTTCTGATTCAAAAGCTGGATCTTATTTTGCTTTGGTTTTTTGTCTTGGCCCTGCTGAGTATAGAGAGAATGTGCAAAGACAGCAAACAGTTAAATTTGACTTTGTAAGGTTTTCTTTTTGTCAATGTCATGTGAGAGAAGAAACAACCCAAATGCAGTGTCCCAGAATGGGCTGAAGCCTTGCTAACTGAAACGTTTTTTTGATTGTATAGTAAGTGAAGTGAATTATCAGCATCAGACACTTTGCCAAAAGTGACTATAGAAGCTGGAAATCAGGGATCAACAACTCCCATTCATGGAGCCCCACAGCAGAGGACAAAGTAAAATGGACACTTCAGAGTATTCCCAACGTGAAGCATCTATGAATTAAGTGGGTATCATATGAGAGATCTTCCTGCCAGATCTTCTGCAGTTGCAAAAAATTTTATTTCTACAAGAAGTATCAGTCAGAAGTAGCTAATTTGAAATATAAACCACCTGGTTTTGACTGTGAGAAAATAAGCACTGTATCATTATACAAAGGTCATATACAAAAGCTTAGTTTGCACTGCCTGGGAGATTCATCTGCTGGATATGAAATTCCAAAGAAAACTGCAGGAAACCCAGAGCAGTGAAAAGGACCCCAAACCAGCCATGCCAAGCACTGCCAGGGGTGCAGGACATTACCTAGAGCTTAGTTACTGGGTGTCCTGAGGAGGGCATGTGTGTGCACAAATACTTAATATTTACCATTAAATGCAGTTTTTATCATGATAATTCTCACAAATTCCAGTTAGCTTTTTTTTCTTTAAATAAAGTCTTCAGTGTAGTTATAGAAGTCGTGACATACAGTAAGGATATAGCCTGCCATTCACAATTTACTTCCAACATGAAAAAAACCCACAAAAATCAAGTCTAAAATAGTCAACTTGTTTTATTTGGTGTTTTCAATGATACTCAAATTCTGATTTTATCTCCAAGATCCTTACATGCACAACAGCAAAATGGATCTTACTTTCTTACACAACACTTTCAACTTTTATTTGGTATAAATTGCTTCTGCACCTGCAAATAATGCCTTGCTGTCAAGTAAGGACTTCACTCAAGAGAAAGGATTCTCTAATTTCACAATACCATTGTTTCTGAACCTCCTTTGTTGCAGAAGCAGATTTTTAAAGCTCTAGCCTGTCGACTCAGCTTACTTTTTCAGAATTTGAAATGGTATTATGGACTAATTCCACTTTTATCACAACAAATGAGTAGTATAGCAGGTTCATTAGGGGAGTTGCATGAAAATGACTTGAGTTTCTAGTGCCAAAGTATCTGAAATTCCTCTAAGAGTATTCTCAGCTGAAGAATCTAGAACAAAGAAATTACTACAGTGCTGCCAGAGGAAAATTAA
This sequence comes from Phaethornis superciliosus, assembly GCA_023637945.1. Taxonomy (NCBI): domain Eukaryota; kingdom Metazoa; phylum Chordata; class Aves; order Apodiformes; family Trochilidae; genus Phaethornis; species Phaethornis superciliosus. Next base: position 12,457,379 of record JAJQWJ010000015.1, read on the forward strand.
AGTAATTGACAGAATAAACTACAGGAAAAGAGCTAGTCAAATTCTTTCAATTCTCTGTTTTCTCTTTAATTGAGAAACCTTTTCTGAATTATTGTGTTAAAAATTGCTTTATCTAAGCTGAAGAAGTGAGGTGTGATAAGAGCATACATCACAGGTAGTACCTCAGCTCTCAGGGCAGTTGTAGATGTAGTTTTTGGACTCGGTGTTTTATGGCCTTTTTTTTGGTAAAGGATGAGACAGTTCATACCATGTATCCAGAGCCTAAAGAAGATTCCATATTCAGATTTAAAGAGATGAAAGTAGTTAGAGGGGTCAGTGCAGAGTCAGCTGTTTCAAAACTCAGATCACTACTAAGGAAAAGAACCAGATCCTTCCAGTTGTTACAATGCCTGTAATATAGATGGTGTATACACTTATTTCTCAGAGTCTGGTCTGACTTCAGATGGAAAAGGAGACTGACTGCAATGAAAAAGCTATTTGAGCCTTTACTGACATTTAGCACATTAAGACTTCTGTCCAGTTTTGAAGAGGTTTCATTTATTTACTGTGGTATTTGGCAATATTTTCCTATTTGAAACAGAGAAACAGATTTTAAAATGTTACTGTGAATTTTTTAAAAAGTATCGTAGAGTCATAGGGGCTAGAAGATGCCTCTAGAGATCATCTGGTCCAACCCCTCTGCCAAAGCAGGATCACCAAAGCAGGATCACCAAAGCAGGATCACCAAAGCAGGCCACACAGGACCACATCCACCTGGGCTTTGAAAGTCTCAAGAGGAGACTCCACAGCCTCTCTGGGCAGCCTGTGCTCCATCACCCTCACAGTAAAGAGTCTCTCCTCATGTTGAGGTTGAACTTCCAATGTTCTAGCTTAAGCCCATTGTTTCTTGTATTACTGGCTACCACTGGAAAGAGATTGGCCTCAACCTCTCGCCACACACCCCTCAGATAGACATTAATAAGATCTCCTCTCAGCCTTCTTTTCTCAAGGCCAAACAGCCCCAGTTCTCTTTCTTCATAGGAGAGGTGTTCAAGTCCCTTAATCATAGCTTTCCTTTGGACTCGCTCCAGTAGATCCCTGAAGTCCCTTTCACTGGGCATTTAGAGCTTTCCACATACTTAGAAATTACACTAAGGTGTAAGTATTCACCAAAGTCCTAGAAAAGGTCTTGGGGAAAGGAGCAACTTCTGAGTTCTGAAAACTGGGATTTTTTTCAGTGAAACTGCTTTTTTTGGTTATTATTATTTGTGAATTAGACACATGTTTCTCATTAGTTCTAGTGTACAAATTTCCCAAAGGAGAGGTAGGTTCTTTATTCCTTAAGCAATGCTGGACACACTGCTGCACTGTCCACGAGACAGGGAGGGCACAGTAATGGGACTGCAGTGAAACTGATGATCTGTGCCCACAGAAAACATGGTCATTGGCAGAAGGAGAACTGGAATTCTGGTCACTTGATCAGAGCTGGGGAAATGGCTCCTACTGATGATCAAAGCCAGGTCATAACACTTCATTTACAGTAACTTTTTAAAAACATTTTTCATGCTGTAGCTTCCATATGTGTTTGGCTAAGAAAGAAAAACCCTTGGGAATGGAGATGCACAAACTCATCTGTGTGGCTTTGGCAGCACGTGATGATCCCAATGCTGCAGACCATACTTCCTCCATGAAAATCATTCTTCAGGAATAAGCAAACACAGAGTGTATCACTATTTCCCCTGCTTCCACTCTCTAGGCAGCCAATAATTTGAGTATTTTTGTTTTCTAAGCTAAACACATTCGTGAAAACAAAGCAGCAGTAGTTCCTAGTAGTACAGTTGTAGTCTTAAATGTTCTCTGAATACACGGGAGGCACCATATATCTATCCCTAGAACTGGTCTCCCTTATAAAACACTGGAGCTGTTCTGCTAGAGCTAGTCTTAAGGCTTTAAAAATGCTAGTGTTAAAAAGAGCATAAAGAATTGTGCAGCTATTGCAAAGTACTTAACCATGTTAGGAGGCAATTTCCTTTCAAATGGAGCTGTTCGGCAGCAGTGCTCCCAGGCTGCTTCACCTCCTGGCAAGGCCTTGTGGAACTCATCTACCTGAAAGCTGTGAATTTGTACATCAAGCTGAAAAATATTTTTTTTTCATACGCATTCACAAAATATGGGCTTTTCACAACAGTACAAAATGCGTACATTTTAGGTTTATATATAAATAGTGAGTACCTCCTACAGCATGTAAAGTGAATTTTCCTTCACTTGAGAGCTTGCTTTTTAGCAGTCATTGATTTAAATAAATGCATAGGATGCACATTTTAGCAGCAATTAAAAGAAAAAGGTTGGGGAGGGATTAGAAATACAAAGAAATTCTTGCAATTTAGTGGAGGTCAGGTTTGACAGCACATCACTGAAGGGGGGTGCTTGAGCACCCATGTGTCCTGGGGGCAGCCAGCATCCTGCCCAGCACTGCTCCCAGAGACTTACACTTCCCAGAAAGCTGCAGGAACCCCATGCAGAACAGTGATGAAGGATCCACCCTCTCAGGAGATTCTGCCTTTTAAAAAAGTTGGTGACACAAAGGATGAATCTTTATAGCCTTTTTCTGCCTGGGGTGCCAGGGGGTGCTTGCAATACCAGTGTTAATGACTGGAGGAGAAGGTAGGGGCACTTCTGCTTGCTAAGCTTGACTTCTCTTGTGGCAGTGTTACAGGGCTTAAAAGAACACCTACTTTGTGTATTTTCTTTTGGGTTAAATCTGTAATTTGTTTCCGTGAGAATAAGATCTGACCCTGTCCTTGGAATACACATTTTCATTTCAGTGACAATGTAGATCTCTCATAAATGAACTGCATCGCTTGGCAGCTCCAGCTCCATTCTTATCTCTAGCACAGCCAAGCATTAATTTGGGATTTGGTAAAAGTGAACACTGCACACACTGCTTTTACCTGTATTTATGACTTGGCATGAAAATCAGGTCCTTTTATGTGGTTAGAAGCCCAGCACTTCGTGGTGGTGAAGCATCCTCAGCTCCTGACTTCAGAGAAGGACCTGCCTCAGCCCGAGGCCCAACCTGAAGACCTACCCGTAGGCACTTCATTTGTAGATGTAACTATGCTAAGGACTGCAATTTGCCCTCAGGAAATGTGCAGTTTTAATCGCTGCTGTTAGAAGGGACCATAGCTGATGGCAGAAGTTGGCTGGAGGTGCTTTACAAAGGGCTTTGAATGATTTGCTTTGGATTGCTATTTACAGGCACTTCTCTGTCCTCACACCTGTAAGCTCTTCTGCTCCTTGAAAAAGGCCTTCTCCTGGGACTGGAAACTGACTGCTCCTGAAGCACCTTCTTCTGTTGGTTTGCATACAACTGGACATCAAACCTACAAAACTACTTAGATGTAAACATACACCTCAACAAAAAGTAAGCACATAATACCACGTGCACCTACAGCCTACAGCAATACGAAGCCAGTTCAAGCCTAAGTACACATTAAATATCTTTGGAGTCAAATTAAATAAAAAGCTAAATTACAAGCATGGAAGATCTCCCTTCGCTGCTGACTGATTCTTTTCCAGCCCTGGGTCACACTTTACATCTTCACAGTGTCTTGTTTTGGTGGCTGTGCTTGCTGTGTTTCCAGTACTGAGTATTTAACTAGGAAGAAAGAAAGTAAGAAAGAAAAAAATAATGAGTACAATAGCACAGGATGTAAGCAGAGCACAAGAAATGGGTGTCCAGTACTGCTTGGTTGTATATGGTATTGGAAAAGCCTCGCATCAACCTTGATTATCTGTCACTGAAAGAAAGATCATGCTTTTCTTGTACAAGACACTCCAGACAGCTGAAAACATGAAAGCTGAATATTAACTTGCCACCACTTGCAGTGTGAGCTCCTTGGTCTTGTACCATGGCTTCCCTTTGTGCATAATAAAGGGGGTGAAACACCATGGTGGGTGTTTCAGGAAAGCTGCAGCATCATTTAAGCGGTTTCTTCATCAAAGAGACAAGGCAGCTCAGTACAGCAGCAGGGGCTTTGAGATGCAGCAGCTTTTGTGGCCAGATGCAGACAGGGTAAGGAATGGAAGGCTCTCACCTTGGGGTTCCTCGCTCACAACAGCTTCCATGTTTTCTCCTTTCACATACTCCGAGTTAAGTCCCTCTGAGGAGTAACAACGATAAAGACAGTGAGATGGGAACGTGGAAAGTAAAAATTATTTGCTTTGATGCCTTAAAATCTGTAATGGGCCTGTCTGCTGTGAAAGCCAGGATGCCTTTTTGGAACCTCCCCTGCATGAACAGCAGTGTAAGGATCATCAGTAAACCATCAACAGTGCTGAGGAAGCATGGCTGGATTTTGAAGTGACCACAGAGGCTTGTCTGGAAGGCACAGCTCCAGCAGGAGCCCCTTTTCCCTGAACCCCTGGCTTCACCTCCCTGCTGCCATGGGGCGGGGCTGCAGCGCCCAGAGCCGGCATCCTCCTCATTAACAGCTCATTATGCAGAGCTGCAAGCAGCAAGTTTAGAGCAGGGCTGCGGTGATGAAGCAGGATCCCAGTGGGGTGTCAGATCCCGAGTAAATCGCTTATTTAAATGCAAAGAAGTTCCCAATGTTTGGAACAAACAGAGCCCGGGCGGAGGGGCGGGCTGGGTGCTGCCGGGGGAAGGGGAAGGGGAAAGGGGAAGGGGAAAGGGGAAAGGGAAAAAGAAGGGGAAGGGAAAAGGGAGAGGGGAAGGGGAAGGCGAAGGGGAAGGGGAAGGGGAAAGGGGAAAGGGGAAGGGGAAAAGAAGGGGAAGGGAAAAGGGAGAGGGGAAGGGGAAAGGGGAAGGCGAAGGGGAAGGGGAAAGGGAAGGGGAAGGGGGAAGGGGAAAGGGAAAGAGAAGGGGAAGGGGAAAGGGGAAGGGGGGAGGGGGAAGGGGGAAGGAGAAGGGGAAAGGGGAAAAAGAAAGGGAAAGGGAAAGGGAAAGGGAAAGGGAAAGGGAAAGGGAAAGGGTGGCACCGCCTGCCAGGGCCAGGCTCAGAAGACTGAGTTAAGAGTGTCCAGGGTGTGCCAAGAACCTCAGCTGACTTCTAAAGGACCTCTTTGGAGAGAAGCAGCCGGGAATTGTGCTGGTGCCATGTCCTGCTCGAGAGACAGCAGGCAAGGGGAGGGGGCTGGCTGAGGCCATGCCACACGCGATTTTTAGGCATCTAAACTTCGGATGTCTCTCAACACAGCGTGAAATGTGGTGGGGACCCGGAATGCCTGACCAGCAGGTTGTGATGGGGTGCAGGGGTACCTCACGGGGCAGCTCCAGCGTGGGGGGAGCCTCATGTAGCAATGGGGTGGCCATAGCCTCCAAGGCACAGGGGAGGAGAAAAGTTTCTGCATCTAGCTAAAAAAAAACCAAATCCCAAGCTGTGGAGGCAGGAGAGCAGGTGCCAGCCCAGCCACAGTGAGCAGCTCTGTGCAGAGGGACACAGAGAGGCTGAGCAGCCACCCAGGGCAGGGAGACACAGGGTAAGGACAGAAAGGGGGATAAAGATTCCTAGGCAGCCTCATCCTTTAAAGGGAACAGCAAATGCTTGTCAGAAGAGACTCAAAAGCAAGGACCAGAACAGCAGTTTTGCCAGTGCAGCAGGATGCTGGGCAAAGGAAAGGCTGAGACTGCTCCTCCCTGCTCCAAGCCAGTGGTCACCACACACCTCTTGCCTCCCCCAAGACATGTGTTTTCCTGGGATAACGCCAAATGCAATTTATGTTTTTCAATAAAAAGCCACTTTTGCAGTAGCTGAAGGCTCTTAGATTTCTGTCATGCATTGCAATGCATCTAAGGCCTGACATTAGCCCAGCATGCCATGTCTGATGGCTTAAATTAATCCTCCTTTATAATTAACTTTAATTTCCTGCCGCCTTTCTGGGGCTTTGTGTCTCTCAGCTTCCCCCTCATCAAAGCCTTTACTTTTTTTTTTTCTAAATTATTTATTCTTGCCAAAATATCATTTAAGTGGGGGAATATACAAGGGTGTTTCATTCCAACACATTCATTTGACTTTTCCTGCTGATCTAATTTACCAAAATGCTCCTGTTTGTTGCAAGCACAACTGGGAAAATAGCATGATTCCAGTAGAAGTTTCCAACCCCAAACAACCTTCCCCTAGAGCTGAGACTCACAGGAGATTTCATTTGATTAATTTAAAAAGACCTTTCTCCAGCTGTTTGCAACCACCTATAATGCAGCAGGAGCCCAGCGTGGCCAGGCCAGTGCTGGGGGTGAGGATGTGGGGACACCTCCAGCAATGCTCCCACCAAGACACTTTATGGAGCACCTCATGCAAAAGGTACTTTCTGCAAATAGGAAGCTTTGCTGCTTATTTTGCACTTTATTGCAATGGTTGCTGCAGGAGGCTGCACCACCCAACCCCACCCGTGGCTGCCAGAGCTGCAGATGCTTCCTGGGCTTCCTTCACTGCTGCCCAGACAGGCTGTACCTCTTGCTGAAAGCTTAGGAGGTTTATTTTGGTTTGCTTGTTTTAGGGTGGTGTGGTTTGTCTTTGGCTATGACTGTGGGTGTGTATGAGGGCTTTGGGCAGCCTCTGGGTCTTGGGGCTGTTGGTGCTGGTGGGTTCTTGCCTGTTCAATGCCTGATAAATATATATTTCTATTTCTATTTATAAAGTGCCTATCACCATATTGATAAAACATTACTTGGAACCACTCTGACAGCAGAGGTAAGAACAGGAGTCAGCCTGTTAATACCTCAGCACTTCTGTTTCCAACCAATTAAAAAAAAAAAAAAAAAGCCACAAGACTTTGCTGTCTTGTGCTCAATGACCCCTGACTGGGACTTTGTTCTGGCAGCTCCAGGTCCCTGGCTGCCTAACACCCCTTCATGTCTCCAGGTTGGAAAATGGCAGTGAGGTTCAGAAGGAAAATAGGTGGCTTCTTGTTTGGCAACCCCAAGGTGCTCAGGGGGAGGAGGGACACTTACGCTGGATGCTGAAGCAGAACTTCTTCTGCTGGTAGGAGATGTAGCTGGAGACAGCCCCGATGAGTGCCATGGCCAGGGCGCTGGCGATGCCGGCGATTGTCCCCGTCTCTGCCACTGTGGGGTGCAGAGAGCATGGGGTGCTGTGTGGCAGGGGCACACACACCTCCCATCCCCTTAACCCCCCTAGTCCCTGTGGCACCCACCTCCATTGTAGTTGCTGTTGTCGGTGTTGCCCTCGGCACCTGCAAGAGACGTGAGCCCATCAGGGGAGAGCCAGCAGGCAGGGGAGGGGCAGCAGCACAGCACTAACCCTAATCCAAACCCTAACCCTAATCCAAACCCTAACCCTAATCCGAACCCTAACCCAGGGACCCCTGGCCTGGGGGTGACCATTCTGGGTCCCAGCATCTCTGCAGCCCCACCCCAGTCCTTGCTTCTCAGAGGGCTCTGAAGCTGCTCCTCTTTCCTATTGTGTGTGTTTGGGGGGAGCCTTTGCAGGGCACCTCTACCCCATGATGCTCTTGGTGTAAAGAAAAACAAGTGAAACAGTGCTGGGGAGTTACACAGTGTACTTGTGCCATCACAGGGAGGTGACCAGCCAAGCTCTGCAATGTCAGGGAATCCTCACTTGGCTTGAAGTCTATTTTAACATCACCTCCCCTGGAGAAACTGGCTTGGGAAGAGAAGCTGCTCCTGCTGGGAGCTGCAGTCCTTACCCAGTCACTTACATCCTGAATTTATGGAAGCAGGTCAGCACTGTATTGTTGTCCCCATTGAGGTTTGTCCTTGGCACAGGGATTCATTAAATGTTGATTGGGCTTTTGGTGCTCATCTCTTACTGCTTTTAATATTTAATGCTGTGGATCCTCACAAACACACAGGCTTATCCAGTTGTTGCTTGCATGGTGGAAGGCAAATGAAGGCTTCTGTCTTTCATGGTACAGGGGTGGGCACCTTCTTTCCAGGTGGTAGGGGTGATGTGGGTCCTGCCTGCCCCGGTGGCAGCTGGGGCTGCAGAGCCTCCATGGGATCAAAGCCAAGCACCTCCAACCAGTAGCAGAAAGTGTGACCAAAAACTGTGTGTTCTGTGGTTCTGCATCTGAGAACCCCATTCAGAGGCCAAGTGCTGCTCTGTGCAAGGTGGGTTCTAGGAGGTTGGCTGGTACAGTGGTTATTGCCCCAAATGTGACTGCTAAAGCAAAAAAAATGTAGATTGGTCAATACATACCTTTTTTCTTGTCTGGGCGGTAGCCACCATCATCCACAATGCTGGCCAGGTCATCATCTGAAAATTCTTTAAAAATAACAAGAACAGAACACTGCTGGCACCTTGAAGGGAGACATTACCCCACCAGGAGGTAGCAGCCAAGAGGGGTGCTCTGAGGCAGCAGGGGAGCTCACCCTCTCACAGAATCACAGAATGTTTAAGTTGGAAGAGACCTCCAAGATTACCCAGTACAATCTTTGACCAGCACCATAATCTAACTACTAAACCATGTCCTTAAGGACCAGGTCCAAACACTTTTTAAATGCCTCCAGGGATGGTGACTCCACCACTGTCCTGGGCCATTCCAATGCCTGACAACCCTCTCAGTGAAAAAATGTTTCCTAACATCCATCCTGAACCTCCCCTGTAGCAGCTTCCATCCATTCCCTCTGGTCCTTTCACAGTTCACTAAGGAGAAGAGGCTGCATCCCTCCTCACTCCAACCTGCCTTGAGGCAGCTGAAGAGAGCCAGAAGGTCTCTCAGCCTTCTCTTCTCCAGACCAAACACCCCCAGCTCCCTCAGCTGCTCCTCAAAGGATTTGTGCTCCAGGCCCTTGAAAGTGTTGTTGCCCTTCTCTGGACACTCTACAGCACTGCTCTGTCCCTCCTATGGTGAGGTGCCTTGTTAAACCTCATACAATTAACCTTGACCCATTGGTCCAACCTGTCTATGTCCTGCTGTAAGGCTTCCCTACCCTCCACCAGATCGACACAGCCACCTTGTTTGGTGTCATCTGCAAATTTACTGAGGGTACAGTCAATCCCCTCATCCAAATCATCAATGAAGATATTAGAGAGGCTCCAGCACTGAACCCTGGGGACACCACTCGAGCCAGATTTACGTCCATTTACTACTACTCTTATCCCCAAATTATTTTAAACTCAGAAAAGAGGTAATAATTAAGTCTACGTTGAGATAAACCACCCTGCATCTAAGTTTAAATACTACTGTACTTCTTTTTTTAAAAAAAAAATTAAATGACTGATGTATTTAAGAATTCATTAAATGTTTGGCTGCTCAGGCCTGGCTGGCAGTGGAGGAGGAAGAACCAGAGTGTGTGTGCAGTGCCCATGGTGCTGGGGACCAGTGTGCCCCTGCCCTGGCTCTGGTGAGCCCCTAGCAATTCCAGCCTGGGCTGGGGTAGCACCAGCTTGGGCCAGGGTCTGGCAGGGGGGAGCTGCCTCTCCCCCTTCCCACAGGGGCAGAGCAACTGCAGCAGGAGAAGGCAGCACCTGCACATCTTGGTACAGGTGAAAAAGTTCCCTCAGACACAGCTGTAGTTGGAATCTTTCACTCATGCAGGATAGGTGTAGAGAAAGGCAGTCTGGGAATAAGCAGGTGATGAGTGGAGCTGCTGAACCCCTGGCATGGTTGCAGTGGGAGTCTCAGGGGTGAAGCAAGGCACATGATCACACAGAATCACAGAATTGTCATGGTTGGAAAAAAACTTTTTATCAATACCTGTATCACTGTTCCCACTAGACCTTGTCCTGAAGTGCCTCATCTACATGGTTTTTAAATACTTCCAGAGATGGTGATTCCATCGCCTCTCTGGGTAGTCCATTCCAATGCCTAACAATGCCTCTCTTCTAATATCTTAGAAATTCTTCTTAATATCCAATCTAAACTTCCCTTGGAGCAACTTCAGGCCACTTCCTCTAGTCCTATCATTATTTGATGGGAGAAGGAACACAGCAATGAGCCAGCAAAATGCTCCTGCCCTGATGCTGGGCCTTGGGAAGGGTTACCTGTGCCTTGACAGCCTGGAAGAGACTGCCTCCTTCACCAGCTTACCACAAAGAAAAGATTTATGGGCTTAGTAATGAATGTAAAAAGAAAAAAATACCCTGACTGTGCCAGAGCCAGTGAGGTCACAGGCAGCCCAGGGTGCAGCAGTGCCAGGGGGACATCTGGGCTGGTTTTGAGCAGTGCCACATTCCAGTGGTTCAGCACCTCACCTTTCCTGCAGGAGTCTGAAACCTCAACAAGGCCAGAATATCAAAGTGCAGACAAGTCACTGTGTTAATACAATGTAATAAAATACCTGACTATTAATTACAGGTGTGAGCAGGGTATACGGCCATCTCAACATCAGTATACCAGCCATGCAAGGTCTGTTTCCTAGCTCAAGTGCCCAAGGGAAAAATCCTCACAAATGATTCATTCACTGGAGTATTTTAGAGATGGGGAAAAAAAAAATAATCTCCCAGACCATAGCATATGTTATGCCAGGATTTCAGCCTGCTCTAGATTTATGTCTTGGCAATGACTGCAAACCCCAACAGCACGTGCCCTGGGTTAACCAGCTGTCAGGTACAGGGACGAGGGAGAACGTAACACAAGCACCACAATTTAATGGGTTAGAAGAGGCCCCGGGACAGAAACCTGTAGACAGGCAACAGACTGCTAGGAAGAGCCCCTCTGCTGAGGGCTGCTGAGACAGGAGCTCCTTCCCTCCCCTCCTCTGTGGGCAGGGCAGAGGCAGCAGATGCTGGCTGCAGGCAGGAGCATCGTGCACGGCAGCGCCTTTGTCCCCAGCCCCACACTGAGCAGGGACAGTGTCTGGCAGTGGGAGCTAGGGAGGATGGGTGGGCTAGGGAGGATGTCCCACAGGTCCCAGGGGACAGCATGGCTGGTGGTGAAGAAGATGGAGAAGGGAAGTCAACGTACCTTCACCCGGCCTTACGTCCGGCCTCCCATCATTTTTCCTATCGTTTTTATCATCAAGGGCATCAGCCAAGTCAAAATCCAGAGGATCCTTTGCTAAAAAAACAACATGGAGGTTAGCAGTGCTGGCCACAGGCTGGGGAACTCTGCAATTAATTAATTAATCAATGAAGGAAATGCTCAGCTTTGCCAGGGGAAAGTGTCAGTGAAAGAGCTTGCCCCAGTGCAAGCTATGCAGGGTTGTGGCAGATCTTCCAAACTCGTCCTGCTTTGTGACCCCACACTACTGCAGTGAGCAGTGTCATGCTCTTCCTGCAGAAAGGGTCTCACACTGAAGCTCCAGTGCCTGGCAATTGGATAATCAAGCTGGACAGAAAAGGGCAGCACCCAACAGGTCCTCTCAAGGGCCCAGACAGCAGCAGTGCTGGGGGGGAACACGCCTGGGAGGGGATGGAAGTGGATGCACAGAGCTGGCTGGAGCAGCCCCTGCCTTGATTGCCTGGGGTTATGTTCCACTGAGACCCCCTGGGAAGCCCAGGGTAATGCTGAGAGACCCAGTGTGCTGTGTGGTTTTCTAGTGTACTTTCTTTTTCCCAGATGTCTCGTGAACAAACAAATTAGAGCCTGGGAAGACCAGGGCAAGGGGCAGCGTTGCTGTCATGGCACATCCCAAAGCCTCTGCCTGTGTCAGCAGCAGAGCTGGGGCAGAGCTGTGTGGGCAGGGGAGATTCTCCTCACCTGGCTTAGGCTTGGGGGGGGCCCTCGTAGTTTTTGGCTGCTTGGTTGTGGTGGTGTAGATGACATTCCAAAAGCTGTTGTCTGGAGAGGGGTAAATAAAGACACCAAAATGATGTTACTCTCTCAAATGTGCATTTGGACAAGACTGGAGGGGGAACCCCCTTCCCACAGGGAGTCTGGGTCTGTGCTGGGGTGGTTCAGTGCTCTGATCTCCCCACAGCCTCAGCTGTCCCTGACACTGGGGGTATGGGGGGTTCCCCAGCCCATTAGTGCCCTGGGGATGCTCCAGCCCTCAGTGTGAGTGGTGGCAATTTTGCAGGGATCTCCTGGGCTGGGGTATGTGTCAGTGGGGCTGGAATGTGAGAAGTGACAAGTAGAGCCACCACAAATTCACCCCCAACACACTGCCAGTGGGACACATCATGTTACCACCTACCCCACTCCGAGGGTGGCCGTGTGTCATCCCGGCCACACAGGAGTAGGACCAGAGACCACCAAAACCACACTTAAGGATGTCCTACTTCAGTGATGAAATCTCTCACCTAAGAGCAACAAATGGCTCCATTCTGGTTAACACCTTTTATAAATGCTTCTTGTCCAAGCCTCCCAACACAGCCTGGGCAGGGGGGTGTGGGCAGCAAGGGAGGGAGGGTGGCTGAACACTGGTGACAACCCTCGTGGCACGTGAGTGAGGTCTGGAACCTCTCATCTGCCAGCTCCACTGTGACAGTGGAGCAGGAGGACACGGTCACCTTTTAAAGTGACCTGTTGGTGGTTACCAAAACTTGCCAGAGCTTGGCTCTGAATGCCTGATGTCAGCCCCCAGCTACCTCAGGGAGTGTTTTCCCCCATATGACGCCCTGAAGGTGAGCACAGCATCACCTCCCCGGGGCAGGGGCAGCTCTGCAGTACCTGGCTTGTTTGGCCCAGGGAAGGGCTTTGGAGTCGGCCTGGCTGGTTTGGTGGTGGTCTCCAGAGGGGTGTCAAAGTAATCAGCCAAATCAAAGCCTGCTGCAGGAGAGAAGGGATAATTAAACCCACATTGTTTGTGGGGACGGTGAGAGGTTTTGGCATGTGTCCCCCAAGCAGCAGCCCTGTGGGTCCCGTGCCAGCAATGTCGCACTATGATCACAAGCCACCAGTACTGGTGTCAGCATAGAGCTGAAAAGGGTGTCCAGATGCTCCAGGGCTCAATCACAACTAGACTGCAGAACCTTCAGATCAGCCTGGCCCTCATCTAACTCTCCTCATTCAAGCTGTGGCTGCTGCTCATGTCATCCCAAGCAACCCCAAAATAATGTGGTTTTTGGAGGAGACCTACCAGTCTCCTGCAGCATTTCCTGAGAGGTGGAGGCTGCAGATGAGAAGGTGCTGTGGGGATGGAGCTGGTGGCAGGACCCACTCTGCTCCCTGCACGGCCCTGGGCTGAGTGGAGCATGCCCAGGAGATGAGGCCAGGGCACAGGAACCCACCATGGGAGCCCCTCACTGCCATCACTCATCCCAAGAGATCTTCCTTGGGAAGAAGCAGCTTGCCCAGATGAAGCCTCAGCCTCGGCAAGCATCCATTTCCTGGGGAGAGTTTATTGGATCAAACAGTCTCTTGCTTGGGCTGTGATCCAAAAGACAAAGCCCTGCGTGTGCTTCTGGCACTTGGCTTTTCTTGTCCCTAGCAGAGACCACGGCTACCAAGGAGCTGGACAGTCAGATTTGCTTTAATTTGTGCCAAGACTCTTATGCAGGGGTGAGCGGGTTCACTTCCAAGTGCTTCCCCCCGCAGTTTATTTCGAGCTCCTCTGGCAGGGTTGAGCAACCCCCAGCTCTTGTGACTGTGCTATATTTAAGTAAGTGTGTGTGGCCAGAACTGAGCCAGAGGAGCTGCTGCTGCAGCTCCTGTGAATTTAAGGGACCTTTCTCAACCAGGGCAGATGCTGTGGAGCTGGCCAGCCAGGACATGCAACAAGCACAAACAGCCAGAGAGACATTTTTTCCCTGGATGGGGAAATGTCACCAGGCTGAGGCCTTTCCTTGGAGGTTGGAAAATCTTGGGAGAAAGGCAAAAAACCCCAAAAAACAGGAAAATGTCTGGCGGGCTCCCTCCTGGAAGCCAAGACACATGCTAGCAGGTGCCACACAGTCAGAAACAAAAGCTCTGCTGTAGCTTAGCACTGATTTGTGTCTTTTCTATCAGGATACTGCAAAGTATGCAAAATTCAGCCTTGGCCATAAATGCTCCACTGCCACTCGCCTTCAGCATGTACAGAAACATCAATATTGCATTTAATTTGTTCATACAGGGAGAGAGCACAAGTGCACAGCAGCACCAGCTTCCTCAGGGGTGAGGGAGCTCTTCTAAGGCAGCAGCCCCAGCCCCACCTCGCAGGCTCCAAACCCCACGGGAAGCACATCCAGCATCCAGCCTCAATGCTCTCCATGTGAGGAGGTCTCACCTGGCCCACCTGACGGCTTCTTGCGTCCCTTGGGAGTGGCTGTGACAACACAGACAGGGAAGAAAACATTAGTCATGGGCATCACTTCTGGTGTGAGAAAAAACAGCAATGATTTCACCACAAGCTTTCCAGCTGACCCTTATCTGTAAATCCAGAGCCCAGAGGCACCAATCCTCCCTTCCAGCAGAGGAGGGACTGTGCTGGGGACCTGTGGGCATGGCTGGGGACCAACACTGTCCCTGCCCAGGCCAGTGTCCTGCTCCAGGGAGAGTGGGAGTGAACCACTCCAAACTCCTACAGACAGCAGCAAATGCAGAGTGTGCAAAACAGAGCAGAAAACAGGAGTGAGCTGACAGTGTTTTCGTGTCCCCTGCCTGGTCTGTTAGTTAAATGACAGATCATCTCCATTGCTGCATTATGTATGGAGGTTCCCTGTCAGCTGGAGGAATTCTGAGGCATTGATGCTCCAGTCCGAGCTCCCCTGGCCAATCCGGAGTTAAAAAAAGCTACAGTCAGCCTTTGGAGGGGATTGATTATTTATTTTTTTCCTCCCTGTAAACCATTATTAATAGTGGCTAGCATTACTAAGTATATGAATAAATTATGAGCCAGAGTTGTGGCTGCTCTATTCCCATTAATTCCCATTTGCTATTCTGAACACCCACGTGCCTCTACTGGGCTTCATTTCCAGCATGCTGGTACAGTTTGATGTGACTCAACTCCAGACCCTTTGTTTGCTTTTATTCTGGAGCTGATCTAATGAAGTCCAGAGTAGGATGCAGTAGCTGGGGAGGCTGCAGAGATGGTGCTGCCTCTTTCCCCAGCTCACAGCTGGGACTCCAGCCTGGGGAAATTTTGCTCTCCCCCTGCACGAGGTGGCCAGTAGGCATTTCTCCCCACATACTGTACTATAGGGCCTGCAAAATCCTAGGTGGGATCCCTCAGACCCATAAGCAAGTCTGATACCTCATGGTCTATCCTATCCCCCCCCAGCAAACCCACTTCACTGCAGGAGAGACAGATGGAGCATCCTGACTCTTTATTCTGCATGAACTCCAGCATAACACAGCACGAGTGTCAGAGTGTTGAGACTAGAAAGAGCTTTCAAACCCTGTGACAGCTTTCAGTTAAATACCCATAGGTGTATTTGATGTGATCACAGGCACTGGCATCATTCAAAGACCCCTCTCTGTTATTGCCAAAAAGCCAAATATTAAATATCAGCAAGCCAGCATCAAGGCAGCCTCTTTGGAAAGGACCAGGGCAGGACCCAGTGCTGCCCCTGTATGGCTGGGCTCAGGGGGTTGCCCTTACCCGCTGCAGAAGGAGCACAGTTAACACATTTGCTTCCAGGCAGACAGGGTCATGGTTGATGGTAGGTGTTATTGACCCATCCAAGGAAGCCCAAAAGATGTGTTCAGTGTCATTGCCACATCAAAGTACTGGTGATGCCTCTGCTGTTTGCTCATGGGAATCAAAAAGGGCACAAGGTCAGCAAGCAGCTTCTCCAGGACTATCCCGTGCCCCACCTGTAGGCAATTCTGGACACTACATATGCCCGGGCAGACAATGAGGTAGCCTATATTTTCCACCACACTCCCACTGGTCTCAGATGCCAAAGAACAAAGTGCATCTACTAACATCTATTTGTTTTCTTCTCTTTACAAGAACACATTAATGTGACTTACGTCGGCTGGTGCTGGTGTCAAGCAAGGCATCTTCTAGGTTGAAGTCATCGAAGTCATCCCCATGACCTGTAGACAAAGAACCAGCACTGGTTGTATTCACTCAGTACAAAGTAAGACACCTTTAACCACAGCACAGCTGGACTCATTTGCTCAAATTGCGTTAGTTTTTAAAGGGCTTTCTGTTTTTTTCTGAACCTGACCCATCACCAGTGATAGAGAAGACATCAGCCTTCTCCAAATGCTGTGACTGTTAAATTGCAGAGCAGTCACCTTTGGATTTTCCATTTGTCTGCCCTAATGGATGTGGCATAAAGACACATGCTATGCTTAAATTTGTCAAGGAGAGCCTAACAATTCATCTCTTGAGATGCCACTCCTCTGTGGCTGTGCTCAGGATTACACATTTGCTAAACACCATGAAAACATCGGGACAGTGCAGACAAATGCAGTGAGAAACAACAAAGCCCTACACACCTCTTCCTCACAAGTGCCTTCCAATATCAAAGGCTTCATGTGAAAGTGCTGCTGGGGGCTGCCAAGCAAACTTGGTATTTCAGAGAATGCCTGCATTATTCTGCCTTGGCAATGCAAACTAGGACCAAAGCCCCATCCCAGGGACACACCTGACAGGCACAGGCTGATTTTTTTGTTAGAGGTGTCTCAGCACAACTCTGGTCACTTCACAATATTCCAGGGATAACTCTCTGCTATGCCATGTTCTCCTGTGATAGGGCCACCTAATCCTTCCTTTCTCTGCCTTTTTTCGCATCGCGTTAATTACTGTTGACTTACCCTAGTTCTGAATGTATTTGTCTTGATAAATTCATGCTTTTACATCTCAGAGCATGCTGAGTAATTAATATCCTTTGGGTTTGCTAAGTACTGCAGCACTGCAAGAGAACATTAAAATGGCTTTCCTCGTATTCCTACTGCTAAATGGATTTAGCTATTGCCACCTGAGCTCCAGTGTGCTTCATGAATAAATTTAAAGCATTACTGACAAGGATAATAACAACGGGAAGGCACCAGTCCATCAGAAAGCAGGTATCAGCATTTCGGTGAAAAACTTCTACCCAGAGTGGTCACTAAGTACTGCAACACCTCCAGCTCTGGTTTCACTTACTCACACATCGCATCTCATTTCATTTGCCGTCCATCTAAACGTACACTCAGCAAACCTGAGGGTGATTTAGCTGCAGGGTTTATGGCTGGAGAGTTGCTATGGGCTTCTCTCCTGTGGCAAAGCACTCGGCATTAAGTGGCTGCTGGGGACTTGTGTAAGTAATAGATGTCCCAGCCACGGCTGTGTTTCTCACTGAGCTGAAGGATGCCAAGGCTCCTTGTGGAGGCACGGGGTGATGCCCCATTCCAGGTGGAGCCTGGTTACCTCCATCTGAAATCTGCAGAACAAGGCATGTGGATGAGCCCCTCGCTCAGCACAGCACGGCTGCACTAGACAGCCTCAGCCTCCTCACATGCCCCTCCACTGCTTTGCTGAAATATTTGCCTTTTATGTTTTAGTGCTGGCAAAATATTGGCACCTTGAGACAGGCGATGCTCTCCCACTCTGACAGCCTGGATGGAGCAGCAGGGTTACCAAACGCTCTCTTGGTGCAAAGGGGCAGAGTGAGGAACATGCAAGACCAGCACAGTGCTGCCAACACCTCACCTGGCTCTCCCACTTGCACAGGGTGCTGCCAAACCACCAGCATGGCCCTGCTGATACCCCACAAGCTCATTACTGTGGTGGCTGACTGTCCCAAGCTCAATGCTCCAGCAATTTCATGTATTCTCCCTTCCCCTTCCCCAGCACAGCTTTTTCCCCAGCCTTTACTGGATTTTCAAGAACCAGTGAGGCTCCGTCATTCCTGTCTTTCTATTTTAATCTGTGTTTAAAAACAGGAGGAAGGGGAAACCCCAGTGTGCCTCTGACAGGAGGAGAAACACTACAAGCCTGACTGAGGAATTGTGCTGTCCCCATGTTTCATTTTGGTTCCCTCTGCCTCCCCAGTGGGCAGGGGGAGCTGACAGGAGGGATGTGGTGGCAGCACCAAGACTCACATCAGTGCTCTTGGGGCCATCCTTTCCCTCTCTCCCTGCTCCCCCTGCTCTCTGTCAGTAAATGCTAAGGTTGCTGGTTTGCTGCACGCTGAGTGCTGCTGTCAGTGCATCCTCCCCATGCTTCACCTCTGATGTAGGAGATCAAGTACAGAGTGAGGGGGAGTGGATGGCCCAGGCAGTGCAGCCCACCTGGGCTGAGGGGCTACATGTGGGCTCCTCAAAAAACAAGCTCCTCCTGCCTGGCTTTGGGGGCACTTACATCTTCCTGGGCTGGTGGCAGCTTCCCTCAGCATTTCTGCCTGCAGGATAAGAGGAAGGTACCACTTCCAAAGTCTCCCTTCAAAGAGCCACCAGCACATCTGGGGATGGTGGTGCAAGCCCCTCTGTTCTCACAGGGCTGTTCCTTATTGGAACAGGTTGCCCACAGAGGTGGCGGAGTCACCATTCCTGGAGGCATTAAAAAACTGGGTAAATTTGGCACTTCAGGAGATGATTTAATGGCTAAGGTGGTGTAGGACTGATGTTTGGACTCAATGATCTCGAAGGTCCTTTCCAACCATGATGATTCTGTGATTCTAACTAGGGGCTGATGTAAAACAGCAACATCTAATGTGTCCTGAGCTGCAGCTGTATCCCAGGGGAATCCCCCTGAAAAGGAGAAGTGTTCATTCATCCTGCATGGAGGTCTGACACAAAGCACCCACTCACCCACCTGCCACCAATCACACCAACCTGCCCTTGGAGCTGTAGCACTTGGCACAGCCTGCTGTTTCCCAGGGCTTTCCCACTGCTGCCCACAGCAACCTGAGATCTTTTTCCAGGGCAATTTAAAGGCAGGAATCCCCCAGGCGCTGGCAAGGATTATTAATAGATTGCCACTTAATTGCTGCTGACAACATCTTTATTTCATGCAAAGGGTGTTACAGAGATGTGTTACACCTTTTATGGATCAATAACTGAGTTGCCATCAAAGACATACGAACCTGCCTCCTCCCTCTGACAGACCAGAGCTGAACACTCTCCTCCTCATTCTTTTATTAAGTTATTAAGTGGTAACAAACCCAGCATTTCATAGCCAGATGCTTAAAATCCAACAAGCACTTGGAACACCTTTACCTTGCAAACACATTTTTTGGGGAGGCAGTGCTGCTGCTCTCTGCACTGTCTCACACAAATCCCTTTGCTCCTGGGAGCCTGGCCCTGCTCCACAGTCACTGGAACAGAGAGTTTCCCAAGGCCCATCCAATCATGGGAACCCATGCACATCACAGAGTGTCCTTAAATTAAGGATTTATACTCAGAGAAGCTGGGGCACGTTCCTACACCTCAGAGCTCCCAGGCAGCCTGCTGCTGAGCTGCAGAGGTGTCTCCTATGCTGAGGTCCTGCACACCCGGAGGCTTCACCTCCCTGTAGGAGATAACCAAGCTGCCTTCAAACACAAAACCACCTGGTAGAAAACTACAAACCCACTGGTATGCAAAATCATCTTCACTGGTTGCTTAGTGTTGGGGAGCAACCGGTGTATGGGATCTTCAATGCAGCTGATAACTAGTTTGGGGTTTTATTCTCTCACCCTTGCACTGGGTCCTTGTCTTGTCTCTGGGTGCTTGGAGCAAAGGCACATCCCCAGGAGCAGCTGGGAGGTGATGCCAGTCCTACATGCTGGCTGGCCAAGGGCACTAGAGCATCTGCAAGTATATTAGTAAGGGAGAAAATGGGCAAATGAGACTTGTTTTCCATATTCTTCCTTAATATGACAATCAAAAGAAACTAAGCTAGGACATCTCATGGTACCTAATATGAATCCCCCAAAGGTAAAGCAGGGAGGTGGGGGACCTCGAGGCTGCAGCTGTAAAAGGAAGGTGAGAGTTAGGCCAAGTCAGTGCCACAGGCTCCCCTGCCTCCCGCCACATCCCCTCGCCTTGCCGGGGGTATTTTTAATCAGAGCTAGCTGCTCTTTGAAGGTAGAAGGGTTTTGTGACTTAATGTATTCTCTCCTCATTATTTTCTGTAGCAAGCAGCTCCAACAGGCAATTGTACTCGTCAGCTTTTTAGTTTTTACAATTATATATATATTCTAATTAAGCCCCACTGTTTGACAAAGCTTGAATTACAGTATTATAATTCACACCCAGTATATTGCTGGGCTGTCTGCAGCACTTGGAGCGAGGTGTATTCCATTTTTAGTGCCAGCCCACGGGTCTCTTTGTGCAATATATATGTGTTTAGCTTCCCTGGGAATTGAGAGCCCGCGACGGCACGAGATTGACAGCCCGGGAGAGTACGGGAGAATGCAAAGCAGGTACAAGGGCAGCAGAAAGGAATTCAGGCTGCCTGAGGAGTCAGGTGGGGGGCAGCAGGTGGGAGAGCAGGAAGAGAGTGTGCCAAGGTAACCCAGTGCACCAGGGTCTCCCCAGTGACCAAATGAGGATTTTTGGCTCCATGTTATGGTGTTGGCACCCGCAGGTGGTTCTCTGAGCTGGCATCCCCGAGGGGTTTTCGGGCTGTGTCACTCCTGGTGCTGGGCTGCATCCTCACAGTGGTATTTCCAGTGTCTCAGCAAAGATAGAGCCCCAAAGATCTGTGGGAAGCACACGGCTGCTCCTCCGTGGGTGCAGGTGAGGTCTGCAGCAGCTGAGGTCCCCCTGGCAGCACCCAAGGACCTCCACTGGACCATGCAGTGATGACAGCCAGAGCAGTGATCCTGGGCATCAGCGACCAGAGCTTCAGACTGATGCTCTCCACCACCACTGCCTGGGCACTGACTCCAGCTGCCTGCCAAACATGTGGGATATTTACTTGCAAGTGCCAAGTTGCTTGTGAATCTCGAGTTTTTGCTGACTGCTAAGTGAAGACAGACTGCTCCTGCACAAATGTCCCTGCCAGCAGATGCCACAATGAGGGGAAGCAGGGCTCTGCAGGTAGAAACTCAGCCCCCTGCATCCATACTGGGCCTTGGGGGTGCATCACCCCAGCCCAGGGCATGGCCAGCTGAGAGCAGTGGGACACAGCCCCTGGCTGGGATGGTCCCTGTCCTCATGGGGGATGTGGCAACTCTGCTGCCCTCCTTCTCCATTCCCAGTGAAATATTTTGATTTCCAGAAGTACTAATCAAAATCACTCTTGATTATGGCAAAAACAACCTCTGCTGATTTTTTTTTTTTTATGCAATTAACAAGGGTATATGGTAATTCTAAGCAATCTTGCTCTTGAGATTAAAGGAAAGCCTGCCAGGAAGCACATGAATAAAGCTTTAAGATGAGAATTTGCATAATGAAGACTTTCTCTTTGTGGAGGGACTAATGGTGGTTATGTTTGAAACCTATTAACAGAAATGTCTAAAAGCCTCTGCTAAAGTCAGCCTCTTGCTGCCCAGCCACCCTGACCCTCGCAGGCTCCCTGCCCCCCGCAGGGAACCTCAGCCCCCACCTCCCCAGCTCTGTCGGAACCGGGCCGGGCACCTCGGATGGGGCAGAACCACCAGCAGTGCTGTCTGCAGCTCAGGGCTCTGCCTCTCACTGGGGTTCTGATGCCACAGAAAAATTCTGCGTTTCCACGTGCTGGGCAGCCGGATGAGACGCAGATGTCTGCTGCAATTTTATTTCAAGGCTTATTAGGAATAATTTAAATTATTGGGCGTCACTACCTGATACGCCCAGCACCCGGCAAGAGTGAGGGAGCTGGTGAGGAAAACAACGAGCAAAACCAGCCTTCATCTCCTCAGGAGACACTGCTAGCACCATGATGGTGCTAGGTCCAGACCAGAAAGGCTGCTGTCCCAGTGGGCAGAAGACAAAGTCCCCTGCCATGCACTGAACATAGGGACACCGGTGTCCATCCACCCTGTGCCATGCTGAGGGCTGCCCGAAGGTCCCAATGCATCTTCTCCTCACCTCTAGCAGAATGACAAACCTCCAGGTTGCTCCCAAAGCACCCAAAGTGTCCAAAGGCCCCAGGGAGCAGCCTCCACCATGGCCACATGGCTGGCAGATTGCTCTGCAGAACCCAGACTGAAAACACATCTGGGAGGAGTTTCTCATTCACTGGTATCTGACACAGAGCCTTTCTCACTCCTCACAGCAAGATTTAAAACTCTGAAAGGAAGCAGCCTCATCTCCTCCTTCCCAGCATCCATAACCATCTCACAGAGCCCATGGTATTTACCAGGTGTGCCTACATGGAGGATGCCAGGAAACCTCAAAAGATGAGGGTGCTGGCCTCTTTCCCCTGAATGTTGGCACATGAGAAGGATCCCTGATCCAGACCTGTCTACAGAAGGATAAACTTTGCCACCAGGCTTCTCTTCCCCCAGCACTGATCTTGAAGCAATGGCAGGTGCCATCATCAAACCCATCAACCTCTATCATCAAACCCACCGGCTCCATGACCACCCAGCCAGCTCTTGAAGGGGAAGAAATCACCTTCAAATCCCGAGGCATTTCTTCATGCTACATTCTTGTTTAAACTTTCTTTTTCACAACATTTCTTTTTTACCTGCTCTCATTCTCCCCAACTCAAACCACTAGTGATTATCGTATTTCCATGTTCTATTAAAAAACCCAGACAAGAAGGGATGTAAGCCAGATGGTTCGGTCCCTGCCAGCTGATTCTGCTTTCCAAACCCATGCAGGGCTCCCAGGCTGGAGGCTGTGGGAGAGTGACAAAGGGCTCTTTCTCCTCATGCCTGGGGACTGACATGCGAGGGGACAAATTCACTGCTGGAGGGAAACAAAATGTCTCTGCAGGATTCACTGCTCTGCTGGTGTCACCCTGTTAAAACTGCAAGCAGGAGGAGGGTGCAAGCACAGCTGGACCTGTTAGAGAAGGCCCTACCCACACCAGCCCCATCCTGGGCGTGATGTACCGAGCACCTCTGGGTGCCACACAACATCTGTGCCAGGCTGCATGCAGGGCAGCGAGAGGCCTGTGCCATGCACCATGTTCCTGCCAAGCAATGTGACAGGAATTAGGGCAGCGAGGCCATGGAGGAGCCCTGGCGCCTGGGGACTGTCCTGTCCCTGCAGGCTGGCAGGGCACCAGCCACAGCCATGGTGTTGGTGGCACAGCAAAGGCCCCTTGTCTGCCCTTTAATGCAGTTCCCATCCCTCTCTTCTGGTACAGCCCCAAGGGGTAGAGCTGCACAGTGTCATGGACTACATCACCCTACAACATCATCTGTGTAGGGACCTCTGAGGGATCTGCTGAAGGAAGGGGTCTGCCCCTTGGAGGCTGCAAAGCCTCAGCTCTGCAGGAGACCAGCAGCTCCCCAACCTGCCTGGGCACCCCGGGCACCCCAAAAGCACTGTCCAGAGCAGTACCCCTCACCACACAGAGGAACACCTCCAGGTGCTGGCAGCAACCCTCAGCAGCTCAGAGTGAAAATCAAAGCCTGGCCAAGGGCAGCACTGCCCAAGCTAGGAAATGCTTTACCTCAGGGTTTCCTGTGGGACACCTTGGACTGGCAGCCACTGACTGGGTCTGCCCCATCTCTGGTTCCCCAGCACTGTCCTCTCTCTGACCCCACACAAACCAAACATGTCACCAGGTCTTCCTCCAGCCCAGCATAGTCAGAAAGCAGGGAGCCCTGTTCTGGCAACACCAGATGCCAATCAAAACAGTTTTCTTCAGCATCAGCTCTCAAAATTTTCAAGGTTTCCAAGGCTCTCTGACCTTTCTGCACGTAGAGCAGGTGACGTTTTCTAAGCAGCTTTAACAAGATAATCATTCTTGGAGGTTTGGGTCAAAAAGGTCTCTGCCACAGCATTGCCAAAACCTGCTTTCAATTAGTCTCTGATCAATTGCAGTGGGAGCAAAAGGCTCTAAGGTTTTGAACACAACTATTTAAGGTTTCTCCCTTTCTGGGGAATGCCTGAGATGCCTGTACCTATGATGAGGGCACAGCTCCCTGTGCCTGGGTTGGGTACGGGGACATCATGGCCAAGGGGAGCTCAGCCTGTCCCAGCCTTCCCTGGAGCTCTGCTGCTGAGCCTAGAAAACAAATCTCACCTTCTCTGGGACTCCAGAAAAATGCTTCAGGTAACCTTTAAGAATTCAAAGATGCATTTGATGGGAAAGGGATTTGCTTCTTCTTTTCATTCTTTAGCTATTTGTTTGGTTTGGCTGCATTTGTTTTTCAAGAAAGAACAAATTATTATGCCTAAAGGTGGAAAGAATGAGAACAGCATTTTTTGTTTTTGTTTTTTACCCAAACCTCAACTGCCTCACAAGTGGTAATGGGGAAATTAGCACTTGCATGACTGCCCAGGTTAGGGAATGGCTAAAGATGACTTTTTCAAGTTATGGAAGAACAGTGTCATCCAAGACTCGGGTTTGTCCCCCTCCAGATGCAGTGTGCAGGGCTCTGCTGGAGAACTCTGCTGCCCCTCAGCCAGGGAAGGGGAGGTATGGGGTGCTGTGACCCCACACCTGAGCAGGCACCAGCCTGGTTTGCCCACACTGGAGAGCAGGTGGCCACAGCCTGATGATATGATCCCAAGGGATCACAGCCCTGCCAGGGAACAGCAGGCTGGGAGCAGGAGGCAGGAGGTGAGCTGGCACCACTTTGGGGGCAGCCTTGGCACCCCCTGCACCTTCACCCAACCACACCATGCACAGGGTGTGGTGACCCCAACTCTGGGGTTTGTGATCCCTAGGCAAGGTCAGAACCCAGAGCAAGCTTCTCTTCCTGTCACTGTGGGTACACAGATGAAAATTGGGGAGCTTTCATGTTTTCCTGCTTGCTTTCTCCCCTGAAATGTTACAAGGTATGTTCACATGAATTGCTTGATTTCTGCATTACATTAAGTAATGACAATGAATTTGCCTAGAGCCAAAGACACCTGTTTATCAACCAGACAACAAATTGTGGCATGAAAGCATTTTGTTCATAACCCAGCATGAACAACTGATAACAAAGCTAGCAATGCAGGAGCCCAAAGAAATCCAAAGCAGGAGATTAAATGCTTATCACCTGATTCCCGAGGGAATGAGATTGCTCTCATCAGATAAAGATCAAGAGGAGATGCTGTAGTTAAAAGTAGGTAAATAGGGAATGACAAGGTAAAAATGCTGGTTCATCACTTGGGATGTGCTTCTCCTGTTGTACTGTGCTATTTTAAATCATAAGCAGAGCAGCAGGGGAAAAGCAGATTTGGGTGATGGTGACAGATGGAGCAAGGCCCTGGCAGAGCACTGGGGGTGACAGCCCTCTCCTCTGGCTGAAGGCATTTGTCTGCTCCCTGTCACAGCAGCCTGCAATGCAGGGTTCCTGCCTGCAGCTGCCTGCACCTTCCCACAGCACCTCACCCTGCAAATACTGAGTGTTTGAATTGGGGGGGCAACTGCTGAGGATTGGATTGGGGTGGGCCTCTGCTGCTTGCTCTCTGCATCAGGTGCACTGGGATGTGCAGGGTTTGTCTGCCCATGCTCCTGCTCCCCCTGCTTTGGGCTGCTCCCTGGAGCTCTGCAGATCCAAGCAGTGCTGTCAAGGGACTGCTCTGCCCTGCTGTGGGAAGGGGCTTCCTGCAAGGAGGGACAACAGGGAGGCAGGTTTCCACCCACCCCCCAGGAAGCAGCTGGAGCAGAGATCTTGTAGGTGAGCAGAAGAAGCTGTGGCTGCCCCATCCCTGGAAGCAGTCAAGGACGGGTTGGATGGGACTTGAAGCAACATGGTGTAGTGGGAGGTGTTCCTGCCCACGCATGGGTGTTAGAGCTGGATGATGTTTATGGTCTGTTCCAACCCAAACCAGTCTGATTCTATCTGCTGGAGGTAATTTTGAGCAGGTGCTACAGGACCAGGCAGTGATTTTTAACCCCCCCCCCCCCTCCAAGGCTGGCAGCTGCAAGCTCACCCCTCCTGGCTCCTGATCAGCAAGGGAAGCTGTGCCACATCCCTCAGCCTCTAGCACAGCCTCGTCTTCAACAAGGTACATTTGGCTCCTTGCTTTTGTAGAGAAGTTTAGGGAAGTCCTGTAGGAAGCAGAGTTTGGGGAGTGCATCCAGCCCCAGCTGCTCCCCCCCTGCCCAGCCCAGGCTGTGTCTGCAGCTGGGGAGGCAAAGCCAGCTTCACCCAGAGCCTGCCTGCCACCCATCCCCAGCTGGTGAGCAAGTTCCTTATCCTCCTATGGCTGTGGGTGCAGGGCTGAAAATCTGAATGCTTCCCACTGTGCTCCCATCACCATCACTGAGCTGCTAGGAGGCAAAAGCAGGGTCCTCTGTTACACACATGGGAAAGGTCTGCACAAATACTTCTGCCAGAGAGAAAAAAATTGGCTCTAAAAAACCTGAAACTTTTCAATAGAGAATCTCAGGTTTGTTTGTTTTTTAATTATTTCATGACTACAATTTTTTTTTTTTTTTGGTCACGAGAAACAGCTGTTTAATTTGGAGAATAAACACTTTTCTAGATGAAGGAAGTGCACAGCTGCCTGGTTTTGCCTCTCATCACCAGAGGAACTGTTGCCTTATAGCCAGAGCACCATTTGCTATTCATGTAGCAGGAAATAATTTAAACAAAAATAGAAGCTCACTCAAAAGAGAAATTCAAAGAGAATTCCACCAACAGGTTTCTTTTTCTCTCTGGCCCTACTCGTGGAGGAAATAACACCAATATTTACAAAACCAAGGATATGCAACCTGTTAAGTGTTGTGGCTCTAAGATCTCCTCTGCAAAAGTATCTAAATAATTCAGTTATGAAAATCATTACAAAAAAAAAAACAAAAACAAAAAACCCCCCAAACCAACCAAACAAAAAAACCCCCACAAACCTTTTTTTTCACACATATGCTTTAATCTCCTGTAAAAATGCTCTCTTTTCTGCACGAGGCTAAAGGCATGCTTTGGGATCTGAGTGCACTTTGAAAAACACGGGCTCAAAGCTCAATGCTGCCCTATGGATTTTTTGGAAATAACAGATTCTGGTTTCCTGGCAAATAAATGCACACAAACTGCACAGCATCCACTCAGCCTCTCTTGACAGTGCGTGAGACAGTCTGTCACCAGCAGCAGTGGCTGATGCCTGCTGAGCAGGGCCAGGCTGAACGTCTGCCCCAGCTGAAGCACCTGGCTTAGAAACCAGCTTGGGTTTGGGTCAGGAAGTGGGGCTTTGCCTGGGGTGAGGGGGGATGCCCTAATCAGTGATACAGACCTGGGAGGACTGGCTGGAAAGCTGCCCTGTGGGAAAGGAGCTGGGGATGTTGGTTGACAGATGACTGAATGTGAGCCAGCAGTGTGCCCAGGTGGCCAAGAAAGGCCAACAGCATCCTGGCTTGTATCAGGTATAGTGTGGCCAGGAGCTTCAAAAGCCTCCTGCAGATGAGGCTCTTCAGGTCATGCTACAGTGGTGTCCTGGTTTGGGCCAGGATAAAGGTGATTTTCTGATTTGTACTTTTGCTTTCAGCTAAGTCTCTTGTAAGTAGTTGCACTTGCTGAAATTAACAGCAAGTTTCTCAGTGTCTGCTTCTAGGCCTGATAACACTCGATGTTTATAGTTACTGCTAGAGACTGGTGTGCAGAGCCAAGGACACTGCTCAGCTCTGAGGAACATTTGACCTTCCAGAAGGAGTAAGGAGGTCCCACCTGAACCCCTCCTTTGGGGAGGACCAGACAAGACAGATGTCAGAATTGACCAGAGTATTCCATCCCATACACGTCATACTCAGTATAAATTTGAGGGATGACAAGGGTCAAACACTTCCTTCCTTCTTCCTTCCTGCTTTCTTCGGCATCCTGAGAGGATTCCATCCGTTCCTCTGCCTGTGGTCCCGATCCCTGCCAGCCTGAATCTGTGTGTTCCTGCCCCCAGCTCCCGACTGCTGCTGACTCCAGGATTCCAGCCTGGACTTTCCCAGGGCTGCCCTGCAGCCTCAGTGGTGACGTGAGAGTTATTGGGGGAAAGGGAGGAGGAACATGGTATCAATTTTCCTACATATTTGTATATACTTAGTAATTTTTCCTATTTATCATTACTGTTTCATTAAAGTTGCGTAGTTTAGTTTCCAACCCGTAAGTCTCTCTTCCTTTTTTTTTCTTCCTGGGTTGACATGGTCATCCTAGAGATGTCTTCCAACTGTGACAATTCTGCAACTCTGGCAGTGATTGTTCCTCTGTACTCAGCTCTGGTGAGGCCGCACCTCAAATCCTATGTTCAGTTTGTGGCCCCTCACAACAAGAAGGACATTGAGGTGCTGGAGAAAGACCAGAAAAGGGCAGCAAAGCTGGTGAAGGGTTGAGCACAAGTCCTGTGATGAGTGGCTGAGGGAACAGGTTGTTTATCCTGAGGGGAGACCTTATTGCTCTCTTCAACTGCCTGAAAGGTCCTGTTGGTCTTTTCCCCAGTAATAAATGATTGGACCAGAGGAACTGGCCTCAAGTTGTGCCAGGGGAGGTTTGGATTGGATATTAGGAAAAATTTCTTTACTAAAAGTGATGTCAAGGCACTGGAACAGGCTGCCTAGGGAAATGGTTGGTTGAGTATCCCTGGAAGTATTTAGAAGACATGTAGATGTGGTGGCTTAGTGGTGGACTTGGTAGTGCTGGGCTAACGGTTGGACCTGGTGGTCTTACAGGTCTTTTCCAACCAAAATGATTCTATGCTCAGGGCAGGCTGGAATACCTTGAATACTTTGGCTCTAAGGGTGCCACAACCTCTTCAGTACAGCATTGCCTTGAGATTAAGTTGCATGGGGATTTCTAAGAAAAAAAACTTCTGGGGTGGTGAAAATGTGCTGGGCAAGGGTGAAGTTCCATCAATTCTTGCTCTTTCTACCTCTTTCTGACACGAGCTCTAGTTAAAATGAGGCAAATCTCCTAAGAGGAGTTCTATGTACTGAATGGCAAGATGGGACCTGGGGAAACTTTTGCTACAAATTATATATATGGGGTCTGGCATTATCTTTGCTCAGATTGTATTGTCTAGAAAGAAAACCCAAGTCCTGCAGTAGCAGGGACACCTGAATGGAGGTGGCTGTCATCACAGACACATGCTTCACTGAGCTGCTTGCTTTCATCCTGTATAGGTCATATAAAGATCCAATACAGAGACATTTCCCTAAACTCCTACCCCTAAAAGCACGTTTGTCAGCAGACAGTGTTTTGTGGTCACATTAATGTGCTGTTCAACAGCTTATCATGTGTCTAATGTTCCTTCTGCAACACATGTGCTCCCCCTGCATCCACAGCTGGGGCTGAAAACCTCTTCTGCATGTTTAGTTTTTGCCTCCCAACCCCTGGAGCTGCTCTGCCATTACCCTGGAACAACCAGCCAGAAGTCTGTCTGTCTGAAGTGGGACTTCATTAAGACTCTTCAGCTTTGACAAGTTCTTTCTATCTAGATCTCTTTGTGCTCAGGCAAGGGGCAAGCAAAATGCTGAGAAATTCTCTTTCCCCCACACTTTGTTTGCTGGAGGCAGCTCCATGCCAGCTTGCAGACTTTCCCTGCCTGAGCTGCCACCTCCAAAATCTTGTCTGTGCCTCTTGTTCTGCTTTCATTGATTTTTTTCTGTGTGTATACGACATGTCAGCACTGAATCTCTACAGCAGACTTTGCCCACTGATTCCCTGAGGACACTGCTCATGTGGTTGGCTATCTCTGGAAAGAGGAACTTGGACTCAGCATCAGCTTTCTGCCTGTGGTCCCAGTACTCCTACTGCAGTTTTTTTCCTGTGTTTCCCAGACAAGGTTGAAAAGCAATGAAAAAGGATCTTGGAATGACTACAAGGCAGTTTTGTAAATACATATTAGCATTAATTTTATCCACAGAGCACCAGTAGGCTGAGCTTCAGAGGATCAAAACCAAACCTGACCCCATGCAGCTCCACTAAAAACCCTTTGGGAGTGTATGGAAGGTGTATGGAAAGCCTTCACCTCCTGCTTTGTGATGGCAATGGGCTGTAGTGGGGCTCTCCTTTACTCTGCAAACACATTCTTGTGCTCGCATCCCAAATCACAGCTAGTGACTCCAGTATCTGGATCCTTAACTTTGAAGTTTGCTTTTCAAAAAGAGTCCTTTCATGTTCTGCGTTTTGATATGCCATATTCATCTTCTCCTCTCTATTCAAGTTCTTCCACCAGTTGTGAATTATATCAGTGAACCAGATTACAGAGGAATCATTGCAAAGCTTTTCTTTTTGCTATCAGTGTTACGTAGTTTATTAAACATATGGTTTTTTATTTGCACAGCTTCAGAAGCACTGTCTGATAAAGCCCCAGTTTTTTCTTTAGTTAATTGTAAAGTCGATGCCTTACACCTCCAGGAGGTATTTTTCCAAGGAGAAACAAATTTATTTTTAAACGAAGCAGTGCTAAAAGTTTATTCTAGTCAACACTGGAGATCAATACACTTTTCTGGTTTATGTGCTTTAAGGGTTTAAATGGTTGCAACAGATGTAAGGGAAAAAAATTACATTTTTATAGAGGGGAAAAAATACCTTGAGAGTTAAATGGCCATTTCCAAGCACAGGTACCATTAGGCTGGTAGAAGAAAAAGTTCCAAACTATGATCAGAAGTATGGAAATTAATTATTTCCAAAGCTCTATAAATATATGGGCATGGCACATGTAATTAATGCATATTTGCTCAAAAATATGAGAATTTGTAAGCAAACCAGTTTAGCTACTTCTGCTTTGTCAAAGGCACTAAAGACATTATCAAAGTAAACATTTTTTTTGAAACATGGATTTGCTGCTGATACCTACTAATTATAAAATTAATAACATAATAACGTATAACAGATTTTTAGTGCAGGTAAACACAATGCTGCTACCTCCTTCAATTCAGACAGCAGAGCCAAACCAAGGTTTTCACTTCTACCCCATATAATTCTTCCCTCCAACTCTCCTGGCCCAACCAGAGCAAACAATCCTGGCAAGTGATGGGTAGAGAGATGCAGGGTCACCTGCACCCCTTTGCTGCCAGCTGCATCACCCACTGCCCATGGCAAAGCCAGGCCTGGACACCTGGAAAAACATCTGGAAAAGAGCTGGCTCTTGCACTCTCAGCTGGGCACTGTTGTGCAGAGGAGCTGCCTGCAGTGACTGCAGCCATCTGTGCAACAGTTATAAATAGCTAATTATACTGTCTAATATTACTTTCACATTTAAGTAATTATTGTAATTGCTGGTGGGATATTGTAGTCACATTTGAGAGGAGAGGTGATCTCTGAGACCCAACTACTCTCATTCCCTTTTTGTAACCATGAAGTTTTTCTTCAAGCTTTTCTCACAAAATGTAAAGCAGAAAATCTGTGTGTGCCCCTCTGCCTGACCTGTAAGAGGTAAGCAAGAATGCTTACCAGCCTTGGATGCCAGATTTGCCACCTTTCCCTGAAAACACATCAAGGTCTTTCTGTTCTGGGTTACCACGAGAGGGAGAACAGGAGAGAGGAAAAAGCAACTGTGGAAAGTTCCTTGGTTGACTTTTCTTTATAACTTTGAACAAACATGTGACTAACCCTGGAAGACTCAAATATAACTACTTTCTGGAAAAGCCACAGATCTGTGCATTTAAAACCTCAGGCAATGTGCTGGCACAGGGAATGCACACCCCCGGCTGCAGTGAAAAGGCTCTGCAAGGCATTTGGTTTCCTCCACCCCCTCCAAATACTGCAATGCTCTTGGCCCTCCGGAGTTCCACAGCACTGGAAAACAGCTTTGTGCCTTGGAAACAATTCCTATTTCCAGCATTGCACCCATGGCCAAAAGGATGGTGAGGACCAAAGGATGGTGAGCACAGCAGCTGGGAGGCACAGATGGATGTGGCATGGATGTGTCTGACAGCCCCCAGAGCACCAAGGTACAGTCATGTAAGAAGGGAAACACAGGGGAATTTGACCAAAGAGAAACCCAAAAGCTACCATGTTTTTTCAATTAAGTCCTTTACTGGACAGCCCCAGCCAAGATGCACATTACTCTTGTGTCAGTGATGGATCCAGAGCTCAGTGGCAGGAATCTCACTAAGTACCAGTTTTGCTGTTTAGTCTGCTACCCTTGGTTCCTGGTAGTTTGTAAACCTCCTATTTGGCAACAGACTGGATTGTCTTCAACGCACCATCAGAAGTGTTAGAAAGACTGTTTTAGAACAAGACATCAAAAAAACCCAAACCCCAAACCAAGACAGAAAATAGAGGCACTGAAGAAATCTGATTTCTGTTGCTGCCACATGAAGGAGCCGGGGCAGAAGGCTCTGCCCCGGAAAACCACTTTCTTATCACTGCTTGAAACTTTCCTGTGGGCACAAGATGATGGTGGGAAGGGCATTGGTACCCAAAAGACCAGTTCAGTGCTCAGGAGGGCAAGGACTCTCCAAGCCTCTGTCAGAGTGCTGCAAACCTGCTCTGAAGCATTTAGGAGAGAGACAGAAGGAGAAGCAGGCATCCAGCCCCAGGTCAGGAGAGCCACCACCAAAATATTGAAACAGCAGGCAAGACACCAGAGGCCATGTGGAAAGGCTGAAGCTGTGCACCACTACTCTGTCTCTACATGTCTGGTGTTGGCAGGGCAGATGCTGCAAGAGCAGAGCCTGCTTACCTTCATACAGTTATTTCTAGGGAGAGGCAATTTAAAGCAGCTCAGACAGGAGCTGAACTTAATGTTGTTCAATTACCTGTGAAGCCTCACGCTGGCAGGAATGATTTATAAACATTTCAGTGAAATTTCACTCTGATACAAACACAAAAAGGGATATTTAGGAGCTGGACCCTACAGCCCAGCACTACACAATGAAACAGAACAGCATTTTTCATTGCCCACATTGCAAACAATACAGAATGCAAATACTGCTGACTAATTGGATTTTTTTTTTCCATTTTAATCTAAAATCAGGACTGTATGCACACTCTCTTAGCTCAAACTGATATTCACCAACTTAAAATATAGCTGATAAACTGGTGAGCAGAAGCAACTCCATACCATGCTGTAACCTTCCCAGGTGCTCGAGCAAGTAAGTACCTAATGCAATGGCAGACTAATTCCAGGCTGACTCAACCCAAACCTAATTTCTTCCAACGGCAAAAACTGCTCACAGGCACTCTTCATTTTGATATTGGTATCCTCTAACCAGTCTGTTTGATGGGAACCTCCTAGCTAGGAGCAAATTTTTTTTTTTTTTAGAAAAACTTTTTTGAGGCCTTTAATATAATTGCTATTTTCTCTGTACAACCTTTAAGAGGACTTTTTTTTTTTTTTTTTATTCAAGCAAACAAACAAACAGCTTTTTAAGATTACTTTCTTTTTAAAGCAAACAACAAATAGTTGTGGTAAACTTTTCATTGATTTTAATCACCCCACCTCAGAAAAACAAAACTAAACAACAAACTAGAACTAACAAACAAAAAACAAAACACCACCATCACAGATTTTTCCCTGTGTTCTTAGTTATTGTCCAGCTGGGACTGATTTCTAGCTTAGACTCTCCTGATCCGCAGAAAGAGCAGAGAGCCTAAAAAAGAGTGAGAATACAACCAGCAGCCCGAGAAATTTGGGTCACACAGAGAATCCGCTAATCCAGTAGGCAGAGAGACAAACCCCAACTCCTTTCATGAGGACTTTGTGCCTGCCCCTGCTTTGGATTATCCGAGACACAGGCTGTTTGTTACCTGCTTTGTATCTGCAGCATCGCTCCTTTAAACGCTGTTGTGAAGCACACACTGCATCCTGAGATGCTTTAATCACCAGTATTGTCATCTAATGACAGGTTTAAGGCTGTCACAGCTGTCAGATACCCCTGCAGGAGCACCCCAGCCGCCGGGCAAGGGGGGGGCAAGGGATAGAGACAGGCAGAGCCCAGGCGTGCGGTCCTGTGTCCCGCTCAGTGTCCTCCCCCAGCCACACAAGGGGTGACCAGGGAACAGCTCGGACCGGGCCCGGCCCCGCTGCCTGCCCTGGCACCCCGCCCTCCGCTGCAGTGTCAGGGTGCTCTGCGCAGGGAGCAGCCCCAAGGGAGTGCATCCCCCCCCCGAAAGGAGTGCATCCCCCGCCCAAAGGAGTGCATCCCCCCCCCAAGGGAGTGCATCCCCCGCCCAAAGGAGTGCATCCCCCCCCCCAAAGGAGTGCATCCCCCGCCCAAAGGAGTGCATCCCCCCCCCAAGGGAGTGCATCCCCCCCCGAAAGGAGTGCATCCCCCCCCCAAGGGAGTGCATCCCCCCGAAGGGAGTGCGACCCCCCCAAGGGAGTGCATCCCACCCCAAGGGAGTGCATCCCCCCGAAGGCAGTGCAACCCCCCCCCAGGGGAGTGCATCCCCCCCAGGGGAGTGCATCCCCCGCCCAAAGGAGTGCATCCCCCCCCCAGGAGAGTGCATCCCCCCGAAGGGAGTGCATCCCCCCCCCAAGGGAGTGCATCCCCCCGAAGGAAGTGCATCCCCCCCAAGGGAGTGCATTCACCCCCCCCAAAAGGAGTGCATCCCCCCAAGGCAGTGCATCCCCCCCCCAAGGGAGTGCATCCCCCCCAAGGGCGACACTCGGGGTGCATCCCCCTGAGGGCCCTTCTGGGGACCGTTCTCGGCGGGGCATCTCCCCGAGCGACTTCCCCTGCTACGGGGGGAGGCATCCAACCCGGGGAGCCCCCCACAGAGAGGGCAGCCGCAGCCTCTGCGGGATGTCCCCGGTCTGGTTCACCCTGCGGGGTGACCCCGAGCTGACGGGGAGGGGGATCCCGCTGTGCCTGGGCCGACGGCGCCGCGATCATGCGCAAACCGCGGAACCCCCCCCCCCCCCCCCGCGACCCCCCGCCCCCCCCGGGCCGCTCCCTCCCGCTGCCGCCCCGCGGTGTCGGTGCCCGGGCCCCCCTACCTGCGCTCAGCAGCGCGGAGAAGGCGAGAAGGAGACACAAGAAGCTGCTGCCGGCCATGTCGCGGCGGGGCTGCGCATCCGCTGCGCGTTGGGCCGCCTGTCTGCGCGGGGGCGGGACGAGGCGGGCGCTCGGAGCCACCGCCCCCCGATCCCGCTGCCCGGCCTCTATCCCGGCCCCTGGGGTGCTCAGCCCCGCCACCGGACGCTGCCACCGCCCTTCCCGTTGCGACGGAAACTCATTCCTGCCTCCCCGGCATCTTCCAGCCGGCTGTGCGCCCTGTCTGCCCGCTGAGCTCAGCCCTACATTTCCCTACCGAAATGGGGAGAATCCGCGCTGCCAACAGCGACGAAGATGCGGAGGAAACCCGTGCGGGGGGCTGCGGGAGGTGCGGGGCGGGGAGGGCCCGGCAGGCAGCACCCCCGGGGGCTCTGTGGGCTCTGTGTGCCGGCGGGCAGGACCCCCCTGGGGCTCAGTGTGTGCCACAGGGGGTGGTGGTGCCGGTTTGGGGGGGATGGTGCAGGCGTCTGTGCTCTGCCTCGCTGCAGCAATTTCACCCTTTTAATGCCGAGTTGCGGGAACGGCAGAAATGTTGTCTGGAAGCGACCTCTGCAGGTCTCCAGCCCAAACGCCTCTCGGAGCGTGACCTGGGGACAGTAGGTCACATCAGCCAGGGCTTTGTCCGCTGGGGACTTGAAACCCTCCAAGGATGGAGGCTCCCTCAGCTCCCTGGGTCACCCATGGCGGTGCAGCCCCACTCTCTAGTGAAGGGGATTCCTCTGAGGCCAAGCTGACCCTCCCTGTGACCCTGGCGGCTTCTTTGGCCACCACCCCCTGTTGTGTCGCCTGCTACGGCTGAAAACATTTTGGCTCTGTCATCACAAGTGCCCTTAAGTAGCTGCAAGCTTTAATTAGATCTGCCCTCAGCCACCTCCTTGACGAAGCAAACAAACTGTTCCTTGCAGTTCATATGCATCAGGTGCTGGACTCTTTCTGCTGTATCTCTTAAATGTCAGGAGGGAAATGTTAATAATACAGTGGATATATTCTTTGTTAATATTTATATCTTGTTTCACTATAGAAAAGAGGGTGGGGGTGCAGCCTATATTTAGGAGGAACTTCTAAAGGCTTACTGGGGACTGAAAGCATGAAGAAATGTCTGGGTTGTCCTGGTCTTACCCCCACTTTACAGCATCTGGGAGATACTGCTGTACCCAGTTGCTCCAGCAGAGTGTCGGGACTGCCACGGGTTCAGAAAATGCTTTTTGTCCTTGGTGGGAACATCACTTGAAAAGCCAGTGATCTAACAGACCATGGAACAGTCACGGTCCTCGTTAGAAGTGCCCAGGCTGAAGGATCTAATGGAATAGCAGTGGGAGAAATGCTCTATTGCTGATTTTCATCTGTGGCCACTAGCAGATTGCAGGCTCCTAAGCTCCACAAACCTTTAGAGAAGGTCTCTAAAACCCAGATCAGAGCAGGTTTCAGTAATGCAGCGTAGCTCAATGCTCTTTTATCATGCCATGGGAGCTGCAGGCAGTTCTGTACTCTGAGATTCCTGCAGCAGCTAACGGGACGAACAGGGGCCTCTGGTCACAGAGAAGTTGAGCTGGAGGAGGTGCGGTTCAACTACAATACAAGGCCGCTTGTGCCTTTACAATATTGCCTCTCTTTCTATTTAGACAGGGACAAATTTAGGATTACAGTCCCGTTCGAGTCAAACTGAGGGAAAGTAGCAGGACGGCGGCTGTACCTTCCCAGTCTGGTTCCCCAATAACCTCTCCGTAGGCTATTTGCATTTCAATGGCTTTCCAAGCCTTTGGTAATTGTTGGGGGAGGAGGCGGGTAAAAAGGCTATTATATTAGAGTTAGATCAGCTTTAGCAAGCCTGAAGGCATGAGAGAGCATCGCAGCAGCTGATGCAACCCGTGACAGGATATTGTTTGCTGTTCGGTGTGAGCCCGGGGTGCGCACCAGTGCTTGTGAGTTGATTCATAATTACAAAGAAATGTATGAATGTAGCGTTTAATTGGCAGGAAGACAGCAGCGGTGCTGCTCTCGGAAGCTGGAGGGGAACGGGGCGGTACGAGCCGGGAATTCATGTTGGAACCACTCGATAAAACCCCTCGATACCCACGGGTGCCACCCTGGCCCTCATGGCCAGCCGGAGCTGGGGCCGTGTGTGGCGGGCACAGGTTGTGTCTTTAAGGGAGAGGAAGCCCAAGGCAGCTGGAGAGCCTGGGCAGGGGCCAGCAAGTGACTCAGCATCGCCTGACCTGCCCCTAGCAGCCCAGGCTATTCTTGGTTCGGGGTGTGTTTAAGGCAGGCAGTCCCGGCTAAAACGCTCCCAGTTGCTCCCAGTTGCTCCCAGTACAGGATGTGTCTGCGCCGGGGCTGGAGCATCCCACACCTTGCTGTTGTCTGGGAGCATCCCACACCTTGCTGTTGTCTGGGAGCATCCCACACCTTGCTGTTGTCTGGGAGCATCCCACACCTTGCTGTTGTCCGGGAGCATCCCACACCTTGCTGTTGTCTGGGAGCATCCCACACCTTGCTGTTGTCCGGGAGCTCTGGCTTCCCCTTGGATCGCTTTCCTCCAAACTCGATGGGGCTGCCACCTTTTAATTTTCTTCTCTTGAACTAGATTAAGGCTGTAATCTCGAAACAGCGGAATAAACAACCATCGGAGAAATTTCAGTGAGAAAATACACTTTCTTCCCACTCTGTTTTAGCAGGTATCACGCTTAACTCTTCTTTCTGCCTTTGCAAATCTGCTCGCAGGGCTTAGCACGCTTTTGCCTCTCTGAGCAAAAACACGTTTAAAGGGAAGGGGGAACGTTGATCAGGGAAGGTAATGACGGGTCAGACAAAAGTCTAATTTAGAATCTTTTTCTTCCTAAATTTATCAAAATACTTTAGCATGCTCAGAACATGTAATCTGTTAGATCTCGGAGCCCCTCGCAGGCACTAATCAATTACCTTTGATAAGTGATGGACACATAAAAAACATCAATTTAGCTGTTACTGAAATGCTGATGTTTTAAACACAGAATGAGCTGTCATGTAGCAATGCACAGCCTTGCCATACAGTTACCTATGATGGAAACTGAAAATACTATTCACAATTTAAAATGAGCAACTTCAGAGGCTGAATTACATTTCTACCTGTGCCCATCTCCTGCGGGAGGTACTGTTGTTTAATGGCCCTGGTTTTGAATACACCAGTTCCTTTCTAAGTAAAAAATTTGCTAAAGTGTTCGTCTTTTTAATTCCCTTGTGAAGCTGGAATGCAACTGGTTAAATTTTCTACAGGTCTTGTTTTCTAAAGTGCTGATTAAAGTTATGGTCCCGGTGGTTCCTTTAAAAAACAAAAAAACCCCAAACAAGAAAACCCAACAAAGCAAAGCAAACAAACAACAATAAAACCCCTAAAACATAACAACACCAAACAAACAAACAAAACCCCAAGAACAACAAAAATGCAGGCAATAGTATGAGACGGGAAGGCTGCAAGCAGCACTGCAGCCAAGGGCTCAGGGATGTTCCCAGTCCCTCCCCTTAGGGCTGCAGCAGGGAGGTGAGGGCAGGAGCAGGTTCCCCCGGGTTGGTTCTGGTCCTGTGCCAGTGCTGAGATCCAACAGACTTTCCTCCTTCAACGCCAGCAGCTGAGGGAGGTGTCTGGGGGGGCTTTGGGCTGTTTTCCCCCCAGGATGCTGTGTCTGGCTGCAGTGCCTTGCCTGGGGGAGCTCCCCATACACAGACGTGTTCTGCTTCTCCCCGCCTGCCAAGTGCCGGCTACTACTCGTTGTAACCATCTTCTCAGAGAGCCTCTGGTCTTGCTCCTTGCAGAACTGATGCATGGGAGGATATTTGTACAAGCTACTTTTAAATATATCTTTTCTCTGCCTAAATGAGATGTCTCGACTTCTGCTATAATCAAAGGGTGAGAGGAAGGTTCCTAATTACCGTGCTCTGAATCACACCCTAGAAGATCCCTTGTCTATACAGGGAGCTTGGGCACCTTATGTCGGTGCTTAAAATGGGTCTGAATATTCCCTGTTCTGTGCTGAGTCTTCCACTGCTACTGCAAACAAATACAGAACCTCCTCACCTTGTGTAAATCAGATGTTTCAGCTGCACTCTTAAAGGAGAAATGTTAGTAGAACTCAGATGGAAATTAACTGGAGAGCGCATTTATTTTTGGCCAGTCCCCTGGGAACACCTGCCAAGCACTACCTCTCATTTCAAGCCTGGCTGTTCCTGCTGAGAAAGTCTGATGGATCTTGGAGTCTGGGTCAAGGTGAGTGCCTGGCTCTTCATCAGCTGTCTGTGCCATTTAAAAGGCAGAGAGTAAAGCAAGCTAAGCAGCAGATTGGGGTGAGGAAAGGTGTGCTCGTGCTAGAGAGCACAGGAGTGAGAAGAAGCAGGACTGCCTGGGTATGGTTTATGTACTGAGTAAATGCACCTGCTGGTCCCTCAGGATCAGTGTACAGTTTTACAATAAAAGTGTCGAGTCCTAAATTAAGTACAGAAAATTAATTCTGGCCTTGTCTACTCGAGGATGACAGCCAACTGGTTAAAACAAGGCCAACGAGCACCTGCTTGAAACCAGAGTAACTCACAAGCCATGGTGCCTACTTAAAGGGTTTCCCAGAGTCATTAAAGTTGTGTGGACATGCTCAAGTGTCAGTGATGGGGATTCAGCACCAGGTGGATCAGGCTCTCCCCTTCCATGGGAACATGGCCAAAGTATGCAGAGGGATGTGCCTGGTGGTTCCCAGTTCCAAATGGGAGCTGCAACAGCCAGGCTGTCTCCTCTCCTGCTTCCTGGTGCCATGTTCTGTCCGGCACTGGGCACTGCACTGCTCCTCTGGCAGGACACAGGCAGGGATGTTTGGGACTTTATTTTCTCAGAATAATTGTGATCTCAAATGGAAGCATTTGAGGGCATTGGGGTCAGTTCACATCTTTTTCAAATGCCTTAGAAACTCATGTTTGTTCTCTAGATTCCTGAAAAACAGAAAAACCTAGTGTTTTCTGTTTTGGGTTTTTGGTTGGTTTGTTTTGTTTTGTTTTGTTTTTTTTTTTTTTTGTGGTTTTTTGGTTTGGTTTTGGTTTTTTTGTTTGTTCTGTATTGTTTAAATTTTTCACTAGGAACAGAAATTGCTGGCTGAGAATCCAAGACTTGAACCCAAAGAAAACATGTCTCAAAAAGCAGCATTACTGCTCTGGCCAAGGTTTACTTTTTTCCCAGCCTACTCCAGGAGTCTGCAGAATCCAAAAGGGGCTACAGAATGTAAGGTGACATCCAGTAGATCAACAAACAGCTGTAAAAGAGCTTTCCTGCCTTTCCCAGCAGTTAATAACTTTGTTGCACAGAACTTAGATTTTCAGAAAGACCTCATGTGTTTTTTGGCTGACCGAGGGTTGGCGAGGAATGTTCATAGTTATGAACGGGGAGAAATTTTTTTGTAAAGAGAAAAAAACCCCAAGCCCTCAAACAAACTTACTTTCACTCAGGTCTTTGTTCTGGCTGCTGAAAGTGTGCAGGATTACCAGTAGAAACGAAGCCTTATTCAGTCTGAGAAGTGTGGAAATTTGAGTGCAGAACAGGTGTTGTCAGGCAATTAAGGTGCCTGCTTTTGGTTTTTGTTTTTTTTTTCACTTGCATTGAACAGGCATGATCTATGTGGCTGGGTCAGCACAGTGGAGTGGTGGGCACTGGCAAAGAGCAGGTATGGCTCCTGATGCTGCGTGGGAGGAAAGCAATTTGGTTGCCAAATCCTGGATGCTGGCCCTTAGAGAAGAGAAATTACTATCTTCTTGGCTCCTGGTCCTAAAGGACACTTTTAGTACAGCTAAATTGTACATGTCCTTTGGGAAGGGTTTTGAGGCCAAAACTACTAAAAAACTTTCATCTAAATGCAGTCTTAAGAAATTACCATGGTCTCGATCTATTATGCACTCTGTTTTGTACAATGTTATTCCACTTTTACAAATAAAGTTTTGCTTGTTTACTCATCATTCTACCTGTAATGGAAAAATTCCATCAAGTGTAATAACAGAAGTTATGTTCAAGAAAAGGAAACTAACAATTATAAAGTCCAGAAACTTTGGAATTGTTCTTAAGTTATTGTGTGTGGGTTATGTTTTTTTAACCATGCCCTAAAATTTTGTAATTGGGCTGTGATTTTACACAAAGTTTTGTTAGAGATTCAAAATCCTATCAAACAGTGCTCATGTGTCTGGTACTTTCTCTATGACTCTCCTGTAAATGTGAGAGTGAGTTAGGGACTCCAATGTTGGAGATGGGACAAGTTTTACTCAGACCAGTGCACAGTTGTTTCCTCGTTGGGGCTGTTCAGGCTCAGTACAGGCTGGTAATGTCTACCACATTATTTGGGAGGTATGAAATTGATGTTTTTATGGGGGCCAATTTTCTTTTTATCAAACCCTGGGGGCATATATTAAGTGCTGTTATGTATGAATTAAAAATAGGAAAATTCTGTAAAATTCAGGATCTTTTTCCATAGTTTTTGCTGTGCTCTGGACCTGGTTCTTGGGCTGGCCTCCACTGAATGGTGTATGTGACCTGGTAGACCTCGTGGCAACATGAGTCAGTGTGGAAGGGTTCACTCAACCCACTCCTTAATGAGGTTATTTACTTACAAACCCAGTACCATCTGCTGATGCTTCAGAGTCAATCTCCACGTGTAGCAAAACTCCAGGGCTAGCAAAAAGTGGTGCTGGTGGGTGTTTAAATGCTGACTTAATGAAGAGTAAAAGATGTGACACTGTTTTGACATGTGCCTGAAGTGATCCCAATTTATGCTTGTACAGCTTTGAAATTTTTTTCCTATCTTAATTTTAACTCTTTTCCTTTCCCCCTTACTGTTGCTGTAATGATAACACCTTCCTTCTCTTACCCTTCCTTCTTTAACATCTTCTTGAGTTTGGGTCATGTAATACCCTTGTTCCATCCCATCCAGGCCTGTGTTGCAGTGGGATGCAGGCAGCAATAACAAGTTTAATCAGATGCAAGGAGCAAACTCTACCCAGGAGTGGGCTGACACAGTGGGCAGGGCTCTCTCTGCAAGAGGGTGACTGAGAAGAATAAATCCTGCCCACAGCAAAGACAGAATGGACTCTGTGCTAGCACAGGAGCTGGCAGGAAGCACGTGTGTGCATGGATCTACTCAGATCTAACAGAATTCAAGTGAAATTTTGTCCTCTGCTTGTCAGTCTGAGTGCTCTGGGGATGCGTGGAGGGGAACTATCTTTATGCTAAAGATCTTGCCATCAAAACAGACTCAGTGCTAGACCATAACATAACCAACTTCCATATCCAGACAGAATTCCCACTGATGTCAAAGGTTTCATTTCCACTGAGAAATTCGTAAGCGCTGCAGATTTTGGAATATTATCAACAATAGAACAAAAGTCTGAACTTTGGTTTCCCTGCTGTTGTCATGTGAAACACTTAGGGGTGACTAAAAGTGTAAGTCTCTGTTACTCCTTCATTTTGTTCATTTGATGGTGGAATTGCTGTCTGCTCGGGTAATTGATTTCTCCTGCTGTGCTTGGGTCTTTCACACAAAGCTGGGGAGTGGGGGGAAGTCTTAGAGTGAGACAATGTCGTGTGGACCCACAAAAGTTGTTAGAGGGACCCGGGGTAGGTGAGAGGTTCTAAAAGTTGGTTTATTGTTTAAAAATGGTTTTCCTGTAGAGTCCCAGTGTGTGTGCTCCTGCAGAGTCAGTGGTCAGAGCAGCTGAACAGCAAGGAACTTGCTGACTTGCTTGGAAACCCATGATGAAATTCTGTGACAATTCACTGTAAGCAAGTTTGTA
The DNA here is from genome assembly GCA_023637945.1 of Phaethornis superciliosus. Taxonomy (NCBI): domain Eukaryota; kingdom Metazoa; phylum Chordata; class Aves; order Apodiformes; family Trochilidae; genus Phaethornis; species Phaethornis superciliosus. The sequence goes on from JAJQWJ010000015.1 coordinate 12,499,833, forward strand.
ACTTGTGAGGAAGCTGTCTCTTTCCCATTTAAAGCCGTCAGACCTTTCTACCATTGGGGTGAGGTTTGTGCTGTCTCCTGTCTCCACTCTGGGACCTCAGCCTGCTCCTTGGACTCTGTTGCTGTCCCTGCCAGTCAGGCCATGAGGTTTTCTTCAGCAAATTGAACTGATGATAATTAAATTTCCATTCCTTCATTGTGAGCCAACTGCAGAAGTGTAAATATGGTTACTGCTGTTTTACAGGTGAGGGGCAGACTGGTGGGGAGAAACATGATTTGCCTGGAGAGCTCAGCCCCGTGGCCATGCTGTGAACCGAGCAGCTTGCACTGATGGGATGACCCAGGAGAGTCTGGGGAGAGGGATCCCATGTGTTATTGCTGCTCCAGGAGAGGGCAGGGGACCCCAAAATGCCACCTGCTTCACTCTGTGTGGAACAACACCAGCTTCAACTCGTGTGTCTTTAAGCTGTTGCATTGCTAGTGACATGAGTGGCTGTGGTTTGCCTTGTGCAGGCTGGCAGCATCTGGAGGCCAGGCTGGTAGGGCTGGTGCCAGGTGTTAGGGACAATGCTCACCACAGTGAGTTCTTCCCTTCTTAGCATCTCTCTGTGGCCTAGGACAGTGCTTGGCCCCATGCTGCTCGTTGCATAAAGGCCATAAAATGGCCCATGTCTTCTGGCATGTTTCTGTGTGTTGTGCCTCCTTGGGAAAGCTCTGTGCTGTGAGCCCACTGTCTTCCAGATGCAACGTCTACCATCCCTGCTCCTCCCGGTGGAGCCAGCACTGTCCCTGGTGGGAGTGTTTGCTACATCAAAGCCCTGGTTTGTGCTGCGAGCCGATGATTTCTCTGGTATATTTACACTTGTAAAGGAAGATTTTTTTTTCCCCTTGTAAATATCACGGCACTTCTGTTGCTTCTGTGCTGGCCCATCTGTGCACCATTTTCACTTGTACTGACTCATGTTCACAGAGTAGTAAGAGCCGTCTCTAAGTGTTTTAATTTCTGCATTAGAGTGGCCCATTTGGCTTTTTCAGCTACTTCCTAGGCATTTGGGTGCCAGGTTTTCTTTTTTCTTAATATCCCTGGTCTGTATTGTGTTGGTATAGATTTTAATGTACTAGTTTGCATTTTTTTGTTCCGATTTTTCAAGACTTCCTATGCTCCTGGGATTTGTTCTCTGTACCAAGATGTGCTTTCTACATGTTTTCTGCGTGGCCAGAAGTCACTGGGTGTGTAACCCCTCTGAAAGGGGGCTTAGTCTGTCATAAAATTTCAAGTTCAGCTATTCCAGAAGAAGGAAATAATAGATTAAGGCTGTCCATGAGATTCCATTCAGGCCCATTGAGTTGCACTGTGCTATTTTTAATGCGTGATCATTTACTCATTTTCTCCACCACCATCTCTTTGGGTAACCAGAGTAGACAGCAGCTGTTTACTGAGCAACTCCTAAATATTTTGCCTTGTCTTCACTGATCCATGTGCACCCAGAGTTCTCTTCATTGTCCACAGGTCAGACCTTGCTCTGGAGATAGGCTGATCAAAGGCTCATTTTAGTAACTATCTCCCTGGCGTTCACAGAGCTGTAGTGTCCATGTGATTGCTCACCTTGAACTGTTTCTCAGTTCTCTTCTGGCCTCTGCAACTGAAGGGGAAATTTGCATTGAAATCCCCACCAAGCCCTGCAGCTGTAGGAACATCCTTGTTCATTGGTCAAACGCCACATGCATTGCCTCACCAGTGTGTCTGGCACAGTGGGACATGGAGATGGCTCAGCACTGAGAACAGTCAAAACAGCTCCTGTTTCATGTGTAAACAGAATAAATATATATATATATACACACACACGAGGCTAAAACCACCCAAATTTCCCCATAATACCAGAGGAAATGGCTAGTGACCTGCTACATCTCTTAGACACACATATCTGTGGGACCAGATAGGATCCACAAAAGGGTACTGAGGGAGGTGCTGGAAGTGATCACCAAGCCACTTTCTATCATCTGACAGAAGTCCTGGCTGACCAGGAGATTGACAAACCAGCTGAGTGGAGATCAGCAAATGTGATCCCCATTTACAAGAAGGACCAGAAGGAGGATCTGGGGAACTTCAGGCCTGTCAGCCACGAGGTGCTGGGGAAGGTTATGGAGTAGGTCATCCTGAGTGCCATCACATCACATACAGAACAACCAGGTGATCAGATCCAGACAGTGTGAGCTCATGAAAGTTGGGTCCTGCTTGACTAACCTAATCTCCCTCTATGACAAGGTGAACCTCTTAGTGGATCAGGAAAAGGCTCTGTATGCTGCCTGCTGAGACTGTAGTAAAGTCTTTGGCATTTTCTCACAGCATTCTCTTGGAGAAACTGTCTGCTCATGGCTTGGATGTATGTACACTTTTCTGAGTAAAAAAAATGGCTGTCTAACAAGGCCCAAAGAGTTGTGGTGAATGGAGTTAAATTGAGCTGGCAGCTGGTCACACATGGTGATTCCCAGCACTCAGTGTTGGGGTCAGTTCTCCTTAATACATTGATCAATGGTCTGGATTAGAAGATCTAGTACGCCCTCAGTAAGTTTGCAGATGACACCAAGTTCAGCAGGAGTGTTGATCTCCTTGAGGGTAGGAAGGCTCTGCAGAGGGACCTGGACAGGCTGGATTGATGGGACAAAGCCATTTGTATGAGGTTCTATAAGTCTCAATGTCAGGTCCTGCACTTGGGTCACAACAACTCCATGCAACACTCCAGGCTTGGGGAAGAGTGGCTGAAAAGCTGCCCAGAGAAAAAGGACCTGGTCCTGTTGTTTGACAGCCAACTGAACAAGAGCCAGCATGTGCCCAGGTAGCCAAGAAGCCCAAAAGCATCCTGGCTTGTATCAGAAATTGAGGTCAGCAGGACTAGGACAGGGATTGTGCCCCTGTATTTGGCACTGGTGAGGCCACACCTCAAGTACTGGGTTCAGTTCTGGGCCCCTCACTACAAGAAGGACATTGAGGTGCTGGAGTGAGTTCAGAGAAGGGCAACAAAACTGGTGAAGGGTCTGGAGCACAAGTCCTGTGTGGACTAAACAGCTGGAGTTGTTTAGCCTGTAGAAAAGGAGGCTAAGTGGACAAGAGGAATTGGCCTCAAGTTGTGCCAGGGGAGGTTTAGATTGGATATTAGGAAAAATTTCTCTACTGAAAGGGCTGTCATGGCCTGGAACATGCTGCCCTGGTAGTGGTTGGTTCACCATCCCTGGAGGTATTTAAAAGACATGTAGATGTGGTGCTGAGGGATATGGTTTAGTGGTGGACTTGGTAGTGCTGGCTTAACAGTTGGACTTGATGGTCTTAAAGGTCTTTTCCAACCAAAATGATTCTTAATTATGATCCTTTCCCCCCCCTGGGAATATGAGAAGGCATGTATTTCTCAGCAGTCAGGTCTGCCAGTGTTTCAAGGTACTACTTTTAGAAGCATGGAGATGTGAAGCCATTTCAGTAAATGACAAAAAGATCCTTTTAACAGGGGTAAAAGAGTCTTAACTTGAGCCATTTCAGTTGAAATAAAAAAGTTTTGCCTGTGGCCAAACCCAGATGGAGAAACTTTCAGCCCAAACAATTAATTAAAGATGAAGTTATGAGCAACCAAAAGCAGAGTTATGCAATAGTCAACTGTAATTACAGTGGTTTTGTCAACTCTGCCTATAACATTGACATATGGGTCAGTGGAAGTTCTTGGGTCATTGTCTCAGGAAGATGCTTTTTGTAGAGCTGTCTATAAACCACTGATTGCTGATTTGAGGAGATGGGAGTAAGCGTTCCACATCAGAAAGAATCTGCTTCTGAAAGATGTATTAGCTGGTGACTTTCAGGGCAGTGTCTTCTGTGTGTTCAGTATTTACCCCGGGTCAGGTTTTTCTGGGCTATTATGTTTCTGTCACACGTGGAAGGAAGGGCATAATGAAGAAGGAGCCTCCTGTGATGGAGAACAGCTCAGGCATGAGGGAGGTGGGATGGCAGAGATATATGAGGCTGATCCCATCTGCAATATCTCCACCTGGGGAAGGCTTTCCAGGGAAACTGGAAGGTAACCTCCTGATGAAGGAGGCTGTTGGTTGTGAAAGCAGTTCCTTGCTTAGCAGGGAGGACACACCAAGACTTGAGGTGGGTCCTGAAGGAAAGGTGCCTTGTAGAAATGTTCATGCCACACACAATCATGGGCAAGCATTTTAGAAGCTTGCACACAGGGGAATGTTCTCACCTCTGTCAGCTGCTAAATTGAGCTGCCTGTGAACTCTCAGCAGTAGAGGCAGTGCTGACAAACAGTCATCATCGGCGATGAAAGGACTGCAGGTGAGAGGAAATTTTGTGGGAGGAGATCCTGCTCTGTATTTCTTGTGGAAACCATAATTATGTGATTCAGCTTAGAGAGGTATGAGGGTTTCCAGTGTAAGCTAGAAAAACTGCTTAGGGAAGCATCCTATGGATGAGGCTGCTCATTCAGACCTTATCTGTTCATTCGGGAGCATGGAAATCTTAGCACTCCACCTTATCTCTTCTCCCCTGGGGAGATCAGTGTTGAGAGAGTTTGACCTCTTGCTTACCATTTCAAATCAAAGCCAGTGTAATAGTGGCTTTGGCCATGCAGTGCCTCAGTCGCTTAATGAAATAATCTTATTCCCTGCCCTTAAGGGTAGATATGTGTCTTGCCAGAATACCACTTAAGTGATACCTGGAGGATAGTTGTAACGAAGCAGAGCTATGGCAGAAACATTTTCTCTTCCTGCAGGCTTTCCCTGCAGGTGTAGAGGTTTGGATGCTTGAAGTAGTGAAAGTTTGTCCCTCTGCTTCGAGGCGGCTCTTGTTTTGTGGACAAAGAGGATCTGTGCTGTTTCTGTGCTCACTCCTGGGCTTTTGCGTTTCCCTGCAGATTTAAGTGAAGTTTTAAATCAAAGGAAATTTAGAACATTCAGCATAAAGAGATCCCAGATCCAGATGGGTGTTCTCCTAAACACCTTCGCCTGGGTGCCAGCAGAGGAGTGTCCCTACAAAGGGCTCTCAGCCAGATCAGGCCCATAATCTGTTTTGCTTTCTCACACTTGGAACTGGTATATTTTAAAGAATATCATGCGGCAAATGTGGCAAAGGGGAAAAATTGTTACAGGCTGTATTTGGCAGAAAACCAGCAAAGATAAAATACCATACGTTCTGTGCAATGAGCTCCTACATAAATGATTCATTCACTAGAACACAGCTGGGGTCAACACCTTCTATATGAATAGGCCAAAGCTATGCAAATATTTTTATGTGGATTTTCTTAAAAAAAAAAAAAAAAAAGAAAGAAGAAGACAATATATTCTGTTTCAATAAAAAAGCTCTTTATCTATGTAACTTTTAAGAACCAAAATCCCACAAGAACAGTGTCACTGTGTTATACACATATATACAACAGCTGAATAGCTGGAAAATGACAAGATTTGCCCTAGAGATGCAAATTCTGAAAAGATGGCTTGTTTTCCTCTGCATTGCCAGCCAAGTCTGTTCTACAAATTGTGTGTGGTGGAGATCACACTATTTCAAAATATCAAATTGCTAATTAAAGAAACTACTCAAGGAAACTTTCCAGTAGAACAATATATGCAGTGGGATAATAGTAGTCACTATTTCTTTAATGAGTTTCTTTCCTAACCAGAATTTCTTACAATACATTCAGTGCAGCCATTCAGTTAGATTATTATGAATCACATGTGTATTATTTCTGATTCAGTATTAACATAAAAACTTCTGATGAACCATAGTATTACAAAAACAGGTCTAGTGTATAGAATGGCAATATCACTCTTGCAGATAAAAGCCTGAAAATGAAGGTCCTTATGCAGCAATACAATTTAATGTGTTAGTTTCAAGGCTTAATATGCTAAGGTGCTGAGAAACTACAGGTCCATCTGAAATCAAGAAGAGCAGAGTGTCTCTGGATGGTCAGATTTGTTGATCTGCATCATGAGCATTGCTCTGCAGTGCACCATTGTAGGATCTGAATCAGCAAAAGGTAACAGGAGGGATAAACCTTTCTTCGTGGGTGTTGAGTTGGAGATTTTCTTAAATATTTACATTTTATGTAAAGCAATCTAGCAATGTCATTCCAGAGATGGTGTGTAAAAGCCCTAGTGAAATGATGAGGGTACTCCAAGTAAAGCAAAAAATAGTTTAGTTGTGTAGCACAGAGAAGAGTGTGAAAAGTAAGAGATCTCTTCCCCCTTCTGTGAGAGGATAGTGGTGAAAATATTCCCTTCAGGTTCTGAACAGTAGTTGACATAATGAGGTGGATGTGCAAAAATATTCCAAGAAGATGGCAGCTTTTTTGGTGTCTTGGTGGTGGTAACTAAGTGCCTCATTCTTGCTGTTTCCTTTTCTCTGGTGAACAAGAATGACTTTTTGATCTGGGGTTTTGCATTCCCAAGTAGCCATTCTTCATATTCCCATCAAGTAAAGAGAGCAACCAACCTTTGAAAGCCAAGAACACAAGAGCTTCCTAAGTATAAAAGTAAGGCTTTTCCTTCTAATATATTTGGAGTGGTTACCAGGCATTAGACTAGTCCTTGATTAGTCCTTGGTTTGAATGATATTATTTCACGCACAGTTTTCCTGAAGCTTGTGGAAATGACTGTTCTCCAGCTGCCTTAAAAATCTCTCTGTAGCCTCTGGTGCTCTGAATGACTTAGCCTCTTCTTTATGATCAGATTCAATTATAATGGCAGCGTTTGTATAATGGCTTTGGATGATTCTTCCATAGCTGATCCTTGCCCTGCTGCTGCTTACTGTGACTCTTCTGCATTACCTTGCTCCAACTCCCATTTCTTTGCAAATAAGAACTGAAAAAAAAAAAAAAATCAGAAAAAAAACACTTGGAAGAGGACAGCAGCTTGGTTTGGCTGCTATCTGAAGCCAGGGCAGCCAAAGCCTTCAGGTGGGGGATCAGCACTTCTCTGTTCTATGTTCTACACTAGCTTGTAATAAAAAGATCAGAGAATTTCAGTATGGGAGTTAATATGTTTCTCCATCCATTGTGGCCAGCAGAACTGTGCCAGGATGCTGTTTCCTCTGTGTTTATTGCAGATGGGCTCCTCTGTTAGGAAATTAATTTGTTTCTAAACATCAGTAGGACAATACTGTGGTATGACTGGGTAAGCCATTGTTTCTGTTGGGTTTTTTTTGGCATCTAAGCTTCACTTGAATCTTTGCCATGAGAGTTAGTGACCTGGTGAGCCATTTCCAAATATGACCTCTGCTATGACTGAGGTCAGGGGATACAGGGGATACAGATCATCTTCCCATGTGTCCAAAGCACCCTGTCTAATACTGAGAAAAATATTGCAGTCTAACAGGTCAGACTTCACTCATCAGGCCCAGACTTGGCTCTTTCGTCTCTCATGTCTAACAGGCAAGCCAAAATCTCAGTCCAATCACTGCTGCCCTCAGCACTTCCAAAATGTGGGTTGGATGTGGATTCTGTCTGCTGGGCAAATTGTTAGTCAATGTTTTAAGAAGCAAATACATGTTGATGGTGGGACTTCTTTATCCCAGGAAGAAGCCAGGAAAGAAAGATGGGAAGGATCAAAGACCAGTGTACATGTAAGCCCTCATCAGAGCCATCTTCAGGCACCTTCTCTCAGTCTGGAAGGCATCATATTGGATCTGTTAGTTACCGGTCTGGGAAGCTGTTTACACCTGAAAGGTGGAAAGGGTAGAGGGAAGTTGGTGAAGGACAGCAAGTGACCAAATAATACCTCACCATTGGCCATGGATCCCTTTGTTTTATCTTGTTTGGTGATGGGTATTCCCACACCACCTCAGATGTTCTCCTCTCTTCTGCCATGCAGAACATTGCTCTTTGCATCTCAGTGGTTTTATTCTCCTCCTTATCTAATTTTAATTAAAGCTGCTTTCTCTCCTCCCTTCTCCCCCCCCCCCCCCCCCCCCCCCATATATGATCAGCTGAAGAAAAATGAGCTGGTAAGTCATTGTTTTTACCACTTTGGCAGCAAACGAATGTTATGTCTGGCACGCTCGGCACCAAGTCAGAAAATGAATCAGCAGCTGTTGTGACAGAAGCTTTTTCCTGAATGGGGAAACAGAGACAAAAAGAAAAGAGGCCAAGGAGAGGTTTCTGCACTGGGCATTGCCAGGCCCCTGCTGCCATGAGGGATGTTTTTGCCCTTCACTGGGGAAGGCAGCCTGGCCACTGGAAATGGCAGCCTGGCCACTGGAAATGGCAGCCCAGCTACAGGGGTAGGAAGCCTTTGCCCCCAGGTATCCCAGCCCTTGCAGCAGGTAAGGCAGCCCTCCCTCTCAGCATGGTGGCATGGCCAGAAGGTGACATTTTGTGACTGTGTGGGCTGGGGGATGCTTCCCATGTCCAGGTCCAGGAGGGGAGCAGCAGGATGAGCTGCCCTGGCAGCTGGTGGCTTAGGTTGAGCAAGAGGGAACAAAAGCCCTGCAGGTCTTCCTTGTCTTGGCCAGGGAGGTGGTAGGGTGTTTATGCAGGCACATTGGTGAAGAAACAAGTTATTTGTCCCAGGCCTGCACCATGGTATGGTTTGCTTTGTGCCCATCCATGAGAAAAGGATGAATTTGTGTCTTGATGGACTTTGACCTGTATTCAGTTGTTTTAAGTGGTTGCCTTGCAAGCATTATACACATCAATCTGTGAGCTGCAAGGTCTTAGGGGAAAGAGTGGTATGTGGTACCCCCAGATGATCCTCATCCCTTTTCCTTATCTAATGGTTGACTTCTCATAAAGACTCAATTTGCTTTGTGTCTTTTGGCATCTGCTGCTGCTTTCATGCTGAACATTTGAGGGTACATGGGAAACCCTTTTGACTAATATTATGGCCTTGTTAATATATTGCAAACTATTTCTACAGGAGAAGCATCAAAGTTTTATCTGCTAAATAAATATTACCAGGCTAAGCTAATATGCAGAGTAGGTCTGGAGGCATTGCCACACTGGAGCAGACACAGGGTCCAGCTGGAGAACAGTGCTGCACAGCTGGGCAATGAGGAAAACTGGAGCTTCAGTGGGTTTGTCTGAGAGACAACCAGCCTCTACATCTCCTTGGGAAGGGCTGCTTCTGCTAGGGTATTTTTAATGGGAACAACAGAGAACTGAGCCAGCTGAGCTGGTGACTTGCAACCTGAATAACTTCAGTAAAGTCCAAAGGGACAGCGTGTGGTTGTGAGTCCGGGCAGAGGTTGTCCTGGGTTCCTAGAGACAAATATTACAATATTTATAGCTCCTTTCATGCCAAATGGACAAATTACGTTTTTATCCTTCCCCTGCCACTATAAATTCCCTCCTCACTTCTGCAAAGCTGTGTGTGCTTTAACACCTGTCCTGGCCCATGCTACTGGTGCCACAGGTCGGATCAAGAGTTTCTTCCGTGGCACAGCTGGAGGGGCTCCTTCTGTCCCTGGTTTTCTCTTGCTGAGCAGCAGTGGTGTTCATAGTTCAGCCCATGGCCTCACCATGCCAGAAATCCCTCCTGGGTTTGGTCATGTATTGTCAGGGTTGGGGTGGGTTGTTTTATGTTAGTAGAACAGAGTACAACTATGGGAAGAATAAAGCTTACGGCCAGGTCTGTTTAATGTTTTGTATATGGACTGACAAGGTTTTCAGTGGAGTTGTATGCTCCTTATTTCCCTTTCAGCTTCTTTCACTCCAGTGCTAACTCCCTCACTCCAGTTAAAAAAAAAACCAAAACCCATTGGTTCACCTGCACTATAAAAACCTGCAGTCCAACAGTAAAACTCACCACAAAATGCCTACAACTCTGCATGGTTACCCAGCCAGAGAGAAAGAACATGGTACTGACAGTATGACCCAAAACTGTCCTGGAAAAGTGTTTGGATTAAGATTTGTTATTCACTGACCAAAGCACTGATGTGACAGTCACAGACTCAGACATACCAGTCCTCTGAGTCGAGCTTAGATAGGACAAAAAACCCCCAAACCTGTGGAAGAGAAAGGCTGCTCTAATAAGAATGTGCTTACTTTCTCTTTAACTTTGATTTTGTTTCTTGAATTGTATGACTGGTGTCTTTGCAATGAATCAAGAGAAACCCATTAGACATCACTTTCTAGGAACATTGCTTTTTGTTATTTCATTATATAATTTACTTTTGCATCTTGAACCTGATCCTGCAAAGCCTTTCCATCCTGTGCAGATGCAGTAGTGCCCTTGAAACTTGTATGGTGGCAGCTCAAGGGATCCCAGTCCCACTAATAGTGGGGACAGAACCCAACCACAGCCCAGAGTTGCTCCAGAGACTACTTTAGCAGCTGAACAACTTCATCCTGAGCTGCTGAAGTGAATGGGGAATGGTCCAGTCCTTCAAAGTAACTTCACCTGGAGCATTCCTGAGTGGACTTTAAGTTAATTTTTTCCATTTGCAAATGGGTCTGCTATTGGTGAACACCAGCCCTGCCTTTGAAGTGATGTGAAGGGACCTTTTGCAACCACTCTCGTGCATGTAAAAGGTGCCAAGCCTGATTCTTAAGCATGCCACTTGCTGTATGGGGCTTACTGAAGTCACTCCTTATTTGCTGTGGGCTCTAATTACGTGAGAGGAAAATGATACTTCTGTCTGAAGAATCAAAGTCAAAGATGGAGGTGCTGAAAAGTGCAGTGGAATACCAATAGTATATAACCAATAGTTAGAGTCCATCTCCTTTAAACACTGCTGAGCTTGTTGGCTCTGCTGAGAGTGCTGGGTTCTCCCCCAGCAGCACTCACAGTCACAGCTCTGCCACTTCACAGGCTTTCAGGATTAGGGCTCCTGCACAGCTGCCCCTATTTTACATCCACTGAAAGATTTCTGAATGGACTTCAGAAACCATTAGGAACCCAAATGTCGACTTGCAAAATGTCTCTGGTTAATATTTTCCTACTGACGTTCTGCTTTGCTCCCTGCCTGACAGAGTTTCCTGTGACCTATTTGAAATATCACTCTCCTAAGTGAAAATGTGCCTCTCTTTTTCAAACTTGCAAAACTCACAAAAATAAATAGCCTAATTTGGCCAGTTAATAGCCCTCTCCTGGGGCTCCTCTCAGCAACTAAAAGGCCTTTTAAATACAACATTTGTGACTGCGTCATTAAAACTCCGCATGATCCAAGCACACTAAACCAAAAAGAAAGAAACACCTTATTTGATCTAAGTTTTCTTTTTTTTTTTAAATAGTGACACTAGAGACCCATTTATTTTTAATTACACAATTGCTTTATTAAAAGCCTAAATCCTGCAGTCCCTAGTCATTGCTCAGGCAAAAGTGCTATCATTGAAGGAAGGACCTGTAGGAGTCAATCCTAAAAATAGGGCAGCTGTCAAAGTCTGCCTTTCAAAACGGGTTTGCTTAATTTTTGAAAGATTTCACAATTCAAAGAGAACTTGCCTCCACTTTGCTTTTCAGTTCCATGGCAATTTGAAAGCTGATTGTAGGAAAGCAGTCACTCCAGAAAGTGAAACCAACCTCAGTTTGTCTTTCAAATCAACTGTGCTGCCCTTTCCACCCTTAGGACTCTACCCTCTACATGGCCACGTTAGTATTTACTGACACAATGAGGTATGCTTGAGGGGTAGCTCTGGTTCTGGCCAAATGTATCTCTGAGCCTGATCCAACTTTACCCTGGTGGGCCCTGAGCAGAGGTCTCTATTGCACCCCCCATGAGAGGAGCTGCACTGTGCCCAAATGAGCTGTGTGGTGCCCCTGAGATATCAGCCAGGGGCCAGCCCCTGAACACCTGCCCTGTGCTCCTACCAAACACAGAGCCTCCTACAAACCCTCCCTGGGATGGGATTAATTCTGCTCTACAGTTATGGGTGCTGTAACAGCCAGCCAGCCCATCTCGTGTCCTGCAGGACCCCTCTGCAGCCCTGCCTCACATATGGGGAACAAAACCAGCTGCAGGGAGACTGAGAGAGGCTGGGACTGATCCCATGCTAAGATGTGGGCTGTGCTACCCAAATGAATTTCTGTTTTGGGACTCCATCTGAAGGGCAGATCTCCTTGCTAGGATCAGACACTGCTGCCAGCAGCAGGAGAGGGAGCAGGCTACCCAGCCTCATATACTGGATCATATTCCTGGGCTAAACTCCAGAGCCTTCAATTTTATTATGTAATTACCCAACCAAACTCATTCATCTTTATTTTTCAGTCTTACCTAGAGACCCCAGTTTAAATGCAGCTCTGCTATGTGAAGTACTGGCCAGTACACCACTTGGAAAAAATCATGGTTTCTCAGCTTTATTTGCTCAAACTGTGTTTTCTTAATGTAAAGGATGCATGGCAGAAGTCCCAGCCCCAATCTGTAGCAGAGGTCTACGTTAGGCTGTGCTGAGAGGGCTGCATTATCACAGGCAACTGTACCAGGGGGAGCAAGAGAAAGAAAATATACCTCTTATTTTATATGAAGGTTATGTATCTGGGTGGAATCTTCATAATCACTGTAAGAAAGCGTCATTAAATTGCATATAGGGTTTAGTGGTGGGGCTCAGTGCTGTATGTGGCATTATCACCAGGTACAAATGCCAAGAATCAGCAAATACAAACAACAAGGGAAAAAAAATTCTCCCCAGAAACTAATGAGACATGAGAAACATACCCCTGGACACTGGGACCCAGGGGGCCACTAACCCTGGTGTCCCATCCTTTTCCTCTTCAGGTCAAAGTGGGAGTTTGACCTTGCTCCTCTGTTTTTGGTGTGAAACCCTTTGGCTATGTGTGCTGGGGAGGGCAGCGTTGTGCTGAACATCAGCCCTCCTCTCCATATGTTATATAGTGTGTATGTCATCCGTGTACCATGCTGGGACAGACACTATCTGATTAGCATAAGCCTGCCCCTGGGAAGGGCTTAGCTTTTAAATAAGCTCGTTTTTCTGTGCTCCTTGTTCCTATTTCCTAAGGGAATGCAGATACTGGCAGGTTCAGTGAGCATCCAGAGCAGGTAAAGGGCTAAAGGAGAAAAGTTTCCTCCAGATACAGCAGCATTCATGTTTTTAATCCACTTTGCAGGGGCTGGAAGATGGGAGGGAGGGAAAGGAGAGGTGGCAGATGCTGCAGAACGTGAGGCTGCTGTCTCACAGAGGGGAGAAGCCCTCATGCAGTCTTTGCCTCTCAGAGGCCTCTTGCAGAAGCAGCACCCCTGGGGTGCTCTCCCAGCCCCAGCGTGCAGGCTGCTTAAAGTTGAAGGGCTCTGGTTTGCTGGGGCAGAAACACAGATGCTTCCTGGAGTTCAGTCTGCCCTACAGGCAACAAACTGCTCCCACTTCTCTGCACGGTGTGGCCGGGAGGAGTCTGCAGAAGGCACAGGGAGATGTTGTGTCCTGTGCTGTGCAAGGAGCCTGAAAGCCAGAGCTGCTCAGCAGGGCGAGGAAGTTGTGTTGTAACACAGGTAGGTGGGTGTGTGACAGGGAAGGTGCTCTGTCCTGGCCTGCTCCAGTGGAGGAAATGCTGTGCAGAGAGGTGGTGGCACCTTCTGCAGGACAGGCTTCCTTAAATCATGCCAAACAAGATGTGGGAAGGAGCCTCCTGGAGCACGGCACACGGAAACTCCAGCACAGGGAGTAGGAGGAGAAATGGAGATGGGTCTGGGCTGGAGGTCAGAATGAGCAGTGGCAGGAAAAGGTGCATCTGGCGATGGAGGTGCTGAAGTCTGAACACCCCTGGTAAAACCTGCCAGGCTCCCAGGACTGTGTTTTTATCTCGGAGGGTTTGCTCAGGGATGCTTTCACACATGGTCACAATTCAGTTCATTCTGCTCCTCTAGTAGCAGTGGTATTTCTCCTCGCCTTGTCTCTTTACTTGCTTTCTCCAAGCAGAGACCAGCTGACTTTGTCTTCCCAGATGTTTCTCATGATCTCTCCCATTCTAGCTTTTATCCCTGACCACAAGCAGCACTTGGAACAATTAACACCTTGTGCTCCTAACATCTTAGGGTTTACAAGGCAGCTGGTTACTAGGGCAACAACTGCACTTTTTTCTTTCGGTGTGTTGACTGAAAATCAACATTTTATATTAAAGGAAAAGAAAAGTAACATTCTCTCTAACCATAGTGAGTTACAACACCATCTCTCCTGTAATCAAGATATTGCTGAATTATGGTGCTATAAACAAACACTTCTGATATAACCACAAACACTGTGGGACATGTAACACATTGGCAGTATATTTCAAGTGACAAACTCATTTATTGCAGGGAGTGGAGGGAGAAAAACACCTTTTCAGGAGCTGCTGCAAGGAATTACAGCAAAGTATGACCAGAGCTTAAGGGCACAGAAGCAAAGTAATTCTACAAACCTGGACAGAATAAAGCACTTCAAAATATGAAGAAGATCAGAGCAGTACTAGTAGCTCAGAAGGTGAGGACACAGAACTTGATTATTTTTTCCCTCCCACTGGCGTAAATCAAGATTAATTTCATAGCAGTTAATAGAATCACCATACTGTGAGACTGGTGTAAGGGGGTAGCTTCCAGGAGGGTGGGGAAGTGAGCTTGCAGCTATCTCCTGGCATTAGCAGGCTGGTGTGGAGGCTTCCTTGTTTGCAGGTGGGACTTGAGTAACAATCATGAATCATTAAGGTACATAACTATCTGAGAGATCAAAGTGCTCAGGAGCTCTGGATGTGAAACTAGCTTGTGCCAGATGCTGTGGAGGCAGAGAACAGGCTGGGAGCTGCTTGCCAGAGAGGTTTCATCTCTTGCTGTGTTCCAGGTGGCTGCTGGGTCACTTTGGTCAGCAGGACTGGAAGAGAGCCATCATCTGCTTCCTCAATGGTCTGCCAGCCCTTGGGTTTGGTGAGTTTCAGGTCATGAGGCTTCCTTGCCCAAGCAGGGTGATTTTGTACACTGCTTTATTATACCACAATGTGCTAGTTTTGGTAGTGATCTTCTGCCCAAGCTTTTTAAATACATGCAAGCTGTCAGTAGTGACTCTCTTAGATGTGAAGAGGAGCAGGGATGGAGGGGGGGAAGAAAGATGGGCTGGGCAGCTGGACAGTAACTCCTCCACCACATACAAATGGACATCTGTGCCATGCAGTGGTAATGGGAGAAGGGACAGAGGGGTATTGCCTCCCTTCATCCCTTTAGTAAACCTGCCCCTAGACAAGATAATGTGTATAACCATCTACATGATAATGAGTGCTTGTGGTCAGGACTTGCCTGTGCTTAAAGTTCATTGGGTGTGACTTAAAAAATATGTATTTATATAAACCTGTAGAGAATTAACAGGTTACCCAAAGCTTGCAGGGGTTTTTCAGGGATGTCTTTGAAGTAAAAAAAAAAACAAGTGTGTGACACATCAGGTGACCTAGCTGACAATGTAGGTGAAGATGATTAGGGTGGTAGGCTGGGTTTCCAAACATGCCATTACAAGAACACTGGGGTTTTTTGCCTTTTAGTTTTAAGAGAGTTTGGAGTTGAGCAGAGCAAAGCTCTGAGCAACCTCACTACAGAGTTTGTAAATGAGCACAAAAATGCATTGAATGGGAGCTGTTCAACTTACAGACTTCTGATGGTTTTGACAGCAGAGCTCAAAAGTTTCTTGAATAATAGGACTGTGATTTCAGGCAGCCTGTAAGCACTAAACTTCTTTCGATTTCAAAGCAAATAGATACATCTTAACAAAGACCACCTTGTGTCAGCTATCCTTAAAATTATAGCACATAGATTAAAATAAAACGTGTGTGCTTGTCCCTCCTGGGACACGAGGGAAGGGAAAAGCATTATCAGAATTCTTTAAACTCATCTTAACAGTATTGAACCAATTATTTTGTTAAATCTGGGTTTGTTTTCTGCCTCTCAACGAGAACATTTGAAGTCTATCATCTCTACCATTTACGAGTTACCAGTATGCAAGTGTAAAATTTCCAATTGGAACATATGGTATCAGAGGGAACGAGGGGGAAATATCTGATTGCTCACACTCCCCAAACTCCAAATCTACTGCATTTAGTATTTTGCTCACAGTTCCTGCAGGGGGAAATAAAAGAAATCATCTCTGAGCTGAGACCAAGCACTGAACATTTCACCCTGAGCTGGAATCTGTTTGAGAATCTTATAAGCAGCTGAAGTGGGAATAGAATAGAAACTGAATTTCAGTTTCTTCACTGGGGTTGCAGCTACAGGCAGAACTTACCACCAGTAACAACAACCCTCTGAACCTTCTTCTCTTAATTCTGACACCTGGTTTGGGGAGATGTCTGAAGCCTGTGAAAGACCAGGTTTCCTTGCAACAGGTGGATGTAGAGCATGGGCTTGCAGTCCTCCTTCTGCCTGGAAGCAGAGGAGCAATAGGTGAAGTGTGGCCAGAGACCCCTCACAACTCTAGTTGCTGTCTTTGCTGGGTACACCAAACACTTTGGAGAAAGATGGAAGGATCCATAGACTGGAATGCCCTTTTCTACCCTGCGGTTTCACACAAAACTAGATTTTTTTCAGTTTCTATTTGTCCAAGCATGGACACAAAGCAAAGTTGCAGATGTCTTGCCTCCCACTGATGGCCTTGCCTCCAGCCTGTGCATGGGGACAGAGCAAGAAGGAGGCCAGAGACAGTTGTTCCTCAGTCCTGTGTCCACTGTTCCCATCTCCCCAGGGCACCAGTGAGGCTGGGCAGCTCCAGGGCTGTGAATAGAGCTGGGCCAGCAGGCTCTGGGGCTGCTGTGGCTTGCTGGAGGGACCAAAAACCTGCTCCTCCTGAGCCCTGAGGTGCTCACAGCCTCTGCAGGACGCCTTGCTGGGCATACTGCTCGGGTTAGTGCCTCCATAATCAGCAGCAGCCTTAGTCTTGCCAGGCAATAGCACAAGTTCTTTGAGATCACTGAGCAGCAGTAGCTATTAGGCAGTGGGTAGTCACAGAGCTCCTGTGAGTGGTCAGTCTCTTGCTGGCACTGTGAAATGCATGGCCTCTCTGTGCCACCAGTGAGCTGAGCCATTCCTGCAGGGCATCCATTTGCCCTGTTACAGAAAATGACCATGTAGACCTTTCATCTGTGTGGGGTGGTGAGTAACCCTCCCCTGTAACCCTCTCCTGTGTTTCCCTGCACAACAGAGGCTGTTAGCCCTGAGCAGCAGGGCTGTAGGATGCCACGGAAGAAATGGGCTTCTCACCCTTCATCCTGGCAGAATAAGGGAGAAGCCCTAAACCTTAAGCCCCGAGAACTGATGGGACAAAATCACAGAAGAGGAACCTTTTGCTCAGCAGCAGGGATGGTTGTGTAGCGCCACGTGTACAACCAAATCCGTCTTTCCTGCCATTCAGACAGAAAGCAGCATGTTTTGGAGTAACTTCCCTGGGAGGGGGAGGAACAGATGTTTGAACCAGAAGCGTATGTGACAGTTGGGAGAGACAGCGTGGAAACACAGTTGAAAGGAGAAGTCTGATGGGAGTGTGATGACAGCAGCAGGACTCCGGTGACAAGGAGTGGGAAGGAGAACAAGCAGGGAGGAGTGTTACTTCGAAAGCTGAGCAAAGTGCACAAGAAGATGTGTCAGGAAAGCGTCAGAGAAAGGAAGAGAGGAAATGTGAGAGCAGAGACAGGCTTTGGGATCTGTCTGCAAGTATATGTGACCTGTTGCCTGATGAATGGAGAAAGAAAGGCATTTTTATTCCTCTAAGCTTACTCTTCCTGCAGCCCAGCTAGCTGGCCACCTCTGGTGGGGCTCTTCAAACATCTAGTTAGCACTTGTGAAAGGTAAAGCTGCTGATGGTGCTCCAGAGCCCTGAGGTGTGGGGGTACCATGAGGCAGGGACTGCAGGAGGGATGCCTGGGCCTTGTTGCTGCCCAGGGCCTCTGCAGGGCAGCACAGGAGCCGCACACCTCGAGGTTTCTGGCTGCTGAAAAAGGAGGAGGAGGGGTGAAAGTCTCCTAACAGGCTTCCCCTCTGCAGCAGTGCAGCAATGACCAGGGCAGGATGTGTGGGGAGAGGAAGAGAAGAATTTCTCTTTTTTGCGTATTTCTCCCGCAACAGGGAGGGATGTCTCCTGCAGCGCCTTGCTCTGGTGATATAAATCACAGCTCTGCAGTGTCCAGTTTTACCTTAGTTCAGCAGATGTGCAAGGCACCCTGGGAGCGTGCCACTGGAGTGTAAAGCTCCTGATGCTGGATATCCTGTGAGCGGGGTGGGGGAGAATGGGATGGGACTGTAACTTCTCCCACCGAGGGATTTTCAAGTGTGATTTTGCAGCCCCCTGCCTGCTCTCAGATTCACTGCTGACACCACCAACCCCCCTCCCACCCCCACCATGTCTTGAGGGATGCCAACTGTCTGATTCTGCTTTGTGTCCTCTTGTAGAGAGGGGAGAATTTCTCTAAGTATGGGGTGAGTCTTGAAATGCATTAATGTGGTGACTGTCAGGTAGACGCCAGCCATGGCTGGCTACGCTGGGAGCTGGGATCTGTTGCTGGATGTTGCACAGCTGGCGACTCTCCTCTGCTTCATACAAACACCAGCATTCGTCTTGTTGTGGAATCCTAGCAAATTAGGGGGCAGGCAATATCCCCTGTGTGGGTGTGCAAGGGGAAAGGCTGAAGCAGGGTCGGGGAGGCAGGTCAGAGGGTGCTGGTCTGACAGGTCTGGGGGAGAGGGGCCCTGCCAGGGAGCAGGGGGACCTGTGAGTGGGATGGGCTGTGCAGGGTCAAGGCTCAGCCAGAAATTTTTTTTTTTATTTATCTATTATTTTTTATTTTCAAGGAGAAAATGGAACAGGGGAGACTCTTTCCTCCTTTTTAAGGTGCATACTCTTGGCTGGAATGATTCATCCCTCACCAATGCAGTGGTATCCAGTCCTGTGTGCTCATTGTGCCAGCCAGCATGGAAGGGCTCCAGCAGAACCTGGAGGTGTTTTAGTAACCCCACTTCTCTGAACAGAATGGTCCCACAGGAATGATAGCTCTTAGTCCTCTTGGTCCCTCCATCTCAGAGAGATGGTGAAGGGAGGGAGGAAGGAGAGGCCAGCATCTCCCCTGAACTGCCACAGTCAGGAGCAGCTTCTGACAAAAATAGGGGGGGGTTGCAACCTACTGCAGTTGCTAAATGATTGGAAAAAACTGAGCCCCCTGGGATCAGACAGACTAGTTCTCCCTCCTAGTCAGTACTGATGGGCTACTCAACTCATCTGGTTTCTTGATGTTAAGCCAGTCATTAGCTCATGTGCTGCTCTGTGACAGCACAGGATGTCTTGGGGGAGCAAATTGTCTTCCCTGATGACAGATAGCAAATTCCCTTAGCTAATTCATGTGCTGACCTGCTCCTTGAGCCCTCATGTGGGTCAGGGCTCTGCTGAGTAGATTGACTCCATGTAGAGACAGTTTCTGAAATGCTCCATCCAGCAGCTGCAGGGAGTCCAGGGGGTACAGCCCACTGGGAAGTGCCCTTGGTCAGGACACCAGGGCAGCATGAGGGTGTTGGCTGCCATTGGAGAAACAACTTGATGAAAGTGGGAAAACCTGAAGGATCGGCCCCCGATGTAGATCTCTCTGGTTCCTGGGCCCATTGTCTCAGCTGCAGGGCCTTTCTTGGAGTGGGTTTGGGGGTGAGCTGTTGGTGGTCCTCATGATCAGTACTTCTAAAGCCTTCTACCTCCACAACAAATTGGGAACAGTATGTCTTCTAGTGGCTGTTCTTCCTCCTGAGGCTGTGGTGTGGGGTCTTGTGGTGAGGGACAGAAAGAAGGCCTGCAGGCTGCTGGGGTGGCTTCAGCTAGGAGCTCAGTGGAGCAGGCATTTTGGTGTTTTTACCCAGGAGTAATGAACATCACATAAGGGCAGGGCTGAGCATCGCCCAGATGCTTGGATTTGTGGTGCAGAATCACACCTTTCTTCTTGTTAACTCGCACAGGATCTTGTCCTTCAGCTTCAGTAAGAGTCAGGATCAGGCCCAAGGTGTATTTTCTAAACTGACTTGTGTACCTACTGAGATGAAAATCTCACAAGTGAAGACCTTTCTTCCGTGTAGTCTAAATTCAAAACAGCAGAGAGGCTTTTAGTCTCTGGAGATAGTTTAAAAACCTTCTCAAGGACTGTATTCCTAGAGGAAAAATAATTCAGATGATACTTGCCACATCTGACAGTTGCCAGCCTTTGTTCAATCCGGGAAGGGCTCTGTGTGCAGGATCAATTGGGGATTCAGCTCCACACTGCCTTGTACCTGGGAAACGCTGCATGGCCAAGATGCTGGAGTGTCCCTGGCAAAGCAATCTGCAGGCCAGGGCAGGTGATTTCTGCCTTAGCCCTTTGAGCCCGGGCTTGAGGAAAAGGTTTCCTTAGGACCAGCATCCTGAGTTCCTCTGGCTCTGCTGCAGCCCGGCTCCTTGCAGAGCAGAGCCATATATCACCCGGCATTTTATGCGTGCCTGGGAAAGGGAGCCTGAATCCCCTTCCTGCACAGAGAGCTGACAGACTGGGGGCCAACACACAACCCTCAGCCTTTTTTTATTTACTGTAAACCTCTTCAATGAAGGCAGGGGGATTTTTTTCATTTACTGTGTTACTGTATGGAACCAATCACTATAAATTTGAATGGAGAGCTGGTAGGGGCACACTTACCTTTTATATAATAATTGTGCAAGGGCCACTGCCGTACTGCTATTAAGATTATTCAGACCTTCTCACATTTCACTGTAAAACATTAGGCTGTGAGAGGTACCGTAAGGGTGTGATTATCCAAAGAGGGTAAGTAGTAGTGAGCGTTGTCGACCAGAATTACTGCAAAGGGGAGAAATGCTGAGTAGCTGAGAGTAAAAGAAGCTGAGGAGTATAATCTGCCATTCAGAAATACATTGGTCTGTGCATGGAGAAGTCCCACCTGACTTCTACCTGGATCTGCATTGACTTGGCAAGATTGTCTTAAACTCTTATTGAGTGTGATTGGAATCCTTGGCTGAGTGTTGGGATTAGCCCCTGCACTCCCCTGTGGAAACAAAATTCAGTGTACAAGTCACGCTGGCACTTGATGTGCAGCAAAACCCTGCCAGCTCAGGGGCATCAGAAAGTCACACTCTTCCTTTGGTGGGATCAACTGGCAAGGACCTGTTGGAGGTCTGGCTGTGCTGGCAGAGGCGTGCTGTGCACTCAGGGATGGATGGGGTTAGCAGATGCTGCCTGCTACCTCTTGTTGCCAACTTGTTTTTGCTGCCGAGGCAGAGGCCATCCCTGCTTCTGAGAAGTGTGGAAGAGCTGGAGGACAAGTGGTTGGACAGGTTGGTGACACCAAGTCTAGAGTCACAGACCTGAAAGCACCAGGGACACAGGCTGGTGGAATCATAGAATCACAGACTGGTTTGGATGAAAGGGGCCTTAAAGATGATATAGTTCAAACCCCCTGGATGGTCAGGGACACCTCCCTCTAGACCAGGTTGCTCCCAGCCACATGCAGCCTGGCCTTGAACACTTCCAGCTATGGAGCATCCACAACTTTCCTGGATAACTTGTGCCAGTGTCTCACCACCCTCACAGGAAAGACTTGCTTCCTAATGTCTAACCTACATCTCCTCTCATTCACTTTAAAAACATTACCCCATTACCATGCCCTTATGAAACATCCCTCCCCAGCTTTCTTTAGGTTCCGTGCAGGTACTGGAAGGCCACTATAAGCTCTCCCCAGAACCTTCTCTTCTCCTGCACAGGCA
Source organism: Phaethornis superciliosus (assembly GCA_023637945.1). Classification (NCBI taxonomy): domain Eukaryota; kingdom Metazoa; phylum Chordata; class Aves; order Apodiformes; family Trochilidae; genus Phaethornis; species Phaethornis superciliosus. Next base: position 12,521,491 of record JAJQWJ010000015.1, read on the forward strand.
GGGCTTGAGGCACCAAAGCCAAGCAGTCACTGCTCACCTGCTCTAAGCAGAGCCCAGGGCTACACCATGCTGAGGAAGGATGTGATGCTGGGAGAGTGCTTACCTACCCAGCTTTAGGCATTGGCCACCTTACATTAGCACCTCAGTAAGGATACAGCATTCTCAACTATTTCTAGGCAACGGGGAGAAAAGAGCAATGCTGTATGTGTTCCTCTGCTGCCTTGATTTTTCACCTGTGATTGAGATTTTAATTTTGTATCCCATATGATTTTCCTGTTGTCACACACGCCTCTTGGCTGTCACTGAACAATGCCTTTTCTTGGCAGGGAAAGCAAATCTGAAAGGAAGCTCTCGAGCACTGTAGTGTGTGAGTGCCTCAGATGATGGCTGTGTTTCTCCCCCTCACTCCACCCGTCTTCAAGTAATTTTAATGCTGGGAATAAATCTGAGCACATAACAATCATGTTCAGCATATGATAACCAGAAAAAATTGTACATATATATATATATATATATATATATAGGCAGCCATATGGAAAACAAATAAGCTGATGGAAGGACAGAGAGAGCACAAGGTGACCCAGAGATCACAGTTACAATGTTCTCAGTAAGACCAAATAATTCAGTTTCCATATAATTACACTTATTTATTTTTTTTCTCCACAGGAAAACAGGATTCTAAAATACTTCTGGTTACTAAATTTTTAACATATCAGTTTATGCAGTAGTGGGAAAAAATACATCTCCCACCAGCCAATATAGAATTGTCCAATTATACTTAAGCAGCACAAAGCTAAATTCTGTTCTGCATTTCATCTATGAGATGCCAGTGGATTCAGTGGGGCTTTGCAGCTGGGTGTTAGGACTTGGACATTTGTTCATAAATTAAAGAATAGGAAGGTCTGTGCAGGGCCTAAGCTATTTGGATATTTTTAAATGCCAGATACACTGGGCTGCTGCTGACAGCCTGTAAATGTGCTGTCTCTGATGATACAGGGAAGGAAGTTCGGCAGGTTTTTGATTTTTATTTTGTTTTAATCTTTTCAGTATGTTTGCCTTTCCTTCATGATTGAAGCTATTTTTCTTTGAAAGGCACCTACTTTTCGTTGGGAAAAAGCACAAAGCTGAGACATTTTGGGATAATTTTATCAAACACTTTTGTCTTGGTATGAGAAGTTTTAATTAAGAAAAATGTTAATTGACTTCAGTGGAATCTTTGATGATCGGTATGCAATGCACACCCCAATCTCAATAGGCAATGTCTTTTAAACCTGAAATGGGTTAACAAACCTAAAAGAAATTTGAAAGATTGCAATTTTTTTTTTTGGGGGGGGGGGGAGAAGTTCGTGTTTCTTTAACTGTAAAGTGATTATTTATGTATGGATATGCGTGTGTCTATAAAGAATTTGTTCACATATAAAATGTACAATTTGAAAAACAATTTAACTGAAAATATATTTGCTATTCACTCATTGTGATGTTGCTGCACTCCTATGCAAAGCAGGGATTAAATACCTTAATAAAGCAGATGTTCAACAAATGTAAAGCAAGAGAGGAATTCAGGAGCACTTGGAAGAAATCTACACCCTTTATTATTAAATTTCCCCCTAAATAAATCTTATCTTCCATGCCGCCAGGGACAGATGTAAGCACCTGGTAGCAGCAACCTGAGTTAGATACCTTGTCACCATTTATGACTCTCTTATGCTTTTTAGTAATGTAAAGACATTCCTGTAAGCTCTGATTGTGTTACAACATTTGCCTTCATCATCCTGTTGACTTCTTTATCTCCCTGTTGAGTGTAATACCTCCCTGATATAGCAGCAGGATTGAGCCTCAGCTGCTTGAGTCTGTGCTCAGATCCATCCTGACTGCTGGGAATTAATTGGGAGTGACCTGGGCTTTTGGCCTCTCACCAAATCTTGCCCCCAGGCTCCGATAGCTCAGGCAGTCTGGTCTGTGCCAGGATGGAGATGTATGCAGGGGAAGTGCCTAGGATGGGCCTGGCTGCCCTGGTGGGGTCTGTGTCTGTGTCTGTCTGTCTCCTGGACTTGAGGTACTTACTTGAAAAGCAGCTCAGTGTGTCTACAGGAGCTGCTGTCATATCTTGATTGCAGTGTAGCTGCATACAAAGTGCAGTGACTGAAAATATTCCTGCCTTCTTGATAGTTTAATTGGTGGCATTTAGTTAATTGTGTAGATTCTTTTTGAGTGGAATTAAATCTAGAATCATGCAACTGATGGTTTTTCCAAAAGCAGAGAGTCACTCAAGGCTGCTGCTGCAGGAGAGCCCACCTGAGTCAGCCAACAACTTCCAGTTGTTCAAGCTGCTGTTTGCTGTCTGTTGCTATGGTGAAGTGATAGCACCAAACCCATACCAAAAAGGAAACAGTATTTTCTGGACAGATTTATGAGAAGAAAAAACACGTAGGGGACAGAGAGGTCACAGAGGGTTGGAGGGGGAGGCAAAGCCTAAAGGCTTTCCTGAGCCAGTATCTTTCATTCCCTTTTTAAAACTCTTGGAAGACTCCTCTTGTGCAGTGTCACTCTGGTGGTTTTTTTTGTTTGTTTTTTGTTTTTTTAACAGACAATTAAATGTTTTCCTAAACTGCAAATACTTATCACTTCAATTAGCAATTTTTCTCTTGCTTTTTGGGAGTTTACTTGCACACGGGCAGCGTATTAATTTCCAAGCTTCACAGTCAGTTCTGGAGCTCTTAGGTCCCAGCAGGTCACAGATCAAAACACCTGTGTTAGTCTCTGTCGTTGCAGAACCTATACCCTTCAGGCCTTTCCTGACAATTCGATGTTTAAGCCCTCCTAAAGCCCTGTTGTTCTTGCAGGGTGTTTCCCTGTCGGGATGGGATCACCCAGTGCTCTCCTTGTTTCCTTACACCCAGACCTTCACCCTGCCTGGGATGCACAGGGCGCTCCAGGGGCTGCTGCCCGGCAGTGTGACCGGGGGGGAGGTGGGAAAGATCCCCCTGATTTACAGATCCTGCCGAAAAAACGTGTTCCTTCTTCTCTCCAGCCAAGGACTTTGTACGTCACTCCCTGTCTCAGTGACACAGGCATCTGGAGACAGGCAGCCTGTCTTTAAAAGTTAAGAACCATGGCCAGACCCAAAGCTTCGCTCAGAAAAGTGTGGTGAAATAGTGTAGCGGCAAGATTATGCTGTTTGCAGAAAATTCTCCACTTTCATTCATTTGAAAGTGAGTAGGTTTAATGTAACCTTGTCTGTGTGCCAGGTGCTGTCCCAGTCCTGTTTTGAAGTGTGGAAGGTGGTAGGATGGCCAAAAAGAAAAGGACTAGCACATGTGTTCAGATATTGCTGAGTGCAAGGGGTAGCTGTGGTTTTGGAAAGTTATTTGAAAGCAACTATGACTACAGTAACATTTCAGGAGTGTGAAATCCTGTGGCAGCTTTCTTGTCATAGCACCAGCACTTCTGATTGCTTCTGTTAGTGTCACTTCAGTGGTGTCTGAACTACACCTTAGCACTATCATCACCAGATTCTTTCTAATGTGGGGTCATGCCTGCCTTGATATCTGGTCTTTTCCTGGACTGCTGTTGGGTTGTAATTGCATTGGATTCCTAATAGAGTTTCTTGGTCTGCTGTCACAGCGTGATTGCAAGAACTTGTGTTGCATTGAATGTGGTCTTGATTACTTGCCAATTAAAGTACAAGGAAAACACAATCTTCTCCTTTAAAATTACATCTAGATTTCATCTCCTCAGAAGGCTATGGGAAACCTGAAGAGGTTGTTTCCAGTTGTCCTGTCTTTCTACTTTTAGTATTTGGCATGGTGAGGTAGGCAGATAAATGCTTTCCCCTTTTTCTCTTTTTTCTTCTTTCCTCTCCTCTTTTCCTCCTCTTTTCCTCCTCTTTTCCTCCTCTTTTCCTCCTCTTTTCCTCCTCTTTTCCTCCTCTTTTCCTCCTCTTTTCCTCCTCTTTTCCTCCTCTTTTCCTCCTCTTTTCCTCCTCTTTTCCATTGCCTCCAGATTTTTTTTTTTTTCATGCAAAACAGAAGCAGAAGTGCCCTTCTGAAGTTGTAGTTTGCTCATATGCCAGGTTACTTGGGTTCACAAGGTTTGGGATAGTGCCTTTTTAAAAGAGGACACATGAAGGCAGATGGTCCTGTGGTAGCTGAGCATGGAAGGAGGCACCTGAACAAAGTGTGTTTTGTGTTGTGGCAAGAAGGATGTGTAAGATGAGGGAGTGGAGATGGGCTGGTAACGTAAGGAGACAGTAGATGGGGGACACATGATTTCCAGGAGCCTGGTAGCGTAGGAGGTACTATGCTGTGGTGGCAAATCTTTTGGAGCAGGTGTGCAGGGGCAAAGTGCCTGCCTGCCCCTCCAGGCAGCTTGGCAGGGTGTGCTGGGAATGAGCCAGGGCTGAGGTGTGAAGGGAAGCAAAAACAGGAAAGAGAGAAGGAAGAGAAAGGAAGAAAAAGCCAAGAGGAGTAGAGACAATGTGACAAGACGTGGGGGGAGCCCACCTGTGAAGGTAACTGAGAGTTTCTGTTTATCTTGCCTCTGGTTATACTGAAAGGAGATTTTGAGCTGCTGCCTAATATGACTGTCAATTATTATAACTTGTATTTCTCACCTCAGTCCCCATGAAGTGCGTCTGACAATAATTAATTTTGTGTGTGCAACTGGGAGCGTATTCTACTCCTGCAGAGGTGTCAGCTTAATGGGATATGGCTACAGGGGATAACAGGCTGTGCCACCCCATTAGGGGATTGGGGGGGGGTCACCTGTTCATCTGGGCTAATATTTTAATTCTTGGAACATTAGGTTTCCCATAGTTGAATTGGGATCAGATTAACCTCTGTCTTTCTGAACTTGCATGCTGGCAAGCTCCTTAAACAGCATTGCTAATTTTATTTTCTACTTTCAGCATATATTTAAGAGAACTCTTTTTGTTTCATAGGTTAAAGAGGAAATAATATCACTGGCTGAGATCCCAGTGAGCAATTACAAATATTTTACAATACTTACAGGACTTGGAATTCAGCCTTAGGCTGTAGGCATCAGAAAATCCATGTGTGGAAATCCCACGTGTTGTAAGAATGGGAAGGTTTCATACGAAGACATTCCTCCTCATCTTTAATCAAGCCTAACTCTTGATTAAAAATAAAAAAAAAAAAAGAGAATAAAAAAAGAACTCTTGCTCAGATCAGCCCTCTTCAAACAGCTTTTGATTATGCCAGTTAAATAAGGGTTAAGTGAGCCTCTTTGTCTCTATTGCATGTTCACACAGAAGGTCAGTGGTGGGAGAAGCTAGGTCCAAAGTGAAGGCTTTTGAAGCAGCACCCTAACTAGCCTAATGAATATGCTGTTGAGATGAACAGGTCATTTCACACTTTTCTTGTTGCTATTGTCCATCCAACCCTAAATGTCAACGCTGTCACTCTGATAGGCTGGTTCTGCTTAAAAAGGTTTCCTGGCTTTGTTAGATTCCTAGGAGCAATTTCCCCCTGCCCTTATTCCTAATTGCTGGCAGAGCCCTGTGGATGTATTTATATCAGCCTTTTCATTTGGGTCAAGTCTTCACTAGAGAATTTTGCCAGTGGGTAAGGGTTGTGAAGAGATGTGATCCAGACACAAGTGGAAGCACCAAATGCAGTTGTAGTTGTACTGCTGGGACTGCAGCTTGCAGGAATCCCTGGCTTTGCTATGGGCAGGGTGGTTCAGTATGACAGTATGCTGGGGGGGTTGCATTTCAGGGAATGTCAGGGCCATTTCACAGAGCTGCTGTGCTGGACTTCAGCTGCCCAGCCCCGGGTGGTCCTGGCCTTGGGGAAAGGCTGGGAGTGGGGCTGGTGGAAGGGACCCTTCTGCTGACATCTGGCTTGTAGCTAATGCTTTGCGGCAGAAGTGAGTAACCCCCTTTCTGGTGTTCCTACCTGGGCCTTGAGGACATCTTCAGTGTACTGATGTTGGATGTCCAGGTTGCTTGAAAAAAACTTTCATGATGACCGAGTTCCATATCTGCAAGACCTGAGTTTTTAACAGAAATATTTTCCTGCACTTCCATACTCGGTGAACAGCAAACATTTCTTTTTGGGAGACTTCTATTTTTCCTGTGACCTACAGCATTCTGTGGCCCAGAAAGCCTCAGAAAATGAATTCTTAGCTCAGGAGGACTGCAGGCAGATGGCACCAGGCTTTCCAGTGAGATGTCTTGATGCCTCCTGCACTCCTTACCTCAAAGGGACTCCCCAGTGGGGTGGTCAGGAGCACAACATGGGTGCTCCTAATTTAACCACACAGTCACAGGGTCAAGATATTCCAAAGCTGGGTGAAGGACACGGCATTAGTGTCCAATCTCTCATTGCAGTTATTTGTTCCCAGAGACCTTCCTTGGCGTTGATATGTGCACCAGCTAGTGGATAGAAAGGTGGAAAATAAAGGCTGATGGGACGAGATAACACATCTCCAAGTGTGTGTGCTGCAGACCAGAAGAACTTTTGTGGCTATTCCCAGCAATGTTGCTGAATCTGAGACTGAGAAGTAAAGAAACTTCTTTGGCAATGTACTGTGTAGCTGAGCTGTCCTTTCAAAATGGGAATTAGGTAACTGTTTTATTCCTTCTGAAAAAAGGATCATGTGTGTTTGGGAAGCTTTTCAGTAGCTCATTTTTGGGATATCCTTGCATTGAAGACCCTCTTCGTTTTTTTGTGACTGCTCTGTTTCTAATTCACTGAAATGCTTTGGAATTTCAGTGTGTGAATTCATACCAACCTCCTCCCAGCTATTAGTAGGGGATGCTACCCACGATCAAGATAGAGTGAGTTGTGCTTGCTGTGTAGGCTGACCAATATTGGAAAAGCTCAGTGAGGACACAACATCAATTCAAATCAGCTCTTTATCTGAAATAATCCCAAGTGCTGAGCAAATGCATAGTGAAATTAGCAAGAGTTCAAAGGCAAGTTAATGTCAGAATAACTTCCTATATCAAGACAACCTGCATTTAGACTGGGAAGCTTTTTAAAAGTCTTGAGGATGAATATTTTACACACAGTTGTCCTCCAGTTCCCTCTGAGGCATTTATGGTGTCACAGATGGGAAGAAGATGGTCAAGGTACATTGTGAGAATGTCTGGATGAGCTGTGGAGCTGCTCAGTGGTGGTGAGGATGCAGTTTCCTGACTGCACCCATCATACAATGTTCCACAATGATCAGGTACAGCTCTCTCAGGTCCTTTTCAGCACTTCTGATTTCTGAACACCTTAAATACATGCTGGGTCTTATTTTGCCAGTCATCTGGCACAACTGGCTCAGGACAGAGCTATAAGAAGACTGACCCCACAAGCTGTCACTAGTGTTCTGATGAGATCTTACTGCTGACTGAAATACAGGGGAACTTACTCTAAACCTCAGGGAATTCTAGAAAGCAGAAGAAGGCTTTTCATCTGTAATTGCAGATGACTTTCCTGAATCAGGAACTTCCTGAATTACTGATTTGAATCCATTTGACCTGGAGCCTCTTTGGTAGCTCCAGATATTTTTTCACAGGAACCTCCCTGTTGTATCATCTCTAGCTGAAGAGGAGACATCATTACATCTTGGAAGGTAATGACATCCCCTCAGCTGTTTGCATCTCTGCCATGTCCTGGACAGCACCAACATGATCTAGATGGACCAGAAGCCATAGTTGTTTGGCAGCTCTACCTGGGATATGACTTTGTGGTGTATCTGCAGCAACAAGCTACTGCAAGTAATCAAAGCTGCCTGCTTGTTATGGGACCTTGAACCATATTTTATGCCTTGGGCCTTGTATTCAAGATATTACCTGGCTTGAGTCCCACCTGTGGGATGGAAGGTATGGCTGACAGTTGCCTAAAAATGTGTTTGCAAAATAAATCCCTCCTGTAGCAACCATGACAAGGACCAGATCAGAACTTTCTGAAGGGACTGTACAAGAGCACTGAGCTCTCCTTGCCATGAACCAAGCATCCTAACATTTTTTTTAGTTTTAGTTTTCTTCTCATCCTTCCTATAGCATAAATACACAGTGATCTGCAACAGTAAAACAAACAAATCAAGCTCCTAAAATCTGACAGACCTACACTTATTAGGAGTGCTTCCCACTCCTAGCTGTACCCTTCTGCTCTCACCTCCTTTGCCTTACCTCTGGTACTCACCACACTGTGGTACAGTGGCCGAGTCCACTAATCCAGCAGTAAGCTAACCTAGCAAAAAAGGACATTGAATTTAGGGCTTTATTTATCTTCTGTTAGCTTTGTGAGCTGCCTTGGCTTCTGGAGGGGTCAGGGGAAGGCTAGAGCTGGGGATGAGAGAGATGAAGCAAAAAGGCTGGATTTGCTCAGCCAACTTTCTAAGCTGGTTTCTTGGTGCACTGCAGGAAAGTGCTCAGACACAGGGACCAGGTGCACGTGCAGGGCAGAGGATACCACAGGAGTGTTTATTTCAGCAGTGGCAATTCTAGGGGTGAGTAGAAGCTTTCTCTATGGGGGTTATGTTTGCCCCATTTCTACTCAGCCCTCTGCTGCTTTGAAAACCATGCTGCGAGTGCTACAACAGAACAGCCACCCCAGCTGTCTCTCAGCTACTAAAATACTTCCTCTACTCCTTGACCAGCTGTCAAAGCTTTCTGGGCCTTCCTAGAACAAGCATCTTAGGGAATGTTTCCCTTGGCCTGTGAGACATGGGAGGGATGCTCTGGAGATAACTGACAGGACTGTGGATTTGCTGCCAGGTGCCTGTCCTAAGCAAGCCTGTCCATTGGGGCTGCCAGCCCTTGCCTTTGTAATGCTCTTAGCCTGGGGTGATTTCTGGGATGAGATTGTCATTTAAAGAAGAAAGTGTTTCGGAGCAAAAAAAATGTGCAACTCCAGAGCCAAAAGAAAAAACTCCAAAACCTTAATTATTCAACTAGTTTGAAGCACTTTAAAGTATCCCTAAAAATAGGTGAGAGGGATGTTTGTCAGCTACAAAGAGATTATCCCGCAATAGTATTGCTTGTCTTATTTATGATGATGCTACAGAATATAGTCCCTCAGGTAGCCTCATTAATGTTTATGAATGAACCCCTTGTTTTATGCTTTTGGTTTTAGAAGGCAGAAATAGGACGAGAAGCTAGTAAGACTGGTTTTACTGTATGTGCCTTGAAGAGCCCAAGGGCACAGGTTTAAGGTCTCTATAAGACTTCATGGTTTTTGTGTATGGATGGCAATTGGATCTGGGCACTCAGGAGACCAGCTGAGAAGCTGTACCCTAAGGGATAAATCCAGGCAGGACTTTTGCTAAAATTCTGAGTGAAATTCCACACTGTGTGAAATTCCACACACAGGTGGATCTGTCAGCGGGAGGTTTGCACTCCTGGATGTCTCATCAGTCTTGTTTTGATCTCAGGCAAGGGCAGCCTGGGACCACATGTTGTTACAGCCTATCTGGCAGACCCCGGTGCCTGCCAGCATCCCAGCCCTGGGTGGAGGCTCCTTTTCACTATCTGCTCCTTCAAGAGGGCAACTGTTTCTCCTGGCTATCTTAAAAGGGTGGCAGTTACACCCAGCCCATAACAGTATGTGGTGGTTTCTGAGTCTTACCACTCCAGCCTTAAAATAACAGCTCTTTTTCCCCAGCTAACTAACAATTGTGGTCAGCCACTAATACCAGTTTAACCATTCGGAGGCTGCCCTATAAGCAGCCCTTCCAAGAGAGCCAGGGAAGCCCTTGGTCCCAGAGCCAGGCTGGGTGGCTTGCAGCCAGAAGGGCTTGTTTACAGATTTCCTTGTACACAACCAGCCTCTCTATAGTAACAACTGAATCCTAGAAAGTTAATACCAAACGGGTTCCGGAAGTAGGTTGGAAACAGTAATTTAGGTTGTTTTTAGTGTTTTCTTTGACGATTGAGTGAGAAAAACTCTCCGGTTCCTCCACCCCGAGGAGCAGGCAGTGTCTTGCTCTTTAATTGCTGTTCCATCCATTGTGTGCTGTGCCTGTCCACGGAGTTTATTTTGGGCTCGCTTCCCTCCCTGTTCCCCACAGCAGTAACCACTGTGTGAGCAGTGAAATCGGAACCGGGCCCTTAAGGCTTTAGGGCAGAAGTTGGCACTAAGGGGCTGCTGGAGGCCGGGACTTCCCACCCTCTGTCCCGGGAGGTGGCCGTGGGTGTCCCTTGTCCCGTGGCTCCGCAGGGGATCTCATCTTCGACGGGGCAGCGTGCGGAGCCTCCCTTTGCCGCCACCGCTCCCCGCGCCGCACATCACCGCAGCTCTCCGCGGGGCACCGCGCAGCGACTCCGGCTCGTTCCGCTGTGAAGGGGGCAATGGGGCTGGGGCGGGGTGCAAACACAGGGCGGGGTGGGGGGTGGGGGGTGCGGGGTGGGGGGTGCGGGGTGCGGGCCCCCCCCCTCCCCTCGCGCCAACTTTTCCCTCCCCGGGCGCGCGCCGGCGAGCTGCTCCCCTTTCCCCGGCGGGCGCTGGTTTTGAATGAATGACCTCACCCGCGCCCGCCAACCGCCGGGCGGCCGCAATTAATATTTATGAGGCGCCGCGCCAATGAGCGGGCGAGGAGGTTGTTTTAAACGGCAGAGCCCCGCAGCCAATCAGGCCGCTCTCGTAGGCAGCCAACGCGAGGCTGAGCCGCGCCGAGCCGAGCCCCGCGTCGTGCCCTGCGCTCCAGCTCCTGTCCACACTACCGCGAACAATACAGGTACGTGCAGCCCCGCCGCAACTTTTCGGGGGGCGGCTGCCCCCTGCCCGCCCCGCCGCCGCCCCGCCCTGCCCCCGCGCCTTCGCCCCCTCTGCTTTGCCTGCCCTGGGCTTTTTTTTTTTTTTTAATTACTATTTTTTTTTTTTGCGTTTTCTGTTCCTTCCTTCTTCCGAGTTTTTTTTTTTAATTAAAAAAAAAAATCGAAAAAATCACCCAAAACTTTCTTTCCTCCCTCACCCCCCCCCCCCCTAAGCTCGCACGGGGATCGGTGGTGCCGGGGCAGATGCTCCGCGCAGCTGGCGGGGCGGGGGGCAGCGGGCGAGGCGCAGCGTTTGCCCCCATCCTCCTCCCCTGTCCAGCCGGGACCCCCCCCCGGCCTGGAGGGGCTACCTGTCCCCGGTGCAGCCCGATTTCTCCGCGCCCGGTTCCCGTGCCGCCGAGAGTAATATGGCTGGTGCAGCAACTACACCGGGACTAACTCTTCTCCCCCGCATGGGCAGGGATTTTTCTCTGCCGCCTCCTAATGTCGCACGGCAAAACACGCGGCGCCCTCGGCTTTTATTTGCCCCCTTCCCCGGGGTGGGCTCGGTGGGGCTGGCGGCGGTGGGAAAGTTGTTGGCTGTACGCAATGCCGTGCCCGCTGTTTATTCTGCATTAATATGGCTGTCGCTTTAGCATCTGACAGGGATAAACCCTGCGCGCTGCGCCCGTCTGTCCCGGCGAAGCAGTTTTTTTCTCGCCGCCGCCGCTTCCAAACTCCCCCGATCCTTTCGCCTCTGCTTACGCCGCTCTTCCCCTGCCCGGGAAGGTGTCTCCGGCGGGGCTGCGTCCTCGGCGGGGCCCCGCATCGCCTCTTCCTCGCGCCGCGCCGCCCGTGCTGTGGGCATTAATATGGCTGGCGCTGGAGAGCCCCGGCGAAGGGAAGAAAGACGTGTAAGCGGCATAGGGATGGGGAGGGGGATCGCGGCGGGGGAAATCTCCTTCCCGGCGCCCCGCAGGGGGCTCAAACCTTTCGCTTTCGCCCCGGCTCCTCTCTCCCCACCGCCCCGCGCCCTCGGCCGGGCGCCGGGGGGCCGCCCCGGGGCTCTCCGCACTCTTTTTCTGGCGGCGCGGAGGAGCGTAGCGGCGGCGATAATGGCTGCACGGGAGCCTTTGTTAGAGAGCGCTGCGCTAGGCAGGGGCCGGGAGGGGGGGGGACGCCTCCCGCCCGCGCCCCGGCCCCGCCGCCCCCGCCGCCCGGCGGGGGGCCGAGCGGGGAGCCCCTCGGCGGCGGGGGCGGCGTTTTGGCGGGGCCGGGGGCGGCGGGCGGCGGGCGCGGGGGGCCGAGCGCGGCGGAGGGGGAGCGCGGCTTTGTTCGGCGGCGCGGCGGCGGCGCTGGGAGAAGCCATCTTAGCGAGCGGGGCCGGCCCTGGGCGCGGAGTGCGGCCGCCGCCGCCGCTCCCGCTGCCGCTCGCACCGGGCCGCCTGGGGCCGGGACGGCGCCCCCGGCCGCCGCCCGGCCCCCCGGCGCCCCTCGCCCGCCGCCCCTTCGCATTTCAGGGGCACTTTCTTTCATCAGGAAGCGTTTCACAAAATGGAAGATGAATTATTGGCGTCTGGCGGAGCTGCCGCTGCCTTCTCCTCCCGCCGGCCCCGGCCCCGCCGCAGGTGCCCGCGCCCCGTGCCGCGGAGCCCGGCCGCCGCCGTGACCTTGGGGGGGGGGGGAGAAGATGGCGGGAGGGGAACGGAGCCGAGCCGGGCCGGGCCGGCCGCGGCGGGCCGCTTGTCCCAACTTCGGGAGCAGGCGGCCGCCCCGGCCCCGCACCGCGCTCCTATCCGCCCGTCGTGTCCCCGTGGTCCGCGGGAGCGGAGGCTCCGGGGCAGGAGCCGGGATCCCACCGGGCCCGGGAGAGGGCGGCTTTGAAGCCACTTTTGCTGCGCATGGGGGTTAACGGGCACAATTAAATATTAACGTTGCGCCAATAAAAATTAAATTTTTAAACACTTGAGAAACTGTAAATAGGAAATATTGCTGCGGTTGTTTTTTTTTTTTTTTATTTTTGTTTGTTTGGTGTTTTTTTTTTTTTTTTTTTGAGGTAGAGGAAAATTGCAGAAGAGTGGGAAAGAAATACAACCCAAAAGTTAGCATCGTTCTTTGAGTGCCTTGCTAATCACATCTTTGCACTGACCACTACACCTCCAAACATGTCACTTGGTGGAGCAAGAGCAAGTGCTGCTCACTTTGCACAGCTCCAGTTGTGTTTAAAATTAGCCTTTATTTGCACACCTTCTTACACGTAAAAGGTTATTGCACTTTCACAGGGGGGATAATCTGTCCTGCCTTTCTGCCTGGACAGCAGCTGCTTACACGTGAACTCCAGCTACTATAAGGATAAGTAATAGCCTGGCACTACACATGCCACTCAAGCCCCAGCATGGCAGCCAACTAAAACATTTTGTATTAGTTCATATATAACTCATAAGGGATAGGAATTAGGTGTATTTAGTAGTCTGTCTCCAGTCTTAGGACACGATGTAAATATATATATCAATGTAAAACAGTGACCAGTTTCACTTGGCTCAAGTCTGTAGCCTAAGTGTCAAGGAAGCATAATTTAAGTCAGAGTACAGACAGAGTACTGGGGATGGTAATAGGTGTGTAGGGGGAGAAGGGAATGTGTTACTGATGGGATGTCACTTTGGAGAATGGTCTGGTGTACAGATATGTGTAGATATAAATATATGCATACTATATATGTATAAACATGTATACATGCTCATCCACAGATGCATTCACTTACGTTTTCCCCATTTTCCCTCTTTCCTACAGAGTCAACATGGCTAAAGGTGATCCGAAGAAGCCCAAGGGCAAGATGTCTGCCTATGCCTTCTTTGTGCAGACGTGCCGTGAGGAACATAAGAAAAAGAACCCAGAGGTTCCAGTCAACTTTGCAGAGTTTTCTAAGAAGTGCTCAGAGAGGTGGAAGGTACAATAATTTTTGATTTCCTAAGGAGATAACTTCCCATCGATTGCTAGGATGACATATGTGTGTCTGAACATGAAGGGAGCTGGTGCTGGTTTGGTCTGTGTGCTGTTCTCGGACAGGCATCCCAGCATTGATTGGGTTCTGCTGATTCCTGTAATTGTGAAGACTCCAGCCCAGTGTATCTGCCTGGTTAGGTGCTTCCCCAATGGCCTGGAATTTATTCCTGTTCTCAAGCAGCACCCTTCAGTAGCCACCTCCCTCCAGTCCTGTGTCCTCCAGGAGAGCTCTGGCTGTGCTTGTCCCATTCCCATTACTTCCCTCTTGCTGAATACACCAGCTGTGGCAGCAGTCCGTAGGACAGGACCTTCGTCCCCAAGGTGGTCCAGTTAGAAAACAAACAAATTCTGAAACTCCCATATCGAGTCAGTATGGCTTGGCTTGTTTACTTAAAGTTTGCCAGCTATTAAACAGTTGGGTAATCAAAGGTTGGGTGTCTTTTTTTTTTTTTTGTGTGTGTGTGTGTGTGGTTTTTTGTTTTGGTTTGGTTTTTTTGTTTTAGACCATGTCAAGCAAGGAGAAGGCTAAATTTGATGAAATGGCAAAGGCTGACAAGGTACGATATGATAGAGAAATGAAGGACTATGGACCAGCCAAGGGTGGCAAGAAGAAGAAGGACCCCAATGCTCCAAAACGACCACCGTAAGTAACTTCCATGTGTTAAATACAAAAATATTTTTGGTTTGGTTTCATGCCCTGTAACACAGCTGTTAAGTTTTTGTAAAAGAAGTAGATGGGGCATACTGTTAGTGTAGAGTTATTGGTAAAGCTCATAGCTTACTGATACTCTCTTGAAAACCTTCTAGGCAGCTTGTAATCTTGATCTTGTAGAGCATAACAGGAATTGTCAGTACTTGGTACCCTCAGACTCATGGTGATGGGAGACATGGAAATAAGTCACAGAGAGACTTGTGTATCTAAGTTGGTGGGGACTTGAATAAGAAAAGTTTTGGGGAAAGGCTGCAACTCTGGGCTTTGAAATCAAAACGTGTGTGGGTTTTGTTGTGTTTTGGGTTTTGTTAAAAAGTGTTTCTACTCATCATGAGTGTGTGTGTGTGTGGATATTGTGGGTGAGGAATGAAGGAAAGGCTGCTTGCTGGGTGAGCTGCTGCAGTACTGACTGTCCTCTGGTGCTTCTCCCGAAGGTCTGGCTTCTTCCTCTTCTGTTCAGAGTTCCGCCCCAAGATCAAGTCCACAAACCCTGGCATATCTATCGGGGATGTAGCAAAGAAACTGGGTGAAATGTGGAACAACCTCAGTGATGGTGAAAAGCAGCCTTATAATAATAAGGCAGCTAAACTGAAGGAGAAGTACGAGAAGGTAAGGCTAGTTTTCACTAGTGCCTCTTCCAGGCCAGCTCTTGTGTCAGTGTGTTCATAGACACCAGCTAAGGTGGCCCCAGCATAGCGAGCACCTCCAGCTTACAGACCTGTTCCTGCCCTGTCTCCTACGTAGCTGAATTTTGTGTGCATTGGGCCAGATAACCATGGGCAGATTCCAGGCAGGAGGGAGAGCTTTCCCCCAGCTGTGCGCAGCAGCTCGTGTGGCTCCAGTGAAGGGTTTGCTGTGCTGTGAAAGGAGCTTGGTCTTTTTAGCAGGAAACTTCTAAGAGATGCTGGGTTCTCTTCTCCTCCTCAAAGAAATAACCACGAAGGCAGCTTCAAGGCCTCTCACCCAGAGGCTGTGAAGTACGCTTGGGTGTCTGCATTCCTGTGTGCTGTAGGGCTGGCTGCCTCCCTCCCCTTTTGGGGCAGGCCAGTCCCTTTATGTTAACACCCGCTGCTATACAAATGCTGTGTGTGTTTGCTGCTTAGAGCAAATTAAGACATCCCCTTGACTTTGCAGGATGTTGCAGACTACAAGTCTAAAGGAAAGTTTGATGGCGCAAAGGGAGCAGCAACCAAAGCTGCTCGGAAAAAGGTAGAGGAAGAAGACGAAGAGGAGGAGGATGATGAAGAAGAGGAGGATGAAGATGATGATGATGAATAAAACTGTACAATACTTGTCTCCATGTGAATACCATAGAGTAGGGGAAACACCATAAATGAAGCACCTCTTATTTGAGATGGTGTCTCTTGCCCTTATTAGGCTTAATTAAAAAAAATTTGGATTCCGATCGCGTTGTAGTTTCTAAAAGTGCTCTAGAAATTGTAACTGGTTTACATGAAGTGGCCATGGGTGTAGTGAGCACCCTGAAACTGTATCAAAGTTGTACATATTTCCAAACATTTTTAAAATGAAAAGGCGCTCTAGTGTTCTCCTAACTCTGTGCACTTTGCTGTTGGTGTAACAAAGCATTTAAAAATGTTTCAAGCATTTTTTTAATTTGTAAGGTGGTGTTACTATATGGTTATTGGCTAGAAAATCCTGGGTTATAAACTGTACATATCTATAGTTTGTAAAAACTAGACAGATTCTTGTGGTACATGCTTAGAGTTATGATGCCTTAGAGGAGCAGTGATTACTGGGAAAGGCTGTACGTTCCCCGGGGTGCCATGGCCCAAAGCATGCACTGTGAGGGTAGATCTATTTACACTACAGTGGGCGTCCATTTAGCTTAAAGTTGTCTTTCTGTATATAGTGAAATAGCATTCTGCTGCCATTCTTAGTTGTGGAAGGGGGTTCAGCTGGCATGAGAAGTGTATGGATTTTTTTAGTTAAGTGCGGTAGTTTTTAAACTGAAACTGTAGACATCTCTTCATCACCAACTAAGTGAAGAGCCAGTGCAGCAACTGAAGTTCAAAAACACTCTGTACTTAAACGAATTTGCAACGTTCTGTTTTTTTTGTATGTTTAGAATGCTGAAATGTTTTTGAAGCAAAATAAACAGTATTACATTTTTAAAACTGTTCTTGACAACACTCTAAATTTCTGGTTTAAAAGGATCTTAACAGCAAGAGGTTCATTTTGAAGTCTGTGGCATCCCTCAGGGCTGGTGACTTAGGAAACATTCTGACTCAAGGATTTAAAAAAATAAAAAAATAAATGGTGGCCAGCCAAAACTGGCTGAATTGAAAGAGATGGCTGCTCCAGCTAATATGCAATCGTAACTGTTTATGGCTGAGTGGCATAAGATGCTATGCAAGTTTGAACTTTATTACTTGAACTTGGGAGCCTAAATGAACATTCATGACGTAATTGTTTGTTTGTGTGTGTATATAGCAGCATTCAGAGATGCAGAGAAAGGTAGGTGGCTAGGAATGAGGCTGACACCATGGAATAAGTATAAAAGCATAGTTTGGATTTTTTTTTTTTTTTCCAGTTGTGTTGGGTAAATTTATAGCCCAAATGCATTGCTGTACATATTAAAATGTGCCTTTTTTGTCCTGTGTTAAACTGTTTCAGACTTGTGGTTTTTTCTAGCATCTTAATTCGTGGCAGGAGCCAGGCACCTAGTCTAACTCCCTGCTGATGTAGGAGCGTGGTGCAGGTGCTTAGTCTGTGTCCTTTCTCTGGAGATGCAAGTTGTGATACAAATTGGGTGCCGTGAGGTGGGTTGGGGGAGCAATGCAGGTCTCTTCCCTGCATTGCAGTCTTGCTGTCTTGTGCGATTCCATGGATGTTTTGCAGCTCTTAGAAGGGAGAGGTAATGCCTGGTCTCTAGCTGGCAACTCTAGCCTTGTTTTTCCTTAGCACGGGAACTGCATGAACTAGGAAAACCCTAACACCCCCTTGCTGCCCTTGAATTCCCTCCTTGTGCTGGCCATAGTTAGCAGTCAGTGTTTGCTTGGCAGGGAGCAGGAGCTGGGGGTGTGAGGATATTTGCATCTTTGACCTGCTGGTAGTGCAGGCTGCTCTGTGCAGCTGACTTAAGAGGAAAGGGTAACTAACTCCTTAGTGTAAACTGTGGGTACAGGCTGCTTCCACTGCTGCCTTTGAGCCAAACTGCAGATTGAGGGCCAGGCTTACACTAGGCAGTGACTCCTAATGTGGATGAAAATGCTTCGTTGCCTAATTGGGCAGCACATCTGGCTTGCTGTGTCTTCTCAACACCCATTGTGTCTTGGCAAAACAGCCAGATCTAGTGCTGAGATGGACTAGAACCTGAAGCAGAACCAGGCAAAACTTGGTATCTGATGAAGTGAACTAATAAACTTCTATGAAATGTAGCAACATGTGGCAACTTTTTTTCTTTTAAGGGCAAGTTACTGTTGGATTGCTTTGAAATATTTCCATAATTGCTTAATTGTGGCAATTCTTAGTGTCTTCAATGCACAAAAAAACAAGTTTAGAATTGGCCCTTATTTTGTAGGAAGTTGGATTTTAAAAGCCTCAATAAAGCTGCATCTGGAAAAGAAATAGGTAGTGTTATATTTGCTACACTTTCTATGTGTCTTGTTCTGGTGCAAGACGACTGGAGATTCCAGCACGTGGAAATTTGATGAGGAAGTTTTGGAGCAGAAAAGAAAAGCAATGGCATAATTTCAAGAGCTGTAATACTGCTTCTATTGTCTAGTTGGCAAAATCTCCCCTTAGCCACATATGGGAATTAGTGTAGATCACTGCTGTGCAAATCGAGCTTGGCTTTGAATTAACTGCTAGTGAGCTGAGCCCCTATTGATAGTATTAGCAAATAAGAACTAGAGCTGACACCTCTTTGTTTTCACTATATTGGAAATCTATTGACTTGCAGGGCTTGATTAAGGTCTTGGACCTTATGGTGTGCTACCTATTCCTGCTCTGCAAATTCCTAAAATATGGCATGCCTCAGGGATGCTGTTCAATACAACTCCAGTGTAGGGCTCTGGGGACACAGATTTGGATATTGCAGATGTAGTGATGATGTTTCTTCCCCTAGTGCTCTGCCATTGATAAATACCAGAGTGTGAATGTACAAATAACACAGGATTTCTTTGCTGCCCCACCACTGGTTTTTGTGGTCTGAGTTGTCTTTTTTTTTTTTTTTTTTTTTTTTTTTTTTTGTGTGTGTGTGTGTCTTTTGATAGAACACCCTCCAAATGCTTTTTCTGCTTTGAAATGCTTGTGTTTCAGAGCAGAATTTCTGCTTTGGGCTGCTGTACTGCTAAAACTTCTACTTTGACTTTAGTTCCAAGCCAAGCAGAGTAAATATGTCTCTTATTAATACCATTATATACAGAGAAGGGTAATGGTAAAACAGATTTGGGGAAAGTGAGGGGAGGGATGAAGAGAGACTCTTCCTTGCATGAATTTTACACCTGACTTCAAGACCCAACAACAAAAGGTGTTCCTAAAATGCAATTTGTTGTACCCCCCCTGTGCCAGATGAAGTTGGGCTAAACAGTGCTGTGAGGAAGAGGGGCTCAGAGAAGAAGGGACAATGCTGGTACTGCAGCTGTTAAAGCCTGTGGTGACAAAGGATGGCTCAGCTGGGTGGTGTGGTCCCTCTGTGAACTTTAGCTAAAGGCAAAGCATCTGCTGGGGGTAATGGGCAGGTGTGGGATTCTGGGCAGAAGCAGCCAGGATGCTGCCTGGCAGTGCTGCCCCACCTCGTGCTGGTCATTTCCCATTGCTGAGACTGTTTGATTTGCACTTGGGACTACCTGTAGTGTTGAGAACGCAGTCACTACCAAAGTGCACCACAGCCTTCTGAAACCAAACCAAATGGGGGGTGATGGGATGAATGGGGCTGGAGTTTGGAGCCCACTGCTGTAGCAAATGAGCCTGGTAGACTTGGTGTGATGTGGGGAGGCAAAGAGGTGATGCTGTCCCACTGCTCTGTAGCCTATACATTTCTAAATTCAGTTGAAACGTGGTAAATATTTGATGTGAATTGGTGAGCTCTTAGACTAGAGGGGGGGGCTATGGGGGAAGGCCTGTGCTGGGGAAGCCACACTGTGGGTGTGGGGTTGGCTCTCTGCAAAGAGTCACAACCAATGCCACGCTGCAGGATGGTTTTCTGCCACTCATGTTGGTATCCTAATGCATCTGTGGGGAAGCAGTGCTTTAATTTTTCAGTAATAAAATTAATTAAAAATTGTAGTCCAAATGCATATTGAATCAATTAGCAGTGAGCAGCTGCAGCTCTAACAAAGCTCCACAGGAAGGGGAGAGTCTGCTCTGGTGATTGTACTGGGGATACCGGCAGAGTCAAAACACCTCTTCTATCTACTCCCTTTGAACAGATTATTTTTATGTAGTTTTATTCAGTCTAAAGAAACCCTTCAATAACAGCAGCAAGGTGCAAAGGCTTCTGTTGGTTCTAGCTTAGGTACTGGCAGGTGAGCAGCTTTTTGCTTCCAGTGTCCAGCATTATTCAGCCACCTCGAGTTTCTGTTTTCCCTCTGCACACTCAGGCTGTTGATGCTTGAGTGAAGAAACAACCCCTGAATAAGCCCCGTTCTGTGGAAGGTTTTGGGATGCAGGGCTTGGACCTGGGGAAATGGCCATGATGAGACCTCCCAGGTGGCTTTGCTGGAGTGAGGGCAGGACTCTCCATTTGTGGCCATGAGACCATCTCAGCATTGACTTTCTGTCAAGCCCCACGCTCCCCTTCGTGAGTGTGAGTCTGAGCTTGCTCTTTAAGAGATCACAGGAGAACTGTGACAAAAAAAAATATTTATTTCTTCTGCTAGAGTTGCACCTGATTCAGTACAATAAACTGGATTGCAAATTGCAGCTGTGCTGCAAAACACAGTGTGCTGGAGACCCTGTGGCCAAATGGTTGCTCTCTAAACTTGTTTCAGGTTGGAGTGGAGAAGGAACCAGATAACCAGTGTGCCTGGTGAGGGTTTACAGTGCCCTACATGCTGGGCTCTGGTGAGAGCATGGTGTCTGCCTGACATTTGGCAACTTGTGTTCAAAGTGCTCTGCACACATCTCATCTTCCAATAGGTCTGATATGTACCTGCTGAAGTGGGATGGGGATGAGGGGTGGCTCCCTCTCTGTGCTAATGACCTTGATTGGAGTTGTTCACTGCTAAGAGCTCATGCCTCAGCACCCTTCTGCACCTGGATCCCTAAATTAGGCAGGAGGAAGCAGCTACAACCCTGCTAGAGCTGGTGGCTACATCCATAGGTAGTGGGTACATCCTTCTCTTTTTACTGTGAGGCATGGCCTCACAGGAACACCTATGTAGTAGTTAAGCCAGAGTTCGTGTTTCTGCTAATGCAGGCAGAGATGGCAGGTGAGCTGTCTGGGACTGGGGAGCCTGGGAACTGTATGGAGCAGCAATCCTGGTGCTGCAGTGGGGTAGAGACCTTTGGAGGCTGGGATGCATGACAGCAAATCCTTGTCTCATTGAGAGATGGAATTGCATTCACTGTGGTAAGAGGATGCCTGTAACTGTGTCCCCTGCCACGGATGACTTCAGGTTCCTGCCTGAATCTGGTATCCAGGAGAATCACAGCTGAGAACCAAGCCTTGCAGTGGGATGGTGTGTTTTGATGGCGTTTGCTTTTTTGCTCCTAGAATGCAGGGTGCTGCTGCTCTGTCCCATGCCTGCCACCTCCTCCTGCTTGTGGCTGGGTGCTCCTCACCAAGACACTCATGGAGCAGGAGCAGCCCCCTGCCTGTGTGTCCCAAGCTGCTGCAGCTGAGCCAGTGTAAGGAGAGAGGGTAGGTAGGATGCTATGAAGGATGGAGTTGCTTTTTCTTTCTGGTCCTTTTCCTTGTAAGGATTTCTCAAGTATTTCAAGTCAGAAAAATGCTCTTTTAAAAAATACTAATCAAACGTGGCTTGGCTTTGTTGTTTTAAGAGCTTATTACTTGTGTTTTTAACTGCTTCTTTGTGAAGCTTAAGATTTGCTTCATGTTAGTTTAGAAAATTAGTATGTGTAGAAGGGTAAAGTCATTTGAGGGACTGCTTGAGACAAATGTCTCTTGTCTGTGCTAATTACTGTGTGAGTGCTCTTTAACTATGAGTTACCTGGATTACCATCAGTAATTTATGGTTTAGCAAAAGAGTTTCAAGAAGGGTGGAAGCAGGCTGAATTTTTTTTTTTTTTTTTTTTTAATGTCTTGGTCAAGTTTTGCTCTCTTTAGCTTTAGAGCTCAGGCTGGGGATCATCCCTGGGCTTGGCTTCTGCAGTTGTTTAACATGTTACCTGCAGCTCCTGGGGAAGGTTCCTGCTAGTAGAAGGGAGACTGAGAGGAAATGTGCTGGGTCTCCTATTGCTTTATTTTGTTGCTTCATATAGTAACTTAATTTTTGCAAACTGCTGGGAAGTTTTTCAAACCAAGCTCAAAGATCAAGGTCTCCATCAAGGGTTAAAGAGAACCCTCGCTTCCAAGGGCTTATCTGGGAGTGGAGTAAAACCTGACCAAGCAGCCTTAGACTATTTGAACATCTCTCACTCCTCACTGTTGCTGTTTCATTTCTTGGTGATTTCCCCACCAGAGAGACTTGTCTAGCAAAAAAATCAGCTAGACCAAACCTGGTGCTTTGAGGGTGGGTAGGTTTGAATGTAGAAGCACTTGGCCTTGGTTGGTTTGGGGTTTTTTTCTTTCTTTCCTCATACTCCCCTCTTACTGCTTTGCCTGGGGAGAAAGTGAAGGTTTCTCCCTTACAGGCTCAGTCCTATGCCATTAACATGTGATTACCTGTGGGGAGCACCAAGAAACACTCTTGCAGACCCAGGAAAGATTGTGCTTGATGCTTGTAATTTACTGGAAGATGATGTCTCAAAAAACCCAACTCTCCAACAGTTCGGGCTAATATTTCCAAGTGCGAAGTAGGAAGTAGCTCCCCAAGCCCCTTTTCTCTGTGTTTCCCCCAGACCCTCAAAATAAATGCCTGCAGAAGGCTTATTTCTAGATCCCATTTCACATATGACATATTTCTTCACAGGTTTTGTGTCCTCTCCTCCTGTTCCCTACCCCAGCTTTCCTCTCCCTGGCAAGGCAGGGAAAGCAGAAAGGGGGGGGATGTCCTGGCCAGAAAATTGGCCCCAGTGGTTTATTTGAGGTGGTGTAACTACCTCCCACATTCCAAGGGGAGGCTGGCCTGTGTCTTCCTGCTGGTCAAGTGCTTTAGGGAAGATCTTCAGCTGGTTTGAGCTGTTGCTCTTGCCAACCTGCTGGTGCTGTTTGCCTGAGATTTTGTGCTCCTGGCAGCATCAGGGTGAGGGTTGAGGCTATCAGGATGCATGACCTGCTGCCGGCTGGGAACATGCCAGGCTGACTGGTGCATGGGGACCCGGGTGGTCCTGGTGGAGGTGGGAAATGGGAGTGGGAGGTGGCTGAGAGATGCAGGTCTCTGGGTCTTGAGCAGACGGCATCCAGCCTGCTGGGTCTCTCTCTCTGTGCTGGGCACCATATGGTGCTGTATTTCACAGCTGTCCCTGTGAGAGAAGGTTGAGCAGCCAGTATAGATGAAAAGGGATGGGTGGTCTCAAAGAGGTTCGCTGTTGCTTGTGTTTGGGCCTCTCTTGGAGGTGGTGATAGCTGTGCCTGGGTCTCTGGAGCATGCTCTTGGGCTGGGAACACCTTCCATGGCAGGGAGCAGGAGCAGGCTGCTGTGGGGGGAGATAAGGTGTTCATTAATGCATGGATGGGATGTGTCTTCATATTTGTTCTCATCCTACCGAAGGTGAGCTCCCTTACCTTCAGAGGTGCTCTGGTAGGGGCTTTTCCCCTCGTACCCCCTCCGTGCCCTGCTCAGGCTCTGGCAGGGTGCTGGGGCTGTGCCACAGGGCAGTGACAGCCACTCCCAAACCCTGAGATCCTGGGATTGTCTCCTGCAAGCCAGAGCCTCCCTCTTGCTGCAGACGTGGGTGCTGGGGTGGCCCTGGGGGAGGGTCCCGGGGGGGGTCACCCACCCAAACCACAGCCCAGGGTGCTCAGGGTGGGAGAGGGGTTCCTGCCGGAGGAGCCGTGGATTTGGTGGAAAGTATCCCCTAAATATGGACGTGATAATTTTTATTTATTTATTAGCTTGGCCTGGAATCTTTGCATTTTTGCCTTAGTCTGGAGGGAAAACGAGCAGTTCCCGCGTGCTTGTGACAGGGCTGTGTACAAACTCCCTTTGTGACTTCTTTCTTTCACGGGGGAGAAACACATTCAGGAAGAAGCAGGGCCCTGACAACAGGAATCAAGTGTTTCTAAATATGGACATCCCTTTTTGGACTAAAAAGTCTTTTTTGTACCATGCATATTTCCCCTGTTAATCATTTCCTTTTGTTCCTCGCAAACTTTGTTCCTCCAACATTATAGAAGGAATTATAGCTGCTCTGTTTGTAAACTTTACTTTACGATACATGAACTGGCTTGTATATGAGACAAGTTTGCTGGATTTTTCCCTTTAATGTGGTTGGGAAGGCCAGCACCTCTGTTACTCACCCATGTTTTTTCCTTTTTTTTTTTTTTTTGCCTTAAAAAAAAAAAAAAAAAAAAAAAAAAGCAGAACCAGTCATATTTGGTTTCAGCTCATCTCAAAATATTGGGGATTTTACAGGCCATTGAGCTTTCCTGGTCCTATTCACTGCTTTTGAGTTACACTAATTGGCTTGATAAAGAAGGACCTGGGCTCTGTAAAGTGCAGTGCTTCTTCTCCAAGGTGAAACGTGAGACTGAGGGGAGGGAATATTCAGATGTTCACTAGCAGTTATGCTGGCTGGATAATCTGAATGCATCAGAAATCAGCTAGAGCTCAGACAAAGTAGGGGATTAGGAGTCTGAGATGGGCGAGTGGGGTGGACATCTGGAAGCCTGCTGTTGAGCCTGTCTGCTGGGCTGGGTTGTGTCTTCATTATATGGGTTATACACACCGAAAATGAGCAGCGTGCTGGGCCACGGTTGCTCTCCGTGGATCTGTTCTGAAATAACAATTTCTGTTGTTGTTTACGGAGTGTCTGCCCCCCCCAGCAGAGCTCTCAGCATTCAGTGCAAACCCACTCAGTGGCACAAGCTGAGCAGAAGCTCAACCTCTGAAGCTGGGGGGACACCTGGGTTTTACAGCAGCGTTTGCCTTCACCCCCTCTCCCTGGTGCTTGGGGCTTTTGGGGGGAAATGTGTGTGGGTGCAGATGGTGGGTGCTCAGGCCCCCCCTTGCAGGGTGCTCCCTGTGGTTTTGGGCAGGTGCAGCTCCTCACAGCCTAATAGAAAAGCCAAATGCATGAGAGAGGTGGAGAGAAAACAAACTGAGGACTTCTGAGCCCTTTTGGTGTGCAGAGCCCAGCTCTCCCGAAGTTGAGCCCATTTTAGGGCACTTTCTGCCACGGACAGCACCGTCAGCTTGGGACCTGCTTTGCTCCATCCCCCTGCAGGCTTGAGGACATGCAGGGGTGTAGGGGTGCAGGTGGGGTGGGGACAGATGCATGGAGGCTTTTTTGTGTGGTGGGTGGGTTTGGTTTTGTTGCTTTTTGTTTTGTTTTTGGTTTTTTTTTTTTTTTTTTGGTTGTTTTTTTCCATTTCATTTGATGATGAAATAGGAGTTGAAAAATGCTTTTGCCTTTTTCGAAAACACAGTGTCAGAGAAGGAATTCCAAGTATGTTGTGAATCGAAATAGACAAATAGTGGTTTGTTGTGCTTTTGTTTTTTCCCCCCCAAAGTAATTTCTTTACCAGTCTCTTGGCATGCACTGTTTCCCCTCCTTTATCTCCAGCACTTTGCTTTGCTCATGTTTCCATCCCCTTCCTGCACAACTTGCTTTGGCAGCTTCAATTTTGGCCACAGCTGTAAGATGCCAAACCATGACTGTGCACAGCTGGAGCCTTGCAGCACTCACACCAAATATCTGCTGCTGCCTGACCAGCATCAAGCCTGCCTGTAGGTGGGAAGCATCATGCTGAGCAAGCTGTCACTGAGAGGTTTGGGATAGGTGTTGTGTTAAGGTGAGCATGGTAATTTCTCTCAACTCTGCCACATCCCTGGCAAAGCAAAAAGGAAGTTGTTTAGGGGAAGAGGGAAAGAGGGGACCTGACCTCCAGGCACAAATGTGTCACCCTAAAGCAGGTGGAAGCGCTTGGCAGTGCTTTGGGTCATGCTTGGGATGAGAAAAGCAAGGAGATTTTTAACTAAAAATAAATAATGCTGCAGAAGAAGCATGTACCAGAGCAGTAGGGACCAGGGCAGGGCATTAATAAGGGGTGTTTGAAGGACCAAGTTGCTGCCAGACATGATGCCCCAGGGAATTAACAGTGGGGACGGAGGAGTGAGCCCAATGCAACCATGCAGCAGCATCTGCTGGAATGCCCGTGTCGTGTCAAAGATGTGCAAAATTTAAGGAGAGAAGAAAAGCACCAGGTTTCCATTTCTTTGTTTTGGGGGGATCTTCTTGGTTTACCTGTCAGATACACACATACTGATCTGCCCCATGGGCTTCAGTGCAGCCCTGCTGGTTGGGAGCTCCTGCTGCCCTACCTTGGTGTATCATCTATTTTTGACAAAACTGCCTTTTCTTCTGACAGGGGAGCAAAGTTGGGTCCTGGAAGAATTTTTACTTTTTGGTTGCCTTTGTGTCCTACTGGGAAGAAGCTCCAAGGTGACCAATAGCAGCATTCCAATAACTGAAGGGGACCTACAAGAAAGCTGGGGAGGGACATTTTGCATGGGTGTGTAGCAAGAGGACAAAGTTCAATGGTTTAAAACTTGCAGAGATTTAGATATTAGGAAGAAATTCTTCACTATGAGGGTGGTGAGACACTGGAACAGGTTGCCCGGGGATGTGGCTGCCCCATCCCTGGAAGTGTTCAAGGCCAGGTTGGAAGGGGCTTGGAGCAACCTGGTCTGGTGGGAGGTGTCCCTGACCATGGCAGGGGGTTGGAAGTAGATGATCTTTAAGGTCCCTTTCAACTCAAACCATTCAGTGATTCTATGTCCTTACACTTTCTCTGCTACAGCTTGGGGAGGTGCTGCTGAGGGTGGTTTGTATGTGCTGGGCAGTGTGTGGGTGCACAGGTAAAGCAGCTTCTTTGCCTGCAGAGAGTCTGTGTCTTGGTCCATGTTACCAGTGTTTTCTAGCTAGATAGAATGGAGGTCTGGAGAAGTGGTACAGCTTCCCTGGGGTCATTCATAGGCCCCCGGATGCTAAACCTCTTGAAGCCAGATATAAAATCCTCTTTTTTTTTTCCTGCAGAATGGGATGAGGAGTGTGTTTCTCCTTAGAAGTGGGGCCAGAAAAGTGTTTGTGTGCTGTGGGGAGACTCTAGGTTAGGAGAACATGCATAATTTTATGCAGACCAAGACCAGATAAGCATTACAGCCCAAATTCTTTCTCTGTTTTAATCTCATTTTTCAGAAGCACCAGCAGCAGCATTGGAATTTCCCTGTGTGAGAAGAGCCTGAGGGGCTGCCAGGGGACTTTGGGGCTTCAGGAGAGCCCATGGCAGGGACAGGATATGCTGCACCTCCCTGCTGCTCTTCTGGGCTGCCAGAGCCTTTTTGGTGAGGTTGAAGGGTCCAGGTTTGGAGAGGCCACCCCAAGACCTAGATCAGCCCTGATGGCTTTGCTTGGGGGATGCTTCTGCAAACAGGAGTTTGCATTCCCCTTGTCCTCAGCCGTGAGGAAAGACTAAAGCCTCAGTCAATAATAAGCTTATAAGACAGTAAATCTTGGTAATGAGAAAACCAGAAGACAACATCTGCTCAATATGATGGTACTAGGTATGGGCTGTTAAAAATCTACTGAAATGAGTTGCCCGTTCCTGCAGGAGTTACTCCTGAAAAGCCCAATTTCTTAGCAGGATGGGCAGGTTGTGCTCCTCCCAGCCTGTTGGAGCAGCTCCTGGATTCCTGTTGAGGCTGAGCAGCCCCCACAGTGAAACCACAGAGAAGCTGCTATCGTCCTGGGTGCAGGGAGAGGGGCAATGGGACAGGACCACCACAGCAGTTGGCTTCATCTCCTCCCCGTGTCCCCTCCAAAGCCTCCTTGAACAGCCTCCCTCAGAAATGTATGTACTTTGGAGGGTTCTCTGCAGCAAATGGGGGCTGGGGATAAAAATGGGAAAAGAGTTTCTTCTCTATTGTGTTTTGGGAGATGCCACAGTGAGGTGAGCTGAGAGGCAGCAGGCGCTGGGGGAAAAATGAGTTGTGCAGGGGGCAGCAGGAAGAGGGATGTGCTGGGGCCTCATCTGATGCCCACTTGGATGAACCTGGTGCCCATGGGTGGAAGCTGGCAGCAGTCCTGGTTCTGCTTAAACTGCGTGAAGCTGGGTCTGCAAAATGGGGAGAAGGAGGAGGGGAGAGTTCAGGAGAAGGAATATGCATATGGTGTGTAATGCTTTTATGAATTGAGTCTTTAATAATTTACATTACCAGTTTAATACTTTGAATACAAATTATCTTGCCCATATGCTGTGCTGACAAACATAAAAATGGAGTAATCAAAGCTGTAATAGCACTACAGCAAAAAGACATAAAATGCCACTAGAAGGCTTAGGATAAATTATTGCATGCACACACTAGCTCTATGGCTCCCTGGTGCCAAAGGATGCATTGCAATTTCTTCCTCAGACTTTGTGTTTGGGCTTGAGGACTGGTGCAGTACCAGGAGCACTGCTCAAAATTCTGCAAGACGGGCAGCAGTTAACAAAGAGGAGGAAAGAAAAAAGGCTCAGACATGCTTGATAAATACCGCAATTTAAATTCTGTGCTGGCCTTACACGGGCTGCAAAGAAAATATAGCCCTGTTATTTGTAGAGAGCCCCCTTCTTCCTCCAGCGGGGTTATTTGCATGTATTATAAACTGCAGTGTTGGCTTGCCATCTTCAGGCAGCTGCCATGCACTGCACAGCATCCCTGTACCATCCCTGTACCATCCCTGTACCATCCCTGCACTGGTTGGAGGTGGTGGGTCCAGCCCTGGTGCTGCAGGGGATACCCAAGGGAGGATGCTTGCTGCAGCCTGGCACCAGCTGACCCAGAGGATATGCAGCATCAGCCCAGGGAAAAAACAATTTTTGCCTCATCCCTCTTCATACCTGTGCTTGCTGTCCTCTAATGTCTGAGTTCCAAGGAGGTGGAGGAGGTGGAAGAGGATGAAACAGCCCCAGGCCCTTGGCTCTTCATCCTGGCTGCCCTCGGGCTGCAGTTTAGGTCTGAGGGAACAGTATGGATGTGCCTGGGACCTTGTGGGTGCTGCAGGTGACTCAGTGGTTTGCTTTTAGCAACCTGGTGTTTTTTGGTGCACATGTGGAGGTATCCTGGGCATCCTGAAGGACGCAGGGCTGTGCAATGAAAGGAGGAGGCTTGCAGAGCAGAGGCACGAGTTGTGCTCACAAGGAAAAGCTGCTCTTTGTGGCTGGCAGTGCACCGTGCATCGTGGCTCATGGCAAAGGCCCTGCTTTTAAACACCAGCCAGTTCACTGGTGCCATATCACAAAGATGTCCCCCCTAGAAGCTAATCTTTCACAGAAAGAGCTGTTTAAGGCTCACATTAGCATACACTGAATTTCTCAGCTATCAAGGTTACTCCATGCTGTAATCCATTTTGTGCTTCTAACATGATCAGTGAAAAATGAGGCTTTTTCCAAAATAAATCATCAGCAATTGAGGGAATGGTGCTTTTCTGGAAGGTGTGAGGTTCTGCTAGTAGCAACATCTGTTCCAAAAGGCAGAGGAATTGGGACAGATGTTCTGCACTGCCTGAACTTGCTGTCAGTCACCCTGAAACCCAAACTCCTTGCCCAGGAATGTTTTTTTGCTATTTTTGCTGTTCCTGGGATCTGCTGCCAGCTGTCTCCATGGGATGTGGTGCCAGTGCCTAGGACACAGTGCACCCCAAGGGCTGGGGTCACATATCCTCAGCTTGGCCATTAATGCAGGTATCAGGGCACATACATCTCTCTCATGGGCTGAGATGAGTGGATACCAGTGTTTGGGATCCCATGACCCAGCAAGGTGGGGCACCCAGGGCTGCACCTTGGGTGAGAGCAACCTCCTCCTGCCCACCCTACCTGTGCCTGTGCTCCACCTTGCTCCTTGTGCACTCGATGCCTCCCTGAAGCCTGGTTTGGCCTGCAAATAGGGGTTTTTGGAGGAGCTCTAGGTGCTGCAGCCCTGCTCTGTCCCCTGGCTCTGAAGGAGCAACCATGGACATGTCACCAACTTCAAATCCTCAGTGGTACCTGGACCACCATCTCCTGACAGGTTGAAGGGACCTGCACAAGTCAGGATGGAGAGGCACAGGTGGGCATCTAGCCCATACAGGAAGAACTTCTCTCATTGCAGATCTTCTGGAGGATAAGGCCCTCACTGATCCTTTTGCTCTGCAAATAAATTGGATGGATCAAGATCACCATGAGAAATATCTCCATCCTCATCCAGAGAAAGATTTTCAGCATAACAGGCTTTATATGATTCATAAGCTATAACATTTATTCCTGTATGCGAGGTAAATATTTTCCCCTCTGAATGTCTAAGCAATGCAATTTTCTTTGAAGCCTCCATTTGTTTAAGTCTGGAGATTACAATAATTCACCTGTTTTCCCTTCCCACGATTCCCCGAGCAATGGCATAAGCCAAGATAGAGCAAACTCAGCTCAGGATGTTTTGTCACTTGTCAGCTCCCTCCCTCACGTACACTCGGGTGAGCTTTGTCCTGCAGTTTATGTGCAGGCACCTTCTGATCTCCAGCCGTTAGCAGATGGCCTCACGTTTTCCTGCTTAGAGGAAGAAATACAGCACACCTGAACACAGCCACTGCCAGGGCAGGCAGGGAAGAGAGACATAACTTAATTTAACTCCAGATAAATCATGATTTCACAGCAATCTGCCTGCCAGAGGCAGTTCAGAGTCCCATCTCCTTGGCACTATAACAATACTTGTCATTCAGTGTCCCAAAGAGACCCGCTCGTGGCCAGAGATCATGACTGAGAAGACGCCTGGAGTTGTAAACACCATCAGTCTGGAGAAGACTGAACCTGCCTGGCAGACGAAGGTGGGTGAGGATTTTTGAAGGCAACCCTTACCTCTGCAATGAGTGGGACGTGTCCAAGGGTTGTGTGGGTCCCCTTGAACCTCCCCTGGGTCTGTCACCACCCAAAGCTCCAGTGAACCGAGGGAGGTGAGAGAAGCCTGGGTGCTTTCTGATGAAGATTTTCACCACCACCATGAAACTGTTCAGCTCTTTCCAGGGTGACAGGGCACCTCAGACATGGCCTTGTCACTGCTCAAAAATGTCTTGTGAGACAAGAGAGGGAGATCAACAGGGGTATGTGTGCTCAAAAAAGGGCACGGCCAGGCCTCTGGCTGTGTGACTGCATTGGCCAACATTGGCACTGGGTGCCCCTTCTCTACCACCAATGAGCCAGGCTTGTACTGGAGAGGGGGCTGTTTGGAGAGAAGTGTTTGAATTTTAGGTTTATTTCCTCCAGGCAGAGACCTCAGCATAGGCAGAGGTCTCTGTCCCATGCTGGCACACCAGGTTTTGGAGAATCCTCCCATGGCAGCATGTTTGTAGTGCAGGCACCTTGAGTTTCTTTCCATCCTTTTTGGAACCCCTGTGCCCTTGCTGGCCTTGGCAGAGTCACTTCTGATTTACAGCTGGTGGCACGTGAAATTTGAAGCAGATGCTGCCCCTCTTGCCTCCTGCTCCCACCCAGGGCACCTCTGCTCCATCCCACTCCTCCAGCAGCTCCCAACACTGCTCTCCAGGTTCCTGCCTGTCCTTGGGGACATGTCCATGTCCAAGCCTAAATTCAGTGCTAACATAAACAGACAACTTCTTTTTTCTGTCTACCTCTTTCTTTTTTCTAAAGGACACTGAATCCAAATGCAGTGATGGTTCTATTATCGTTACCAGTTATTTCTACCTCCCTACCTCCAAGAGGCAGAGAACAGAGTCCCACTGGGTTAAATGCAGCACATGCATAAAAACAGTCTGGGTGCCAAACAACTTGCAAACTCCTTAACATAAGGAATGTAAAATTAAGATTACTATAGCAACATCTTGCTCACATTGCATACAGATAGCATTTGTTGGTCTTTATATGTATGTGTGTGTGTATATGTATATATAACATACATATACAAACCCCAAATATTGCTGGCAACCTTTCCCATTGTTGAGTTTATATTTAATTTCAAGCTTGCTGTCTGTATCTTGGATCTGTGTTGCTCCTTAATATTTGCACCCAGCTCTCCTTCAGCAAGCCTTGCCTTCTCCTATGGGCTCTTTTTTGCATGGTGTTCCAGGCTCCAGTTCCCTCCACCTGGGCAGAATGTCCCAGCCAGGAGCAGGCACAGACCCTGGTTGGGGTAGGGTTCATTTCATCTACTGGGGGGCTTGTTTTAAATGTATACATCCCTGTTAAACTTTACAGCTGACTTAGCATCTCTAAATCTGCTTTCTTCAGTCTGATTGTAGGAAAGCAGGCTGAGCCCTAGACATGCAAATCCAAATTTTCTCATCTCTCATCTCTCAAGTTATTAGTTCAACTTTAAAAAAAATTTCCTATGAGTTATGAACCACAGCTCTCACCTCTGCTCCATGACTGAATAAAACCTGGGCCCAGAAATGCCGGCAGGAAGGATGACAGAGCACACCCAGGAGCACGGAGCAGAGGGAAAGGCAGTGAGGATGGATGCTCCTTCAGTTCAGAGTTGCTTCAACTCTCCAGGAAAGTGACAGAAATTCAAGCACATTTTTCACTTTGTTGCAGAGTTAAGTGGAGTTACCGATAAGGCAGAGTTTTCACACCACTGGATCTGAGGAGCTCTCTTTGCTTACCAGCCAAAAAGGAGGCAGCAAGCTGTGCTGCAGGGTGTTGCTCTCTGCCAGACACACCTGAGGAATACCCCGTCCTCAGAAGAAGGGGGAGGAACTCACATCTCGTTTGTAGCAGCTTTGAGGCTGTGGAGTTGAACTGCACAGTTGGAGGGCTGGTGGGTTTGCTGTTGTGAGACCAGACTGCAATGGGGATCTGAGAACCAAAACTGAAAACGTCTGCTGGCAAGTCTGGCTGGAGGAGCTGGAAAGCAGCCTGGGTTTGCCAGCTGCAGATTTCTGGTGCCTCTGACTTTGCAGCATTAAATATGAGAAAATAAATCATAGGCAGCTCTGCCTGCAGAGTCTAGAAGGAAAGCAAGGTGGGAAGGTTGAGGGGGATGAGCAAATCCCATTTCCCAATGAGTCTGTGGGGAAGGCAGAAGAGGAAAGGGGAAGAAGGGGAGGAAGGAATCTGTACAGTGCAGACCGACTTACAAAGGCCACCCAGGCAAACACAATTGCTTTTCTTCAGACAGAACTGCTCTGTGAGCAGGAATCAATATCCTTCTGCAGAGCCTGCAAAATTGCTGACAGATGTGAGTGTGCAGAGCTGATACTGAGCAGGAGATTTCTGGATGGAGCTATTGAAGGTGGGCAGGATAGGAGCAAGCACAAGGGACTCTACACATATATGCTGGAGGTTGTAGACCTTGCAGTGAGATGCTGACAATACAGGGATAGATGAAGGCCAAACCAGGAATGTGGAATGGGTTGAAGACCAGCAGAAGTGCATGAGTGACAATTTATTAGAGGGCAGAGCAAGGCGAACATTGTAAAATGAGCACTCAACTTGTTTGCTACCCACAATGGGCAGGGAAGTTGTCTCTTAGCTGTACCAGCCCCAAACCAGAGCCAGCCTATAGCCAGAAGAGACATAGCTACCTCCTTCCTACCAAAGGAAGGAGCAAAGGCAAGCTCTGGGGGTCAGATGGGGCAGTAAACCAGGTCTGGAGAAACCAGTAAAAGCTGAGGAAACCATCTCTGAGACCACTGGTTAAGATGTGCATGGGCTTTCTCATTGTTTTCTGGAACAGGACAGGGGTCTGTTTATGGTGCTCAGCTGAAATTTGCCCATCCCAGATTTCCCTGGGTAAGGGCAGTCACTGTCTGCAGTGTGAGCATTGGTGCTGTGCATTGGAGTTCAGCCTCAGCCCAGAGACCTGGTCACTCACCCCTTAGAAATCCTGCAAGGCCCTATAGGTGTGCTGGAGACCGGTGAAATCGGGGCTTTTTGTGGGACTGGGGAACAGTTGCCCTTTCCTGAAGGGGTGCTGGGGTTCCCAGCTGTTGGATGGTCACTGCTGGTAAGTACCAAAGCAGTAGTCTGAGAATGGGAATCTCTTCATGGAGGGAAAAACTGTGGTGTAGGATTCAACTGACTGCAGCCCCTCTGTTAACCCCTGCTGCTGCAGATGGCTGCACTTCTGCAGGGCCAGGCAGGAGCCATGTGTGTTCCCATTCTCCATGACACTGCCATGCCAGCTCTGATCACCATCACCTCTGTGCTTTTCATTGCACTTGACCTCAGTGTTTCCATCAGCTGTTTCTCAGCAACTCTGCCACCAGGGCTGTAATCAGTTCCTGTGTACTCCTCTTTATGCTCTCACCCAGAAATTTGTGCAGGGCTGTCGAGCTCCCTGCTCCTAATTGACAGGAGAAAGCAATCCACTTCACAAGAGGAAACATCTCCACTGGCTGTTGGGTCTGAGCAGGCTATTTCCTGTAATGAGGATGAAGCAAAAGAGAATCTGGCTATCAGCCACAGATATAGCTGAGCCCTCATTACTGCTGGACCAGAGGTGCTGCTGGGGTGTAATTAAGAGCTTGGTCACTGGGGTACAACATGTTGTGCTTGTGACCGGGCAGTTGGTGCTGAGTGCTTCTGAACCTTGCTTGGGTCAAGCTGCAGGAGGGTCTGCAACAGGACAGGAGGTCTCCTTGTACTCTTTGCTAAGCCTGTTACTGCTCCACTCGCAGAGGATGGCCGTGGCAATTTCAGCTGCTTTGGAGAGCAGCTGCTAATGGCAATGGGGTGATTGTGTCAAGATAGTGGCACCAAATCTGAGTGACCCATAGTGACAGTGCAGCTGGGTGGGTAACCATGGGCCCAACTGGGTTTGCCCAGCACCTTGCCAGGACTGGAAAAGCACTTGGTCTTAGTGTTGGGCAGTGGAGTGGGTGCAGGAGAAAACCTTGTGGGTGGGTGTGCATCCAGGTGAACCACCATGTCAATCCCAGTTTGCATGGGGGGAGAAGGGAAGAGGGAAACCCTGGAGCATCTTGGCAGGTTCTGTCTCCTACCATTGCCCTGTGGTAAGGCCAGGTGGCTGGTGAGTGATGTTAAATGTCTGAGGATCTGCAGAAAATTTTGAGGCTGTCAGAGAAAAGAGCAACCACCTCTGCTTGGGCAGTATCTGTGGAGCAGAGCTACCACCCTGGGCTCTTGAGGGGTGGGGAGGGGGTAGCCAGTCTTACCTTCTTGTAAGAGCTAGCTTCCATTTTTACTGGTTTGGAAGCACAGCAGAGGATAAGCTTAAGTCCCTTCTCTGTGTACAGGCAGTGGTAAACTAGATGTTACCCTGGTGTGTCCAAGAGGCTGGGGGCCTGATCCCCCCAGCTGACTCTTAACTGGGATAGACCCTCAGCTTGGGTAGGGGCAAGGAAGAAAGGAGAAAGAAATTGAGGTTTTCACTCCTAGAAAAATGGGCTGGATAATGAATCTCAATGGGAAGAGTCTGAAGTGGAGGGTTTTTTATTTCTCCTGCCACCCCAGGAGGTCTTGGTGTATGTGGGAAAGCTTTGCCCATCCTTGCTTGAGCACACGCTCCATGGGGATGGTGTGAGAAGGATGAGAAGTCCTTTGCTCAAGTTAAAGGCAGATCTTGAAAGGAAACAAGATTCCTAGCTGGAGGGACTGGTCTGTAATGAACCAGCTTTGATTTGTTATTTTTTCAGATTCACTGCCCTGCTGACAAGCACTGAGCTAGTATCACCTTGGGTAACTTACCTGTTGTCGGGCAATTACTTAGCTCTTACCCAGCTACTAAAGCCCTTCAGATTCCTTAGGATTTGTTAGCCACAAAATCCATCAATTGAATTTTCCTGGCTTAATGGCGTGAACAGTTGTGGCTTCCTTGATTTTTTTTTTTTCCCCATCTCACCTCAACACACCTCACCAGCCTGATCATTTTTATGTATTTCCCTCAGTGTGACCATTACTTGTGCAGAGTCCCATGCTACCTCTCAGCTGTCAACCAAGCAGCCCTGGCAGTTTGCACAGCAAGCAGGATGCCTTCACTCTGATCTGGGCATTTTTAGAGAGGATTAGAGAGGATCATAGAAAGAAAAACCACATTTCATCCTGGCACAGCACAGGATGCTGCCTGATGTGGCCGGTGGCAGGGGCTACCCTGGCACAACGTGTGTCCCCAGGGTCACAGAGCTGAGGTCAAGCCACTATAGATGCTGCAGGGAAGGGCTTGGGTTTCTCTGCATGTGTGGGAAGGGCTGGAGTTATTTGCTAGCAGAGGCTGTACAAATCCCATGCATCCCAGCCACTTCCATACAAATCATCCCACCCATATGAGCCTTTTGGAAAGAACGATTTGATCACAACAAACTTTGACCTAAATGTGCCACAGCTGACAGACAGCCCTGTGTGGTGAGTTTTAAACTTTTGCCATCACTTCCCTTGGAGAGACAAAGTGAATCTAGGCCACCCCCCTTGCCTGTTTGCAATGAGGCTAATTCTGATTTCATTCATGTTTTGTCATCATGTTTGCAATGGTGGGGGAAAAAAAAAGGAAAGATTTGAAACAGCAAGTCAGGCCCAAAGTTATTGGTGTTAAATCCCATCTCAGGGCAAAGGAAGTGGGTTGATGTCGCCTCCCAAGGCTATACTGAGGGTGCCATTTAAAATTCAGGGTATGAAAGGAATACAAGGTTTCCCTCTTTCCCTTTTTTATTTAGATTGCTGCACTTAAGCAGCTGAGCTGAATGAACAGGCCTGTGTCCCTGGCTTTTGGAGCAATTAACAAAAAAGTCTGTTCTGGGCAAGCGAGCTGTGTGCTCTGCGTGAGGCTGCTACTCCAGGGACAAAGAGGGGAAGTGGCTGAACACAAGGTTATTAGTTTGTCTGGAGTTTCTATGCAAGCACGATGGCATAAATAGAGCCACTTGTTTGTTGATCTCTTCTGTGACGGCAGCTGAGGGCAAGCTGCTGTATTCATCTATTTATTGCTGAAGCAACTAGTGGGTTTTTTCCCAAGACTGGGATTCTCTGAGGCTGTGCACAGGACAGCTGTGTTGCCTCTGCAGTGAAGAGCTGTGCAGTCCAAGTAAGCAAGAAAAAAGTCTGGGAGAGAGGAACTGCTGCTGTATGTATTTGGCTACAGATAATGGGGACTCCTCCTTTGGTAATGGGTTGTAAATAGCTCTGTTTTCTGGCCACACGCTGGATTTAAGGGCAGGGTTCAGGAGAGGGGAAGGGAGAATTAAAGAGAAGGAAAAAAAGGTGTTGGTCCTTATATTGAAGGTAATAGTCATGATGCACGGAGGGGATAAATGGCTTCTTTTAGCTGTGTTTATCAGCTCAGGGAGTCTAAGACTGTGACCAGGAATGCATCTCTGTTGTCTGCCATCTAGAGCAGAGCCTTAAACAAGAAAAACAGACTGTGCTGGAAAGGCACGTGCTGAAACTCTCCAAAAGCTGAGCACCATGTCCTGGTGGTGTTAAACCACGGCAAGCTGGAGGCAGGAGACACTTCTGACCCCTCCTCTGATCTGCTCAGAGTGGAGCAAACCCACTCTGCCCATCACTGTGAGCAGCCCCTCAGGGCTCCTCCATGTCCCCTCCAGGCTGAGCAGTGTGGCAGCAGCCCACGTGGCAAACGATTTATTAGCCCCATTTCTGCATCTGCTTATGTGTCCCTCCCAAAGGCCATTGCTTGAATCAACAGGCCCACTTGTCAAGGAATTACAGCTTTTATTGCCTGTCATTCTTGCTGGAAATAATTATGAGGACTGGGCCAGGTTGGTGTGCTGGGAGGGTTTTGGCTTCATTCAGCATCTCTGGGGAACAGAGCACGTGCTCAGGGGGGA
Organism: Phaethornis superciliosus; assembly: GCA_023637945.1. Taxonomy (NCBI): domain Eukaryota; kingdom Metazoa; phylum Chordata; class Aves; order Apodiformes; family Trochilidae; genus Phaethornis; species Phaethornis superciliosus. The sequence continues at coordinate 12,558,930 of JAJQWJ010000015.1, forward strand.
CACAGGCAGGGGAGACAACAGAGTGTTCCTGCTTAGGGATCTCTGTGTGAGGAACCACTTCATGCTGCTAAATTGCTTTTTCTGCTCACCGGGAGTTATTTGCAGCAAAAAAACCTCACCTGCCCCATGGTTCTGCCTGGTGTCTGCTTTTGCAGGGCTGGAGTTACAGTTCACAGAAAACCTGGCTGCACCCTGTCTGTAACTGAGATGTTCCTTGCAGAGTTCAGGGGAAGGTTTCCTGATGCCCTGGTTTTCTACGTTCTTCTTACTCAGATCTTTTCCCTTCTTCAAAGCTAGACACCAAAACACCTTTGAATTAGCTGGAGTTTGGATTCTGAATTTCCCAGCCATAATATTCCTTATCCAGTGGTAACCTGTTTCTGGGGTGACCAGGAGGCTGCTAATTTATTTTGGTAAGCACAAAGAGTTCTGCAGGTCTGGCTAAAACGAATGGGTATATCACTGTCACTAAGCAGGTTCAGTTAAAATGACAAGACAAACTGACCTTAAATATGCCAAATTCAGTGCAGGAGTATTTGTGGAGAACAGTTGTTATCTTTGTATATTTGACAAAGGTTAATTGTCTCTTTGACGAAATCAGTGTAGTAGTCAGCCTGTCTCTGTATAAGGGGGGAAAAATCCTTCATTTATAAGCAATTCATTAAGTAGCATTAAAGCTGTCTCTAAAGACAAAATAATCTTTCTAAAGAGGACTCAAGGTACTGAGAAGGAAGATTAATGCCTCAGCTATTTTTCAATTATGCAAGCTTTCATTTATTGGAGTATACCTGGATTAATTCTTACTAAGCCATGTTCTTTGGTAGGTAGGGTTGGGAAGAAGGAGCTTCATGCCTCTGGATGAGTCCTGCACTCAGTGAGGGATGAGAGATTCTCTGCATGTGCTGATGCCATGGGCACAAGAGGCATGGCAGGAGAGTGGCAGGTGCTGCCCCTTTAAGCCCCACTGTTAGCAAAGCTTTTATGTTTTTTGCAAAAGGTGTTTGAAAAGCATTGATGGAGCTTGAATATTTTGCACTGACTGCATTCTGCTTGGTCTCTCTCTTTGGGTACTTGCAAGTACCCTCCCTGCTGTGGTGTCAGTAGTGAAGGGCCCTGGTTACTGACTCTTAATTCAGGTTCCTTCTCCTGTGATCACATTCATGGTCCTTGCACAACCAAATGAGCATAAATTCGTCTACCACACTGTTTTATCCTCAGTGAAATTTACATTAGAGGTTAGTAAAAAGTAATTTCAAGTCTTATTGATACCTCTATTTAATTTTTTTTCCCCTTGCCACTGCTTCCTAGAGTGTTTGAAGTGGTGAAGAGTCCATTTAGCAGGAAGGTGGGAGGAAACAACCTGAATATCATTCATCTAAATCACTCCACCAATGAAAATACTTGCTTGTTACATCTATCATAATTTCCTCTAGATGTCTTCTGAAAGATTAGTTCCTATAACTATGCAGATGCACACTTGCCTGGTAGAGCTCTTCAGACTTTCTCATCTAGGGCTGGTGCAGTCAGCCGTGGAAGATGACTTTTTCCTACAGGTATAAATTATCATAGAATTACAGAATGGTTTGTGTTGGAAGGGAATTTAAAGATCATCTAGTTCAAACCCCCTTCATGGGTAGGAACACCTTCTACTAGATCAAGTTGCTCCAAGCCCTCTCCAACCTGGCCTTGAAAACTTCCAGGGATGGGGCATCCACAGCTTCTATGGGCAACCTGAGCCAGTGTCTTCCCACCCTCACAGGAAAGAATTGCTTCCTAATATCAAATCTAGATCTTCCTACTTTTAGTTTGAAACTGTTCCCTTCATCCTATCACTTGATGCCCTTGTAAAAAGTCCCTCTCCATCTTTCCTGTAGCCCCTTCAGATACTGGAAGGTGCTATTGGTCTCCTCAAGCCTTCTCTACCCCAACTCTCCCAGCCTGTCTGCAGAGGAGAGGATCTTCAAATTATTCACCAAAAAACCTGGCGGGATGAAAAACCATTTTTTGTGTTGTGACAGTTGTGACAGTTTCAGAAAATGTGACCCTGTCTCTACCTTGCACTGCCGTGCTAGCAAGATTTTAAAAAAGTTAATAAAAAATCTTAATTGGGCTGCTTTGGTGCTTCCATCAGTGCTCTTGTCCCACCCAGTACCAGCACAACAACCCCTTCCCTGCAGCTGCTGAGGGTCAGTGGGGTTTAGCAAAGTTTGCATTAATGGTCTTCCCTGTGGGACATCCCAGCTCGGTGGCCTTCACAACAGAAGGCAGCACTAGCATGTTTAGTGTTAACAGGGGACAGTTGTTCTGGGTGCAGGTTTGCTGGAGCTCTGGAAAGCCTCTGGAGCTGGGGGATGAGTGACATCAGTGCACAGATCTGTCAGCAAAAGGCTCAGAAAGGCAGCTTTTGCCTTGACTTCAAACGCTGTCTGCATTAGTTTCAGACCATATTTCTAACAGCAGGACCAAGGGAGGTGCACCCAAAGTTCAGGTCCTCTGAAGTCTTCTCCTAACCTGAAACACATCTGAGTGCATCTGACAAATGGTGCAAAAAGCTGCCAGAGCAGAGTGGTTTGAAGGTGATAGGTGCTGGAAGGATGTGTCCCCGTGAGCTGTATGTGCTCCTGTACTACAGGTAGGTTCTGAACATGGATCAGCTGAAAGCCTGAATAAAATTTACACAGAAAATATGTGCGGACTTACGCAGAATTCAGTGCAGAGTGTTGGCCAAGAAGCCCAAAGAAACCAAACTTCAAGCCCAAATCCTCTTTTTGGCAATATGAAAAAACAGGATTTTGATCATTATCTTAAAAAAAATTATTTTGCTTCAAAGTTGAGTACTTTCCAGTAATGGGCAAAAGGTAAAAAGGGGCTTAAGGCAGCTTGGCGTGGCCAAGGCCTGAGTGCAGATGAGGGGCTGGCTTTGACCCTGTGCCACCAGGCTGGGGCAGACCCTGTTTGCTGCTTGCATGTTGCTGGTGTGGAACAAACCATCCAAGTGTTTGCTTTTAGCTCTGTTACTGACTCACTCAACCAGGCAGTTGTAAAATCCCCAGTGGCTATGTTATCCCAGGCACTTTGACCTGCAGGCAGGGAAGTGTCTGTGGGTGAAAGCTGTGTGTGTGTGTGTTTATGTGTGTGTGTGTGTGCCATGGGGAATGGGCAGCATTGGCACACCCCTGCCCTCTCTCCTGCCCCCACCCAGGCCCTAGCACAGGATCACAGCTGATCTCCACAGCCCATAAAACCTATTTTATGGGTTTGTTTTCTAAAGAAAGCTGACAACTCATGCGGTTGCTGTATTGAGGCCACAACCTGACCACAGGGCTTTAGTTTCTTCTTGCTCGTGGTGGTGTGGAGGGAAGAACAAAAGGTGCCTGGAAGCCTGGGTGCAAGGCTGGGCAGTGGGAGGTGGGAATCCCTGCTGAGCCCCGCGTTCCTGCGGCTGGCAAGTGAGCAAATGGGCTGCTGAAGTTAAAATTATTGCTGAGGCTTCTGCATTGCGCGTGCCAGAATCAGTAAACAGCATTAAAAGGAAAGTGAATGGGTTTGTTCTGGCATAATTAATTGAAAAATTTCTTGTGAAGCATGGGTTTGGCTCAAGGGTGGCTGGCTGGGACAGGCCAGGATGGGGGGGTGCTGGTGGCATGCAGGCTGCAGATCCAAAGGGCAGCAGTTGCAGGGGGGAAACAAAGGCAAAGGAAATGCTTGTGACAGGGAAAATATGCAAAACTTCACCTTGTAATTCCTTGGTACCCCTGTCCGAGGGGGCATTCTGCTTTCTGGGGTGGCTGAAGGGCAGTGAAGGTGTTCCCTGCTGGCTGCTTCCCTGGGGGATTCCTTGTCACACAGCTTCCTGCTGGAGGAGGTTGTACAAGCAGGAGCCACTCCATGTGTGTCTTCATTGAGGCAGTTCTATCATCTGATGACTCCTCCCCACCCAAAAAAGGGAATGGGGAAAAAGAAAGGAGACACGTGGACTGCAATTAAATCAGATTTAATAAAATAATAATAAATAAAATTTATCCCAATACTACTATGAAATACAAAGTTATATGTGAGTGTGCTCTCCCCGAAGTGAATGCCAGATGTCAAACACTGCCAGCACAACAGCTCCAGCAAGAGTGTGATGGTTGCAGCAGACAGGGGAAGAGGTGTTGGGGGCAGAACCACAGATGAGATCCTACAGGGTCAGAGGCTGTCGAGGAAGAGCCCTGTCCCCAGCAAACTTCCAATTTATACTGAGAGTGACATTTGTTGTATGGGATCCTTCTGTTGGACAGCTTGGGACAGCTGCTCGGGCTTTGCTCCTCCTGGCTTGAGCACCTGGCCAGCTCAAAACTGGTAAAGACCTTGATTACTATGGAATCCCACATGCCACGGCTGGCCACTAACTAAAACAAAGTGTCCTATCACTTTGCTCTTGTAGAATCAGGTGCTGCAGTCTTCTCAAAAATGTCAGTTTCCCTCAACAGAAAATTAATTCTGTAAGTCTATCCCAGGGAAAGCAGGTCACTGTGACCTCTTTCTTGGACAAAAAATTAAAAAAAACATAGATTTGTAGGATCATTTTGTTTGGAAAAGACCCTTAAGATCATCAGGTGCAACCATTAACCCAGAACTGCCAAGGCCACCACTAAACCATGTCCCTCAGCACCACATCTACACATCTTTTAAATACCTCCAGGCATGGTGACTCCACACTGCCCTGGGCAGCCTGTTCCAGGGCCTGACAACCCTTTCACTGAAAAAATTTTTCCCAACATCCAATCCAAATCTCCCCTGGCACAACTTGAGGCCACTTCCTCTTGTCCTGTCACTTAGGAGTGACACCCCTTCCTTCCAAGTATCCTTCACCGTGCCTCAGTTTCCCCTCAGCGCAGTTTCCACCAGCGCGGCGGGAGAGGAGGAGCCCAAAGCTCGATGGGGCGGGCGGGATGCGCGGTGCTGCCGGCGTGCGGGGTGAGAATGTCGCGGAGCCGGGGCCCGGCCCAGGGGATTCCGGCGCCCACCCGCGCCCCGGGGCTCCCCGCCGCTCCCCGCCGCTCCCCGCCGCCGCCGCTTGGTGGCGCCATGGCACCGGAGACCCGGCGGGTGCCCCGCGCCGGCACCGGGCAGAGCCCCCCCCCGCCCCGCCCCGCCCCGGGCAGGGCGGTGGCACCGCCGGGGGAGGGGGCGGCGGGAGCCCCCCGGGCCGCCGCCGCCGCGGGGAGGAGCGCGGCTCGGCCCCCGTCCTGGGGGGCTGCCGCCGGGGCTCCTGCTCCTCCTCCCGGCCCAACCAGAGGCGCGCATGGAGCGGCCGGGGAGCAACGGGAGCTGCCCGGGCTGCCGGCTGGAGGGGGGGGGTCCGTCGGCGCGGGCCGCCACCGCCTTGGCGGCCGTGCTCATCTTCACCATCGTGGTGGACGTTCTGGGCAACGCGCTGGTCATCCTCTCGGTGCTGAGGAACAAGAAGCTCCGGAACGCCGGTGAGCGCGGGGCGGGCGTGGGGCGGGGGCGGGGGGCGGCGCGGCCCCGCTGCCAACTTGGAGCCGCCGCCGGCGGGCGGAGCGGAGCGGCCCCGCACCGCACCGAACCGCACCGCTTCGCTTCCTAGGGTAGGAGCTGGCGGGGGGTCGGCGGGCCGGAACGGGACTGCAGCCCCTCTCCGTAACGCTGCAGCGGTGCCCGGGAGCCCCCGGGGAAGGGGTGGTCCCTGGCCGGTCTGCCGGAGCAGCACCGCTCGGCTCTGCGCCCCGGGGTTCTCGCTGGGGTTGCCGCCTCACTGTCTGTCTGTCCGCCCGTCCTGCGGCTTCTGTTCTCCAACTTCTCGGAACTTGTGTCTCCCAGAGGCAGCTGCAGCTCGGGGAGCCCCAACTCACGTCGCGATTCAGGTAAAGCCGCGGTCCCGCAGCCAGAACCGGGCTGAGGAGAGAGGGAAGCGGGACCTGAGTTGAACAGCACAGGAGGCAGAGAGAGGTGCAGGGGAAACTGCTCCGGGGGTTTCACACGAGCCAGTGCTAGCGCTGAAATCTTGCTTTTGTGTCCCAGCTTTGCATACGTTTTAACATTTTTCATCTTCAAGTTGCTGGGTTTTAGGTGACCGGCTGAAAGTGAAGTCAGCGTTTTGCTGTGCTTTTTCCATGGGTAATTTGAAAGTCTGCTTTGAAGCCTTGTGTACTGAACTCCCTAAGGAATTAATCTAGGAACATTGTTAAGTTGGTATTGGTATTAACCATCTTTAAAAAGGCTGTAATTTTTGACGGTGTTAGCTGTGTAATTTTACCTAGGAAAATAGCAGTTATAAATTGCTCTGGAAGGAGTTTCAAGTAGTCTGTGTAGTGCTGCTTAAACTTACTGTAGAGTATGTTTTGCTAAGGACTACACCGCTGTCTGCATTACAGAGAAAAGCATAATATGACTGTTACTTTATAGCTTGTAAAATGGTTTTAATGAAATATTTCTAGTGGTTCTAATGTGTAAAGCAAAGTTTTAAGTGGTTTGGAGATGCTGATCTGTCTCTCTCAATCATCGGTATATACGGAGTAACTCAGTTCAGTGAAAGTAGCTGATAGAACAGTTTCAACCCCCAGTGCCTTTAATGTTTGATTTTTGTAATTAATGGCAATGCACGAATGGCTATTGGCTTCTGCAGTCACTGACTGCAGTGACCTTGACCAGCGAGCTGCTCCCTGGTATGCAAAACATGGCCCATAGTATCCACAACTGAGGGACAGGCTGTACAGGCTTTCTGCGAACTTTAGTAAACTTGGGAAAAGGATTTTCCATTCTCTTCGTCTTTACTTTGAGATGTGAGCCCTGTGAGGTTATGATCAGTGGTTCTGGGAAAAAAAAAATTGAGACACCCTTCAGTCTCCCCAGGATGACTAGTGGTTTATGTTATCAGGCTGTCTGGGCAATAAGCAGATTTGAAACTATTTAGGTGCTTTTATCACCTTTCAAATTGTTAATCACTTGGATGCATTTCACGTCTTAAGGCTGCCCCTGCTGGGAGCTGAGTTAAAGTTCTTGCGAATGTGAAAAAGAACAGCTTTCCCTTCAAGTGACCATGGAGATATTTTCCAAGTCTTCAGCAGCAGCCTGTCTGCTCTGTGTACAAGCCATTGGGATGTATGAGTAAAACCAGCACAAGTAAAATCTTTCACTTGCTGATTTGAGAGGAGGTGGCTCCCGTTGCACAGAGAACTGCAGTGGGGAATTCCATGTGAGACACTGCCAAGTGGTGGCAGGTGTTGAGAAACCCCTCCAGCTTTGTTGACCTCCTGTTGTTCCTCCTTCAGTCAGCAGCCTGACCTGGGGGAATGCCTTTCCCATGTCATTGGAGGGGTGCAGCAGTGGGAAAACAAGGTGGTTGGGCTGGTGGTGGCGGTCTGAAGTTCAGTAAGGTAAAATGTCTAAGCAGCATCTAACTGTTTTAATGTCGTTTTGCTGGAAAGTTCACGTGTGTTTAGGATGTTCAGACAATATCCTTCATCTATCTGTGATGGGAAGCAAGCTGTCTGCCTCCCTGGGAGCAGAATGAGAAGTCAGGAGACTCAGCTCAGTTCATGCTCCTTCTGATGCGTGAGGAGCACCACGAATGAGCAGGGCTTAGCCAGAGCGCAGTAACCAGGATGATGTTCTTTGGAAAATGAGTTTCTCTGTTAATGTTCAAACCTACCCTAAGCCAGTCCAATAAATGAAAAAGATACCCATTGGGGATGTGTCAGCTCTTGCCAAATCCTGGAAGAGCCAAAGCTCCCTAGCCGGGAAGCTAGCTAGAGCCCAGCCACAAGGTCATCCAGCTGGAGCTAAAACTGTATTGCCAGCATAAGCTGGATCCAGACACAGATGTGAAGCTTGCACTGCTTCAGTAGTTGTGGTGGGTGATCACTCTTGTGAGGGTGGGGATTTTGGTCCATCCCTCTGGTTCTCTCTGCATTACTTAGCACACTTCAGCACCTCTGTGCAGTCAGTAGCTACAGTGAGCAGAGTACGAGTGGGGCTGTCAAGCAGCATCTCACAAGGGGTACCCTTATCCCTGTGGTCAGCTGCCTGGAGAACATCAGCAGTGGCCTGGAGCTGAATGAGCCAAAGGAGGTGACATGCCTGTGGGCAGAGGAAATCCAGATTCACAGAAAGTCCCAGCCTTCCTCCGTGGTGGACAGTTCACAACCACAGTTGGTTGTTCAGTCAGTCATGCTGGAAAACTGCTGCTGTTAAGCTTTTCAACAGTACCATTTCCTACTTGGACACTCAGAGCTGCTTGTATGGTCTGAGAGCTTCAAAGAAAACACCAGACTTGGTCCTTAAGTTGACAGTGGAGGACATAAAAGATGGTTGAAGGTGAAGGGTGTGGGGAATTACTCTGCTCCTCTGGCAGGGAGATGTCTGTATGTCCTTATCAGAGGCAAGAGAGAACAAGTGAACTTTTTAGGCAGCTGAAAGCCTTCACAAACCTGGCTACCCTGCTATCCCTGCACTGGTGGAGTTTAAAAGCAAAAGACCTGACCTCTAAACCTTTCCAAGAGCAATCACCCTGTTCCTCTTCCCCTCCGGGAAGGTGTGTGTGTCAGGTGAGTGTTGATGTTGCCCATGTTGATACTGGAATGTGCTGGCATGCCTGGGTCTGCAGCTTTTTATCTCCACGCCTTGCTAGCTTTACAAGTGTGACAGTCTGCACTAAAACCAGGGGGTGGTTTCCAGCAGCCCACGCTTTGGGCAGAAGCTCTGTCAAAGTCCTCCTCCAGCTCTGCTGAACTCACTGCAGACTGAAGCACAGAGCCCAAACCTCCTTTCCTTGGCAACCCCCCCCCTCCCACCAGTGCTGCCCAGAGATGCACCTGCAGAGAGGGATTCCTCCTGCCTCATGGGCCCTTTTTCCTGGTGGAAACATCCTTTTTCTGCAGAGCAGAACCCTCCGGGGGGGTGGGCAGGGCAGGTGTAACTCTAGTGGGGTCTCAGGGCTCAACTGGCTTTTAATCCTCTGGGGATCCACTCTGTACTGTTGACTGCTCAGCTCTGGGGGTTTGTTCTTGGAGTGTTACAGCGGCTGAAGTCAAACGTCACACAGAAGTCTGCATGTATTATCTCTGCACAGTTACCTTTGTCAGCCAGATGTGTATTCTTGGTAGAAATACCAGATCAGTTTGACAAGCCCTCGGACCAGAAAACTGCTGAGTGGCACTGGCTGTGTTTCCATCCCTGTAAATGCTCTGTCCTCTGCCTCTGCTGGGACCTCAGGCAGGGTGAGCAGCCTGGGTCAGGCCCTTTGCCTTCTGAAAATACTGGCAAAATGCTCAGTTTTTGTTTGTTTGAGTGTTTTATTGTCATTATTTATTTATGGTTCTGAGACCTCTGGAATTTTGTGGATGGCCTGGGATATGTTTCTGTTGATTTTGTTTTTAGTAGTTTGTTTGTATTTTTTTTTTTTTTAACTCAGTGTTTGAAGAGATTTGATGAACTCCCTTGCCCACTCTGACGTGCAAAATTTCTAGTTACAGATGTGAAGAATGGTTAAACAGACAGTGCTGAGTATCTTCCCAAGTGGCTTCGCAGAGAATTTTGTTATAGTTTAGATCCAAGTCATCCTTATCTGCAAAGACAAAAAGTTATGCTTATACTTTTTATATCTTCTGAGTTATCTACATTCTCAGGATAATTTCACTGGACGTTTTTAGCATCAAGCCTCTTGTAGTGAGAATTGTTATTTTTTTCCTGATATACCTATTGCCACTCATTTTTTGATATCTTCTAGCTTTCTTCATAAATGTTTTGATTTCCATATAGTGGATTTATTTCCATATAGTGGATTTATAGTGGATTTTCTATTTGTTACATATATAATCTATTTTTTAATTTGACTCATGTCTTTTAAAAAATGCTTATTTTGAACCAAATACATTTTTGAATATACTTTTTTTTTGTATTTGAGGGAAAAGAGGCCTGTGCTAAGGTATTTAACCATCTCCCACTAAGCATTGTTGCATTTGTTTCTATTTAGGTGTTTTCTCTCACTTATTTTTGTCTGATTATTTCCAGTTTTGGGAATCTGACCTTTCAGAGCTGTTGTGTGGGATCATATTCTGTTTCCTTATCTCAAATGCAGTTGAGGGCTGTGATTGGGTTTTTTCCAGCTACTGCAGGATTTCCTTGTCCTGGAAAGCTATCTATTACACGTTGGTGTGTTGAGATATATATTTAACTTTTTTTTTTTTTTTTTTTTTAAATGAAAAAACAAACCATAAATCCTCCAGCATCTGCCACAAACCTGAAATAACATTTTCTTTCTGTACATCATGGGTAGATACTTCAATAGATGCTCATCTGTTCCACTGATTCATTTATCTGTAGCAAACTCCCACCAGTGCTTCTGATTTACCCAGGCTCTGACCCTTGGAAATGTCAGGGACTCTGCAGCTGGCATCTTGGCTTTCTGGTGGATTCTGTACTATTTGTTGATGGAATTATTTGAAGGGTGCTGGGACTCTGGGGGACCCTGGAGCTGCACCCCCTTCCCTGGGTCCTCTGCTGTGGAAGGGGTGACACCCAGCACACCCTTTTCGCTTCCGCAGGGATGGGTGCCTGTCACATCAAATGGGTGAGCTGCTCACAAATGGTCTTGCTGTCTCTTCTGTGCTGTTGGTGCGGAATAATCCGTGACAGTGTTTGCTTTTAGCTTCATTATTAACTCACTTGACTGGGGGGGATAAATTTGCCATACCCATCTGCCTGCCAGGGATGTTCCTGGTGCCATGGGTGCAGGAGCAGTACTGGCAACCATCAGACTGCTCCCCAGTCAGGGGCTCAGCACTGGGATTGCAAGGTCTGGGTGGTTGGTGTCAAGAAACTGTTTGAAGTGAGCTGTTGTGTGAGCATCAGGGGAGTACCTGAGCTCCAGGTTCACCCCAGCCTGGGCTCAGGACATGGTGGGGATGTGCTGGTCCCTCCCTGTGTCCCTCTGCCTCTGGGGTTCTGCAGGCAGGGGCTGGAGTGGGGCCACCGACCACAGGAGGTGGGAGAAGCTGGAGTGACAGTAGGATAAAACCTGTGAGGAAATTAATTTGGATTGAGGTAAAGAATGAGCTTTAAGTACGGTAGCAGCACAAAGTGGAGAAGAGTCTTAACCTAGTTTTTCCTTGGAAGCTGCTGTGTACAGTGAGGCCCAGAGGAATGGAGCTCTGCTGGGTCTGTGTGACAGCTGCAGGGCACAGCCCCATGGCTGCTCCCAGGCTGTGCTCTGGGATCTCTGGAGGAAGCAGCAGCTCAGTTGGGTATGAGCAGCTCATAAGTTTTTTTTGGAACACAGTAGCTTCAGAAATATTTCTAAATGGATCCTCCGTACAGATCCGTAGGAAGTCCTCGTCCCATCAACTGTGAGGTCAAAGCCACTAAGTTTTGGGTTTGCTTTTTCATTTTTTTTTTTTTTTTGGTGCTATTTTTGCCAGACCTCTCCCCTGCTGTCTCCCTTAGAGTTGGTGTAGATGGGAGTATTTGTAGGAGTGCTGGATCTCAGGAGCCCCTTTGTGAAACTTTGCAGAACTTCCATCAGAAATCTCTACTCCCCCGACTCCTACACCATGGCTTTCAGGACAACCTCTGTTTGACTTGAACACAAGTCAAGTTTGACTGTGAGTTGTGGGTGTGCAGCTGAGGAATGAAGTTAAAATACTTCTTATCACTCAGTGAGTCAGTGGTGCTGAGCTTGTGCTTCAGGTGTACCAGTGGTTTGATAGCCAGATGGTACGTGGTCAAATGAGTGATTATATCATAAATACATGATTTGAGAGAAATGAATCAAGTTGCCACTAGAAACAGTAACACTGCTGTTGCTGAACTGAGGAATATTTGTCTTTGCAAAGTGGTCAACAGAAGTCTTGTTACGTGTTGGTGTAGGTGATGCTGGGGGTTGTCCAGTTACCCTCAAATTAGTTGAAAAAAATTTCCTTCTTTATGAAAACCTGTGTCTGTATCATACAAAATAACACCCTGCCTCGTAGGAGGGCCACCCAGTGGACCTCAACAAGTGTCAGCAAGGCAGGTTCAGCCCAGCCCAGTGCTGAGCTCCTTTTCGCCCTCTCTGAATCCTTCCATCCCTTTTGCCTTCTGTGCCTGTAGCAAAGGCGTTTCTTTTTTTCCTTTCATCCCTGAAGAGTGTTACTGCCCTGGGACTTGGTGTTTCTGGAAGGTTTGGAGAGCCAATTAGTGGCTTAGATAATAGCAAATAATTAATTACCTTGCAGACAGTCCTTCAACACATGCTGGAACAGTTTTCAGGAAGAGGGAAGGTGGGCATATGTGCTCAGAGTAACTGTTCCCTGTGTGGCTTGTGGAGTGATTAACTGGGAAGCTTAAAAAGACAACTGTCATGTGATGGCCTATAAATAATATGGAAATTAATTCAGAGATGGTTTTTGTTTGCCTTTTTTTTTTTATTATTATTGCATTTTGTTTGCTTTTCTTTCTCTGTGCAGCATGTCTAATTCCATCCAAGTCTGTCCTGCAGCACAGAGCAGGAGCAGAGCAGGACAGGACTGTCCTTTGGGCTGGTTGGCAAAGAGAATCCTGTGCTGCAGTCCTAAGGCACTTTTGTACCCAACAGCCCCAGTCTGCTGGGACTGCTCTTTGGGGAAGATGTAGAAGGAAACCTATGGTGTAACATTCTCATGTTTAACTATTCTCATTCCTGAAAGCTGGAGTGAAGACCAGTGAGTCCCTGTCTTCTGAGACCATCCACTCGATGCCTTCTGTTGAGAGACCTCAGATTTTGCTTTGTTGGACAACCCCCAGCATCACCTTCAGAAGTGATGTTGTCAAACACTACAATGTCTGTGGGGGACTGAGGTCTGGGAGCCCAGGGTCCAACCACCCCCCAAATCCCTGCTTGTCCTTTGACTTAGATGTAACACCCATGGGCTTGGTTATGGTCCTGGGTGAATTTCAGGCACAACTGAGCTGGACACCAGAGCTTCTGGGGAGTGACTGTGTCACAGCTGTGGATAGCAGAAAAGGATTCAGGTAGGGATGGGTTCAGTGAAGCCAGGGGCAGAAGTTGAGGGAAGAGGGGGATAAGGGGGATGCTGATGGAGTGGTGGGTGTTTGGCCACAGCAGGAGGGAGTGGTGGTGCCAGGTGGTGCCATGTATTAATCACAGCCAAAGTGAGCAAGGGTGTGCAGTTGGATGCTCTTCTTCTCCATCCCAAGGGGAAAGGTGGGGAGAACTGGCACTCATGTTTGATGGTAAGGGCAGGTGGGCTCCAAAGACCCTGATATCTTCTGGAAAGGGCCGAGCGGGTGCCAAGGAGGGAGTTCCCACAAGCTGTATAAGTTAAATGGAGCCTAGTGTATCTTACTCCTGACCCTGTGTCTGGCCTTCAGATCTCAGCTGCGAGTTTTGTTTCTGCAGATGTTGCAGTAGAAAGTACAGCACCTTGGATCTTAATGGGGCGGATGAAATCCACCGCAGAGCTACGTTTGGATGTGTTAGGAACTGGAAATGCTGCCTGACAGCTGAGCAGGAGGGGAGCATCCCCAGCATGGCTCCTGTGAGCCACTGGCTGCCCCCGGGGGTGGGGGACATAGGGCTCTCCTGTGCCTTTAGCTCTGTCCTGCTCCTGGGGAGATTTGTTAGGAGGGACTGAGGGAAAGGAGATGTTCTCTAGGTGGTCCGGGGTTTTCTATTGACTTGTGCTTGGGAACTAACTTGCTTTCCTACATGCTGCAGGGTGAGGAAAGACTATTGGCTTAGGTGACCATGGCAGCTTAAGCCAGCCCTGGGACTTCCATATGAACTTGGGATAGGAGTGTTGGTGGAGTGGGCAGCAGGTAGAAAGTCATAGAATCCTACAGAATCATAGAATGGCTTGGGTTGGAAGGGCTTTTAAAGATAATCTAGTTCCAATCCCCCTTCCATGGGCAGGGACACCTCCCACTAGACCAGATTGCTCCAAGCCCTCTCCAGCCAATAAGGAGGAGGAAAGGACTGGGGTTATGGTGCATGGGAATGGGTTTGGGCTCTTATTTTTGTGTGTATGCTGGAGGCCAGAAGAAGACAATCCGTGCTCAGAGCTGATTCTTCTTTACCTACCCAGTCCACATACTTTTTCTCCTTTTGTCTGCTGGCCAGTTTCAGTGGCAGGAGCCATTCAGATCTTGCTGTCCTCCCACTTCTTCTTTGGCCCCAAGTTCCATCTGCAGGCTGCTGAAATAACTCCTTCCTGGCCTTTTTAGTGCTGTGCATTTTTCCTCCCCATGTATCTGTCAGCTGTTGGCTGTGGGGCTTCCTTGGGCCAACACAGAGTCCCTGGCCTGGTGGGGAGCAGGGACACACCAGCATCAGGGCTCACACTTGTGCTGGGTGAGGGCAGAGCTGATGGGATCTGTGTTTTCAGGCACACTGACCAGGGAGGCAAGGGTTGGGGATGTTGCTGGAGTCATGCAGGGCTCCCAGTTGTGTCCCCAGGGGAAATCTGAAGCAGCAATGGCAGCACAGTGGTACTTCCCCTGCCCTGCTGTTGGTTTCCAAGCATATCTTGGTGTTGTTCTTGGCTGGTTTCTGGGAAAATGGATTATACCATGTTCAAAATATTAACTCCTGGACCTAATAATATTGTGAAAATAACTTGCGTATTTATTTCGGAACCTCATAGAATTCCCTGGAAATGCTTTGTGTTTATCTGCTGGGGTTGCCAAGCACGTACTCCAAAGGCAATGCACATGCAAGTCATCACCCTTCTAAATAGAAGGGAGGAACAACAAGCTGTGTCAGTAGCTTTGGTCTGTGCTGTCTGAGGACCATGGCTGTGCATTGTACCATTCACTACCTTCAGCTTTTCACCAAGGGTCCTGGTGTTATATCTTTGTGTTGACATTACTAGAGAGGTGTCCTGGGGAGCAGAGCCAGGGCTGAGCATCTGAGTGGCCTTCCTCTGTGACTACCTTAGCTAGGTCAATTTGTTCTTCATTCTCTACATGTGAAAATCTTTCTTACTCTTACTTTGAGATGCTCTAGAACTTTTTGGAAATTGCCTCAGTTGTGGAGGAGCTGGGAAGGTGGTGGAGGTCGCTTGACACTGGCCTGGTGTCTTCTCTGCAGGACTGACATGAGTCAACTCAAATAAAAGAAAACCTCAGCCCCCATGATTGACTCCACTGCCAAGTGAAGGAGCCCAGCCCCACAGAGCCTCCAGGGCAAGCCCAAAGCTCTTCTGTATGACTGGGGAGGAGGTCAGGGCTGAAGCTGAGGAAGAGTCTGACTAACAGTGCCATAAGGATAAGCACCCTTTCCAGTTCCTGTCAGAGATTAAAAATAGGGCATTACAACATAAAATATCCCTGGAAGAACCTTCCAGGAGCATTTGGAGCAGTCTGGAGCTGGCAAAATTCATATTCCTGTTTTCCTCTCACACTCACCATCATCTCCCTCTCCCCTCCTACTTCCACTCCTGATGGAGGGCAGGTAATGCTCACACTAGTATTTGTTTATGTCTGACTGAAAATATACCTCCTTCTTCTGAGGTTTGCACCAGGAGCTTATTTACAAATGGCCAGTATGATCTTGGCATCTCAATGGACAGCAGAAATGAAGATGAGTTTAAGTTATCTGTCCTTTGCTGTCCACCCTTAGCTCTGCCTGCTTTCTTTCTGGCCTTTCCAAAAAATTACGGCACCATCTCCAGATGTTTCAGTGATCTGTTTTGCAGGGAGAAAATAAGCTCATGTGCTGAGGTAGGTGCTGTCAAGTCAGAGATTGTATCTTAGTTTTTCCAAGGGAAGGCTAGAAATGCAAGAAACCTTTCCTACCGTGCCCTAGGTATGGGTGTGAGGTGGGCCACAAATTCTGCCTTTGGGTCTTAGGTCTTGTGTCTTACTAATCGAAACTGATCCAGCAAATCTAGTTGGGCTAAGCTGAAAGCTTGCTGACAAAACCCTTTAAAAGTAGGTGGTGTTGATTGGCACCAAAACGATCAGATACTGCAGTGCCAATTGCAAGCTCTGCCTCTCCTCTGCTCCTCCCTGGGGGTTTCTGTAGGGAAAGCAGAAGCGGGGGTGAGGACTTGCAGGAAAGGTGTGTGTGATGGGAGAGGGAAGGACTCTGTTAGTGGGAGGCTGCCAAGCTCATCTCTGCCTTCAGGCAGGCAGCTCAGCCTGCAAGAGCTCTCATGGCCAGCAGTCAGGGCAAAGAGGAGCAGCAGGACTTGCAGCTCTGTGCTGTTCTAGAGGGGACACAAGCTTGCAGCTCTCCAGGTGACCTTCTGGTGGTGTTTCTCACTGGGATGCATCTGGATGCCCAGGGTGCAGAGCCCTTCTCCACCTGCCAGCTCTGCCCTTGCACAGCACCTTTTGTTTTAAGGGCTTTCTGGTGGTGAGACACTGACACAGGTTGCCCAGGGAAGCTGTGGATGCCTCATCCCTGGAGGTGTTCAAGATGAGGTTGGATGGGGCTTGGAGCATCCTGGTTTAGTGGAAGGTGTCCCTACTCATGCCAGTTGTTTGGATCTAGATGAGTTTTAAGGTCCTTTTCAACCCAAACCAGTCTGTGATTTTATGACAGCCCCAGCCTGTTGCAAAATGCCCTCTTTCAGAGCAATTCTCACCCAGGTTAGGAGTTGACTGAACACCAAGGCTCGTGCAGTGGTCTCCTGGTCCTTCAGAGGTACATCAGCTTTATCTACATAGAAAACCTGACATCTTGTTAGGCAGTTCTCATGTTGGTCCTGACAGATGCTGACCCAAAACCTTGCTGGGGACTTGAGATGGCTCTGCTTTCAGGAGGACAGCTGCTCTGAACAAAGCATCCCTAACTTGGTATAGATTAATATTGAAAGGTGAGGTCATGTCTTCTGCCACCACCTACTTAAGTCCTTCCAACAGGCAAGCCAGAGGAGCTGGGAGCTGACTTAGGGAATATCTAGCTGAGAAAAATGGGGCTTCTTTTGCAAGGCAACGAGGCAGTAAACTGACCCGCCCCGCCTAATTAGAACAATAGACTAATGAGCTAATGAGAGAAGTGGGGATGTAACATTGGCAGCCATTAATTAAAAGTCCTGCTAAATTCCAGGCTAGACAAAGGCTTTGAGATTAGTGTGGGAGCAAGAAACAAGCAGCCAATGAACACCAGCATTGGGGCCCTAAGCAGACATACAGCCTACTCCACTTTCTCCAGGGAGTCTTTAAAATAATAAATTTGTTTTGCAATAAATTATACAGATGTGGAAGCAGAGCAGTGGGCAAGCAACAAACAAGGCTTACAAGGATCTCAACTGTTTCAGCCTTCCTGTAGCAGCATCTCCTCTTCCCTGCTGGTATTTTGACTGCAGTTCTCTCATTTCTTATTTCTTTTTTTGAGACAAATTTCTCCCAGGAGAGCCTGGATTTCCTCTGGTTGATCATTAGCTTTACAAACCTCCTTGCTGCTTCTGAAATGTTACTATTGCTTTGATGAACCGGTCTTTTCCAGTTGTTTCTTGCCTTTGAAAGTGATTCTTTTACCCACAAATGTGGAAAGAGATGGACTTTTTCCCCCATGTGGAATGAAGACAAATTATCAAACCCTGACATTTTTTTCCTTAAAAGGGGTCCTGGTTTGTAATCAACCCTTCTGGTTTCCTCTCCCTTGGTTTTACCTGACTTCTGGTTCCCAGCAATCAGCAAAACTTTCTAATGGACCCCTCCAAGCAGATGTTACCTGAGGTTTTATTAGTGCACCCATGTTTCTATCTCACTGGTGGGGTCTGCTCATGAGGTTTTGATGGTTTGTGTTCACAGAAGATAAAATCTGGTGGAGGGGTGGCTGGCATGAAAGCAGTTTTGTTGCTGTGCTGCCAAGTTGTTGTGCTCTGTGGTCCTGTGCTTGTTGCCATTTGGCTCTAGGAAGTGGGGGACACCCAGTGTTGTAAGGGGCCTTACTGCAAAGCTGGTGAGAGGTTGGGCTGAACCCTGAGCCACAAACTGTTCTTAGCTGTGGTAAAATCCCCCCCAAACTGAGGTGGAAGGATACAGCATATCTATGAATTTGAGCAGCCCTTTGTCAGGTTTAGCTTTCACCCATGGACATCTAGGACAAGTTCATTTTGAAGCAGAAAGCTGCTTGGTTATTCTGCACCGTGTCACTCAACAAAAGCACTTCTTTTTTTAAAGGTGGCAGAGAAGCCAATTCCTGCAAAGCATTAATTTTCTGGATGTCCTTCCACACACCCTTGTGTCTCTAATTCTGCTGAGAC
The DNA here is from genome assembly GCA_023637945.1 of Phaethornis superciliosus. NCBI lineage: Eukaryota > Metazoa > Chordata > Aves > Apodiformes > Trochilidae > Phaethornis > Phaethornis superciliosus. The sequence continues at coordinate 12,577,127 of JAJQWJ010000015.1, forward strand.
TGCTCCTTCATGGGGGAGACCAGGAAGGGAGAGGAAAGGTTCTGTCTTCAAGACATCTGAATGTGTCCAGTTGCTGACTGCAGGATGAGGGGCACTGGGCATCTTCTATCTTTGGAGACCCAGCAGCCCTTTTCCTTTCGTTTTAACTCCTGGAGTTCCCTCAAAGCGGGGTTCTAAGTGTACGCTGAATCCTTCTAAAAGTGATTGGATGGGATTTGAATTGGCAGCCCACTAAACACCACAAGTAACTGGTGGCACAGCTGCATTTGTTGTGGCAAAGCAGCCACTAGCAGAGCATAAATAGAGGTTGTAGAGAGGTGGGTGTTGGTCTCTTCTCCCAAGTTAGAAGTGATAGGACGAGAGGTGCTGGCCTCAAATTGTGCCAGAGTAGGTGCCATTGGATATTAGGAAAAATTTATTTACTGGAAGTGTTATCATGCCCTGGCGCAGGCTGCCCAGAGAAGTGGTGAAGTCCCCATCCCTGTAGGTATTTAAAAGTTGTGTAGATGTAGTTCTGAGGGACATAGTCTAATGGGGGCCCTGGCTGTGCTGGGTTAACAGTTGGACTGGATGATTGGAGGGGTCTTTTCCAATCAAAATTATTCTGATTCTATATGGTTTCCTGTGGGTCTTGAGCATGAACATCGGCATTTTAATGCTAATAATTCTAATAGTACTGCAGTGGGTGCTGGTCTCAGGATGTGTCTGTCCCTGCTCTATCACTTGTGCTGCTCTCATGGAGAGGAGAAGGGAGGGAGAGGAAAGGGTCCTGGCTGTGTATGTTGCCAGGGGCTGCCTGGGGAGGCTGCAGTGATGCTCTGTTCAGGACCAGGTACTCCATGGGCCCTGCTGAGGGCTGGAGCACCATCACTATGGACTGCCACACCAACAGGGGCTGCAGGGCTTGCATATTGCCTTTGGGAGCAAAAAATGATGGACACAACATGTGGGACATCCATATGTAGGGTACTGAGCACCTGTCCTGTTCTCCTCCTGTGCAGTGCCCTTCTGTGAAGGGAAAGAGTGGGGCAAAATGGGATGGATTCAGGAGAGAAAATGTCTGTCTCCTTCCTGGGCATCCTAGAGCTCTAGATATTTGACCATCTCTGCTGTAATGGGAAGACAGGTACTTTGTAATCATGCTAAAAAGATAGGGCACGAAGGACTCCTGATTTGGCACCTTTTGTCCTTCTGCCTGGGGACGACTTTAAAGCAGGCAAGGACTCTGCTCAGTGGCCTTGAAGTGACATGGGAATAGCAACAGGAAAAGCAGGAGTGGAAATTCCCTGCAAAGCCTGTAAAAGCTTGCATGAAGCCAAGATGTTATTCAGTTGCGAAAGAGATGAAAGTGGCCTTTGGATGAATGCAGCCCTTTCTTATACCCCTGCCTGGGATTTTCGTGGCTACCTATTTGTCAAAAACACTTTCCAGTTTCTGGTTATGGAGGGTGTGAGAAGCTAGAAAACTCTGTGGCTTTCTGGGCAGCGGGGAATAAACCTCAGTGCTGTTGATATCCCTGCCACCAAACTGGGCCTGGCAACTTTCATTCTCAGCCTTCACACTTAGGAAATTAAGCCAGGAGACTTCTTTAGCTGCAGGCTGTGTCAGGAGCATCCTTTCCAGGGGACTGTTGCTGAACAAATACTTTTCAGACACACTGTGTGCTGCTTTCTCTGTTTGAGACAAAGAAATTTAGCTCTGTGGCACCTGGAAGAAGCTAAGATGTGCTTATATCTGACACACCATCAGGTTTACTTTATTTCTATCAGAAATGTGTAGGTTGCATTTTAGCAGATGCATCAGGGATAATGATGCCTCTTCCTCCTCTTGAGTACCACTGATGTGTAGACCTGGAGATCATCTGTTTGTGGAGATAACAGCTTTACCTGCATTGTATCAGTTCCTCTACCTTATTCCTTCATGTCCCTTAATTTTTTTTTTTTTTTTTTTTTTGCTTTTAAGTGCTTTTCCAATCCATGGAAAGCTACTGACATTCAGAAATTCAGCCTCCACCACAGAGTACACAGTTCTTCTGCACTCTCTATCAGCAAGTGTTTTGTAATCTGTTATTCTGGTAACACTGAAGTTTTCAAACTTTATGGATCACTTAAATATATAACTGCATGAATTCAGAATGTACATGTCTGATAATCAGAGCTGTTCCTCTCTCTTGTAGTTCCCTGTCTTCCTCACAGCCATGGTGCACTAATTCTTTCACTGATTAACAATATCTGCTAAGAACTGTGTTGGGAATATCTTGAGGCATAAGAGGGCAGCAAGAATTCAAAGAAGCATAAGAGCAATCTTGACATGGAACTTGGAAGCGCTGAAAATTTCTACCTAAGGAGAATCGAGCATCTCTGTTTCAAAGCTTCTCTGTCCTTTTCTCTTCCCTCTAATAGTAAACGATCTGCATTAAAACAGTTTAAGTGAGCAATAAAACACATCTGTATGTAAGCAGCAAGAAGTCAGAAATAGAGCAAGATGATTTTGTGAGGCAGTTTGGAGCCTTCTAACTGTCTTGTGAATTGCTGTGCAGAAAAAGAATCCTTTGACATGAATGGGTTTGGGGAGATTTTAAAAAGAAAGGGTGACATGAAGCCTGTTTCTTGGGTTTGCCTTGTGATGAGGACAGTGTCTTTTGGGGTCACCTCTACTGCTATCCTCTCAGTCCCCCCTTTACGGTGATGCTCCTTTGGAAGTGGGCCAACACGGTTTCCCACTGGCAAGTGATGTAAAGCATGGAAATTATTTGCTATCTTCCACCAGTCTTCTTTTTTCTTTTACTAATTCTTTGAACATTGCCATGCATAATCTCTCCTATAATTATAACTACATTGGAACCAAGAGCATGGAACCTCGTAACTGCTTTATTAATTAATATCTATTTGCTCAAATGACTTATCTTTCACCATATTTTTATTTGCCATTGTTAGAGGTCAAGAATGTAGCACCTGTTTTAAAAATGCACAAGCCCAACCTTTTCTCTGCTTTTTTTCAGGTAAAAAATCCTGACTACAACCTGTGTTCAAAAATTCCCAAGTATTTAGGCAGCGGTAGTAATTGCCTTTAGGGAGTTAAGCTTGTGGTGTTTTATCTCAGAACCACACAAGCTTTTCAGGTACCTTTGGAAAGATCTGGTGTGTGTATCTGATTTGCAGTCCAGCTCTTGCCTGTTCTGCAAAGCTGCACCCGGGAAGGTTCAAGTGGAAGTTTAAGTATTTGGAAAGGTCTAACATGACTGATTTTGTGTGGTGCCCCTTGGTCTGTCCTGTGTGCTTGGGCAGGAGCTGTGCTGATGGAGCTGAGCTCCTACATTGCTTTTCCTGGGACCAACACATGGATTTGCAACTTTTTTTTTTTTTAATAAAAGATTTATTTTATTAGGGATTCTGTCAGGCCAGGAATTTGGATGAGCAGCTTCCTTAAAGGCTAAAGGGACCCAACAAGCATGCATGTTTTATGCTGTTGTTCTGAGAGGGTGGACATGAGTCTTCAGAGCTGCTTGTGCCAGCAGACATGGTCAGCCAGGATGTTTGAGCTGAACGTTGGGCTTTCTCCATGATAACTGGTATCCAGGTGTTTCCTTAAAATGTTTTGGTTAAAGCAAAAAATAAGAAAGCCTGGACCCATAGGATACCAACCCACCATCCTAACTCATGGATTTATCCAATTCAACTTTTGAAATATATTCTGATTTTTCTAATCCATTCAGAAAACTTCCCTGAAGAAGGAGCAGGAAAGAACTCTGGAAAGCTGAGCACTTGTTTACTGTAGCAGCCCAGTACTCTACAATCTTATTCCTCATCTGATTAGAAAAGCAAGATAATTAGAGGGCAGCAATTTGTATAAACTCATAGGTGCAACCCTATGCCTTGCAGGGTTGCTCAGAGCAGATTGTATATCAGGCAATGCCTCTTTAATTTACACATGGCTTCATCTTCTGCTCTGAGGAGATAAGGGGTAAAATAGGGAGCAGGTATTACTCATGCCAGCTTTGTAGATACTTGGCTATGATGCTCCTTTTAGGAATGTTTCCTTCTCCAGTCAGCCAAATAAGAACTGTCATCCTGAAAATGATTAAGAAAGTGCAACATGGAAATATTAGGTGAGGGAACAACATGTGCCCCTTCCAAAGAGCTGAAACAACTGTGGAGAACAAAACAACTGGACTTGGTTCTTGGGGATATCTTTAAAAATTCAAATATGAAGTAGCCCAAGAGGAGCTGGTTTTTCAGCTGTGTCTGTCATCAATGAACATCTTCAAGCCCAAATTTAGGGAGAGCTTCTGTTAGAAAAGTACATTGTAATCACATGGTGTTTAAACAAACAAACAAGAAAATTTCTTGTTAGAAGTGAGTTCGGCCAAATTGTAAAGGGTTTTTTTATCTTCTTCTATGGCTAGTTTAAGACCTGCTTTTGAGCAAAGCTGATAAGGATGGGCTTTTTTACTTCAGACAGTGCAGGAAGGCACTGTGGATTAATTGGCAAGGCTAAAGGTATTTTATTAACACCACCAGGGGGAAAGCCTGATTCTGATTTTTCTGCTGAAATTTCACAATTTGGCAGTGCTGGCTGGCAGACTTCCTCTTGATTTTCAAATGACTGGATATTAGGAATGGTTTGAGTAGAAAGATCTGTTTAAATGTAAACTTCATCTAAAAATTAACCATGAACTTTCTTGAGATCCTAATGATAAGAGCATAGAAGAAACCAGTGGTTCCTGATCAGTGTGGTTAATGTTTTAATTCACATATCTGTTCTAAATAGAACTTTTCCAAAAGCTTCTGTCTAAATTTAAGTGGGCTGTTTATAGCAACCAGCCAGTAATACAATATGCTGAGCAAAATGTGCTGAGCATATGAAACAAGCAGGGTTATTATGCCCTGGATAAATCATTGGTTCAAATCAGCTTGCACTCATGATAGTGCCCATTTAAAGAAAATGTATCATGTAATTCAAAGTGTTTCAGAATTAATAATAATAATTACATTCTTAATCACCAGGAGGCAATGTTTCTTTCCCTTATATCTGAGGAAACCATAGTAATGCGGGATTTATACTTCTTTAGATGTAATCCTCAAATTTCTACATAGCAATCATCTCAGATGTGTGCCATTGTATGGGATTGTTCCCCGCTGCTGAATGGGGAAAGATCACAAATTTGGTCCTGTGCATATTTTTACAGAGAATGGCTTTGACTCTTAATTTCTGTTCTATGGGGAACTGCTGTGTCCAGATTTGGCTTTTGGTGTTTGGAATTAGAAAATAAAAAAGTCAAAATTCCTTGCAGACCAAGGAAGGCTGATTCCAGCTTGTCCAAATTCTTTGTTACTTCTGAGACATGTAAATATGTAAATGTGCATACATGGTAAAAGTGATTATTTGCATATGGATCAGTTGACATGAAGCTGAAGCATATTTACCTAACAAGCTAATTTATTTAGTCATTTGCTAGTGAAAACTCTGTCCAAATACCAGCACGTTTCCCTTGAGGATTTTGGTGCAGCAAGAGAGCACTGACTTTGAGAACGTGTGGAAACAGCTCTGCGTGGTAGGGAAGAGGATGTGGGCTTCTGGGTCTGCAGCCCCCAGCTCTCCTGTGGGGATGCAGGTCCTTCAGTCAACTGGTAGCTGTGCCTTGGGGATGGGAGCACCTCAAGATGCTGAGATGTGGCAAGAAACACAGAGGTGACCTTTTCTTCTTCTGGAACCTCTTATAGCATGATTAATTTTGGATTATTCTACAAATTGTGGAGGCTTTGCTTTAGGCAAGAGGTGCATCTCATCTGGGTAACCAGGTCATCTTCAAGTATGGGTGGCTTCTTCTACCAGTTTTGCTGTCGGTGTCTGGTGGAAGCCTCGTGCCCAGTGCAGCTCTCATCCAGATAGCATAGTTAGGGCTTCCTTGGAGATCACTGTGATAACTGGGAAGTTAGGCTTAAATGATGCAGACTTGCCTTGGAGGAGCCTTAAGTTCCATCAGGTTTGCAAGCATGCATTTTCCATTAATACATCCTAAATATTTTCTGGCCACTGTTCAAGCCAGATCTCTCTATAGCATCAGCTTGTGCCAGGCACAGCATCTTCCCTCCCTGCATGCCTCAGCCACCACTTTCTGGCATATTTTTCTACTTAATTAGAAGTTTACTTAACTTGTTAAGTGAAAGCTTTGGGTGTCAACTGTCTTGAAAGATTTTCTTACACATTCACTGCAGTAATGTTTAAAAATGACCTCTCTAGCTCCTATGTTTTATTAACATTACGTATGAGTGTGGTGTGGTTGGCTGTGTGTCAGGGGGGAGTGCTCCCTTAAGGCACATTATCTTCCTGTTGCCCAATATGTGTTTTCCTTGGACTTTTCTGGGAGGCAGATCTTTCTGGCAGCTGTTGGCAATGGGGCATGGGACCAGCTGACCCTCAGGTCTGCTTTGATGTGGCTGTTCTCATGCTGAGAGCATTCATCAACCCTTTGGTCTCCATGAGGTAACAGAAAGTGTTACTTTAACATAAATTCAATGAATAATTCCATCTGGTAAATATTGATCTTATTTACCTGGTTTTCTGAATACTTTTTGCTTCTAGTGGCACTCAGGAAGTCAATGGTATTACTTAAATAGAGACCTGAAAACATGGGGTACTGAAGCAAAAGAAAAATAATAAAAATGTCAGATTTCTACATCTTGGCCAAGACACCCTTGATTGTGACCCATTGCCTTAACACTGTCCTTTCTGAGGAATCCTGTGTCCTGGGCTGCATCAAGAGAAGCCTGGCCAGCAGGTGGAGGGAGGTGATTCCCTCCCTCTGCTCTGCTCCCGTCAGACCCCACCTGGAGTCCTGCATCCAATTCTGGAGCCCCCTGTTACAAGAAAGACATGGATGTGCTGGAGAGTGTCCAGAGATGGGCCAGGAGGAGGATCAGAGGGCTGGAGCACCTCTCCTATGGAGACAGACTGAGAGAGTTGGGGTTATTCAGTCTGGAGAGGAGAAGGCTCTGAGGAGCCCTTATTGCAGCCTTCCAGTATCTGCAGGGGGCTACAAGAAAGCTGGGGAGGGAATTTTTTGGATATCATGGTCAAGGCATGAGGGATCCTCTATGCTTTGGGATGTAGATGGATGTGTCTCATAACAGGACTGCTGTTTGCAAATGTTTTTCAGCTTTTCCCAGTGCAAAGCAGTAGTCCAATTCTGTGCTCTTTAACAGAATGATCAGTTATGCTCTTTACATGGATGATTTTTCCAATTTTCTTCATCCTTTCAGTGCCTCGGTCTCTTGTGAAGATAAAATCTTTTTGTTTTATTTTATTTTTCCCAGATGAGGTTGTGCTGTGTCGTTCATTAAGGCCTCTGTGACTGTGGATCTCTGGGAAATAAGTGTAGATACAGTAATCATTCATACGATATCTTGAGCCAGAGTTGAAATTTCTGTAATTAAGAGTGCATATCCTGCAAGCTACTGAATAGAAGAAATTTCTGGCTTCTAACCTGGACTTTATCTAATATCTAGTTTCGTCTTGGATTTTATGTGGGTAATAAAATCTATTTCTCATTATGTCATTGAGCTTTCCAAAATACATCTTCAGAGTACTGGTAAATTCTGAATTCTCTTTTGCTCTGGATTAGGGATTGGAAGAGTTCCTGGCTGCTATTGTAATGAACCTTGTTCATAATTATAAGCATATCATTTTTTTAGCTTTTGACTTTGTGTTCTCTCAATGCTTTTGTGACTGCAGCAGCAGCTGCAAATATAGATGTAAACACATTCATGGAAAGAAATCTGTAAATGATCAGAAAGCTCTGATGCACACTGAAGCAGGGCTTTCCTTCCCTGGACTTTAAATAGCCCCAGCAGAACTGTGAGAACAGTCAGCTTTGCCTTCCTCAACAACAAAACCCTGCATATGTATAATAATCCCATTAATTCCCAGTATCACTTTTTAAAGCCATCTGCATACCACAGGACAGTGTGTAAGTGAGGGAAGGCAAATATTTAGAGAAGGAAAAGGTACTCTCACAGCCTGAGGCTAGTAGGTGTGTGATATGGCCCCATCACCCACAAACGTGTGGTAGGATGGGCTGGGGTGAGGATAAGGCATAAAACATCATTCTCATGGCATGCCCAGAGGCTCTGGACCTGACACTTCCCAGAAACAGTAAATTTGGGTTTGTTTTCAGAGGATGTGTTCCCACGCAGCCTCCAGCATGCTCCCCTAGCTCTGGGCTGTGTGTTGTGAGCAGAGGGTTTTGATTTCCAGCTTTGCCTATGGGGAAATGAAGCAGCATATGTTTTGAGACCTGCTGCTTCTCCTCGCCGAGGCTGCCCTGATTCAGTGAGAACTGGCCTTGGGTTCCTATGACACAGCAATCTGAGGGAAAAAAAATAAACTGTGAACGGCTTAAATGTGTAATGTGAAATGCAGATGTGTCCTTCTGCCTTGTCCTGATGTCTACACGGGCAGGGCTGAGCTTTCTGCTGCTGCTGATACGGGTCTTGTGTTGTTCCTTGGAAATGCCAAAATGGAATTTTGGGTCCCTGCAGGGAGCATAGAATCATAGAATGGTTAGGGTTGGAAGGGACCTTAAAGATCATCAAGATCCAACCCCTCTGCATGGGCAGGACACTTCCCACTAGCCAAGTTTGTGGAGCCCTGAGTCTTGGATTCCCCAGTGTTGGCTCCATTTTTGTTCCCTTCCTCACTCCCACTCTGTCTCCTGGTTTTGCTCTTCTTCAGCCCAACTCTATAGGCAAGCAATGTGGAAAGAAATCAAAGAGTGTATCGTTTTCCTTCTTGCAGCTTTTCAGGCTGGAGCCATCCCTGGAGGGTGGGAACACTGTGCTTCTGCTGTTGTGCCCATCACAGAATGAGTTTAAGGGTGGCTTCTGAATTTAAAATGAATTACCAGAAGTTCTAAGCATTGTCCTGCATTTGTTCCTGATTTTTTTTTTCCCTTTTTTTTATTTCATTGAATGCAACCTCATTTTAGAGAAGGAATTGTCCTGCTGGCTGTGCAGCAGGAAGGCAGCATGGTAGGAGGGGACACTTTATTCATCAGCTCCTACTGCTTTCATCTGAGGTAGCAGCCTTTGCAGTCACATCTGGGGGTACCACAAGACAGTAGGAAATCCACCCAGTTGTACTGCTGCAGGTGTCTAGTGTATCGTAGCAGTAGTGTATTCCTCAGGCTTTTTCTCACTTAAAACCCTTGTATTTTTGTGATGTTATTCTTGAACATGTTTCTTCCTGCCTTACTTCATCTCCAAATAATAACAAAGTTAAAAATCAACTTTAAGAGTTTTACTGATCACTGGGTATTTTTACTATTTCCTGCAAGCAGAGCTCAAGGCTCAAGAGGAAAGATGAACCAAACCACAGTTTGCCTGAGAGGCCTTCATTCCAAATGGAGCATTCTGGCTCCAGCCAATTCTTTAGGCAACTGTTAAAATTTGGTGCAATTCTTCTTTCTCAGCCTTAATTTCAGAATATGACCAGTTAATAATGGAAGAAAATATGTTCTGGAGTTTTTACTCTTTGCAGTAGAAACCCTTGTTGGTGAAAGGTGAAGTAATCCATTTCCTAGGTCAGTTTTGGAATAAACAATTCCTTTGTAAAATGAGGAAGAATAAAATAGTGATTTGAACATCTTTAGAAAAGAAGGTTTCCATGTTAAGCTTTCTTGGGAAATAAAACACTCCAGTTTTATCTAAGAAACTAAAAGCTTGAAATCACAGTGAAATATTCTGTTCCCATTTTGTTAATTCAGAAATTTCTTAGTTGATGCACTAGAAGTTACATTTTCCGAAGAACAAATTGTGTTGTAGCAGGAGCCAAACACTCTTGTTCCAAACAAAAGAGGTTTTATACAGCCTGGGCACTGGAGTGTTCCCCACAGCCAAAAAGCTGTGAGAGAAGAGCAGCGAGACTCTTGGTGATACTTTGCCAACCCCTCCTTTTTCATTTTTTTTTCTTAATTATGAAGTTTTTCCTGTCTCTTGGATGGAATAACACAGAACCAGATCCAAAAGCACTCTGCCTTCAGTGGCCTGATAAATTGTTCATAATTTTCGGGAAGAGGTTAATTCCATTTAGGTAAGGGAAGGGAAAAAGAGCAGGCTTTTCGGGGCACTGCCAACGAAGAAGATTAAGTTAGCATCAAATCCATTAGTAAATCAATTTATCTGTGTTGGCAAACACCATTTCATCCTCTTTATCTTGCTTTTTTTTTTTTTTAAATTTTCTTGGATGGCAATTTAGGTAACCAACAATCTTGCTGCTGTACTGCAGCATTACATGGTGCTTGTTTTGCTTAAAACTAGGTTTACTGCCCTCGATGTTTTTCTTTAGCAGATTTAGCTTATTTGTTTCTTTTTTCATGGCAGCTTTTTCTTCTTCTGTGAATGTACCATTACTTTGAAAACTCATGGGATTTCGTTTCTGGGAATATGAAATCCTAATTGTTGTAGGCTACTGCAGAACATGCCTGCAGTGAAGAAGTTGCTCTACTGATTGTACATTTATCTGTGTCCATTATTATTCAGCGTGGGCTCAGAGATGCCTTTCAGGAGACCAGTTCCCAGTCTCCATGGTGGGCCTGCTTGTGGTTGTCTCTACAGTCTTTGCCTTCATAATTTTAGTTTCCTACTGATTAGAGGAATGGAGCTTTACAGATAGAGATTCTGGTGCCAGTTGAAGTCTAACCTCTAACAGAGACTTTTTCCACCTTTGGGATATTTATAACATGTCTGTCTTTTGTGGGTTCTATACTAGTTTTCTGGGTTTGGATTTTGCAAGTTCTACCAAGAAACGTGTACAGTGACTGATATCCCTGGCGTTGTTAGTCTTGCTGAAGCAATCAAAACTTCAAGAAAAAGTCTTGGTTTAGAGGACACTGCTGCTAATAAACTCCTTGTCCACAGTGAGATATTAATTTCTCCACTCCTAGGCTGACATGGAAGATGAGTTAGTTGACTTGAAGTCAGCAGCAACCTTTAAACAGTATTGGCATGGTACCTCTGATTTTCCTGGTCTTTAGCATAATTTTTACAGATGTTGAACATCCAGGTGAAGCCAGTTTTCACAGGCTGCTTCTGCACTGTGTGAGCAGGAACTTGGCTGCAACTCATCCCAGTCTGTGGTTTGGTAACAACTGAATTACCTGGTTTCCTGGAAAACTTGAGGTCAACCTATATCTTTTTAAATTAGTGCCAAGATTCACAATACCCCTGCTCTGTTGGGTACCAGTTTCCATTGTGGAGAAGCTTCTTTTTCAAATGAGTCATTCAGTCTTCTATAACATGTGAATAAAGTTGGCCTGCAGGAATAAAAATGAGTGGGGAAAGGCAGGCAGTGTGATCAGACACAGTTCACTTCTCCAGGGAACCGACATGAAAACCAGAGAGCAGCAGCACTGATAGTCTGAGGTTTCTACCTACGAGGGAAGAGGGTACTCATGTCCAGCTGCTGTTGGTAGGTCCTTTTGCTGTGAAAGCCATCTCCATATGGGAATATTTGAAATGTGTAGTTTATATAGTAATAACATGATGTAAAACAACTTTGTGTCCACCTCAATACAGGGCTTTCTGGGGGGCAGTCAGGGTGGTTGTGTGGAGGTTCAGGATGGTTTAGCTCCTGGAGCCTGTGAAAACAGCTTGTTGATGCCTGGAGTCTCCAAAGCATGCATCTTGCTCTTGGTATTTCCCTCTGTCCCAAAGAGGAAGGCCACAGCCCAGTTTTATGTGATTCTGTGTTTACTGGAATTGAGTTGCTGGAAGGTGACGTTGCTGTAAATGCTGCCATTACCCTACAGCAGCCTCTGCCTCTGCTGCAGCCCACACCTGTCTTTTCAGGCAGTCTGAGATACTGCATTTACCATAACAATAATTCGCAGTGCCCTGTCTTCCATAATTACCAGACCATCCTGAGGATTGTGCAGAAAGTGCTGAGGAAGAAACCCAAATAATAAAGTGGAGTAAAGAGCACAGGTGTGTTGGTGCCAAAGAACACGCCGAGGTCCATAGTGCAGCTGTAGCTGCTCCTGGTGCAAAGGTTTCTTTCCAGACACTTCAGCAGGGATCACTTCCATGCAGCCACATCATTTTTGAATCTCTGCCACTCGTGCTTGGATGGTCCCATGCTGGGCAGAGGGAACAGGATCCAGCAGAGTGTTGTGTTGTGCTGTGTGCCTTTGTGAGGAGGCATAGGGAACGTTTTGGTATTTTGATGAAAATTTCATCGCTTTTGCTCATACTACATCAATGTCCTTTCCTGACTAGATGCTGCAGTTATATAGCAAGGTATTGTACGGTTGCTGGTAGTTTTATCTGCTTCAGTCTTCTTGGCTATTATGTAGTGCTGTTGTTATGGCCAGGGTTACAAACCCATATGGGTGTACAAAGACAGCAAAGCTCTTTTTTCCTGGCACATGTACAACTGTTCAGTTTTGGGAAGCCATGAGGTATGTGTGAACTTTGTTGTTAAGTGAGACCCACGGGGAGATGTGCAAGCAGCAGGAGCCTGAAGGGGAGACCAAGGTTGGACCTCAGTCCCTGAGGCCGTGGTCTCTGGGAACAAGGAATTAACTTTGGGCTCCAGTTACAAAGAGGGAATTGTCTGCAGGCTATGTGTAACCACCTCTGTTCCAAAACAGAGGCCCCTAATTTTAACAAGGCATAAAATAAGCAAGCAAAACTCATAGTTTACCCATGAGCTGCATCACTGCTTTCTTAGATGTTGACCTGCAAGGCCATGAGCAGCTTTTACCCTATGCCAGAAGGACAACAGAATGTTTGTTCTCATGCAATGTGATTTACTGGACCTTTCTAATTATGCCTTGGAAAACCACTGGTGAAGTTTCTCTGGAAGAGATTTTCAGGCACTTTGTAAACTGCCACAGGCTGCAAGCATGGAGGTGTTGACAGTCCAGGAATGGACCGTGACCATATTCAGTTGCAACCAGCTTAGAGCAGAAGGGATTTTGAAGGCAAGTGGAAGGTGCAGGATGACTGCTGGGTGCATCAGTCCAAGTTAGGAGTAAGACAAGAGCTCATCTGATTCAGATGGCTGTTATGAAACCCCAGTGATGTTTGCTAACCCAGCCAGCTCTTAGCTCTGTCCTTTCCCAGGACCAGCAGCTCCAGTCACAGCCCCTGTAGCAGCAAAATGTGCTTCTGGTACTGTGATGGGGTGACAACTCCATCTATTTGTGTGGGGAGAGTGTTGCTGACTGAATTTGTTTGTGTGTGCTGCATTCCAGCATTTCCATCCAAACCCCTCCTGGCCTGGGGGACTGAGAGGAATGCCAGGACAGGTAAATAGGGCTGTGCCTCCTCTGCTTTTATCGTGCTTCCTTTGCTTCTTCTTGCATACCTCAGACTCCTGAGACTTCTTTGCTCAGGGCTGTTCAAAAGGGAACTTTCAATTTGGGAGAATAGCCTAGAACCAGAAGATGGGCACCTCAGAAATATTTTAATTTCTATTCTGCCTTCCGCTGAATGATGTCCTTGTGCTTTTAAGCATCAGTGAATGCAAGGAAGGCAGCTCTGCTGGCATAGCAGGAAGCCAGAACACGCAGAGGCAGTGGTTTCCTCACGTCTACGTGGCAATTAACTGGGAAAATCCTTGCTTAAAACAAGAATGGGTCTCTTGTTTGTCCTTAGAGTCACTGCTCCAATATGACACTAGCTCTGACTAATTAAATGCAGGATTATAGAGTGTGATCACCTCCTGTCCTCTAAAGACATAAAGAACAAAACCCGTCAGCACTGTACTCTCATGCCGTGGGATAATTTGGGGCTGGCTGGTTGGTTGTATACTTAATTTGTTTTGTTTTCTCCATGTTTATCCTGGGCCTGATTTTAATTAGAATCACCCATTCCTTCTGGAAACCAGCATCCCTCTGGGAAAACATATAGCTTGACTTTTAGGATAATTTTCAGTTCTGACCATTCATTGGAAGCTGTGGTGGTACCTCTACAAAATCAACTTCAGGGGTGACTTGTGTAAGCCTTGTACACTCCTGTTTCCTCCTGACAACCCCAGCAGCCTTCACAGGTGAAACCAGTGCCTGATGATGTAGAGAATTCAGGAGTGCTTATACCTGGGGACAGGTATGGCCTTTACCTGTCGGGGAAGATAGAAACGTGTGGCCTGGTCAAGGAGAGCACTGGTAATGATGCTACAGACCCTCCATGTTGAACATGTGCATATTTTTAAGGAATATTTTAACATAAAGTGAATAGTGTTAAAATTCAGTCTCGTAAGATTTATTACTTTAATACTGGAGGGTTCCAGCTGATACCAGATTAACATATTCATAGAGTTTTAGGAACTGCTTGGATACTAACACCTTTTAATCTGAAATCTTTGCAAGGGTCTCGTGTCACTTCTGCACTAATGGCTCAGCCTGTCTTTATATGAGGTTGAATTTCTTTACATGGTGTTTTGAGTCTATGAGAGAGGGAAAATGGCCCCTAATTTTAACAAGTTCCCATTTGGTTTAACAGCTACTGTGGGTTCTGTCTTGTCATTTCAGCTGTGTTTGCCACTTTGGGAGTGTGTTTCTGGCCATCAGTCTTACAGAGTTCTAATGAAGTGCGACCCTCTTTTCTTCTCCTTGCAGCTGTTATTTGCTGTTTATACAAATCTGCCATGTTAGAGTTTTATTCCTGAGTAAATGATAAAAGGACAGTGAGTATCTGAAGGCAGTGCTGGCATGAGAGTTTCTGCTTTGTTGCAAATGTAGAAGAAGCCATTGTTCTCCTTTTAAAAGATGTGTTATGTGGCTGAATTTGGGAAAGATTTTGAACTCCTGAGGGAACCCAAGGCAGCCTCTTGCCCTCTTTGCTACTTCCTTGTCCTAATTAAGAGTTCAACTCCTTGCCCTGCACTCCTGGTGATGAGACACTGGCTCCCTGCAATCGCTCTCCATTCGTTTTCCATTGTGGTGCAGTCAGCACTGTGTCTTTCTCCACTGGGCTCCCAAATGAAGTTTCTTACCTGCTGAATTAGTAGACATGGGCTCATGCTTTTTGGGGTGCATCTTTCCCACCCTGAAGCTGGGAAGATGTCACAGCCAGAGCTGGCTGAGGTGAGAGCCTGGGCACAGGGTGACCTGGGGGGTTCTTGGGTGGTTGAGGCTGGAGAGTTTGCTGCAGGAGCTGGGCTCTGTTATTTTGCATAAAGCTGTTACTGAAGCTGCAAATCCTAGTTCTTTCTAGCTCCAATGTCACAAATAACTCCCTGGATTCCTTAAAATATATACAGGTACTTGACCGAGCTGTTTGAGTCTGTTAAAAATTCAAGTGGTTGAATAAGCACAGTCCTGCCAGGCTGAAGATGACCTCCTTGCTCTCAGGGATGTTTCTTGAGCTGTCTAAATGAGTGTACAACCAATGCTGGTGCATTTACAGCATGACAGGGAAATCACTCTGTATCAGTCCTCTTCCAGCTATACTTGGAAAGCAGAGAGCATTTCCTGGCCTCCACCTGGTTTCTCATTAATGTGCAAAGCTCTCATCCATTTTTGCAATGGACCAAGCAAATTTTTTTACAGAATTTCTGCAAAGGTCTTTGTAGTGCATGCTAAGCTTACCTTAGAGCTCTCTGTTCCATCTGTGCTCCAAACAGCTTGCTTTTGGGGCTCCCTATGAAGAAGGAGGTGGGCAACATGCTCTGAGTTTTTGTTGCTTATCTTGACATGCTCCTGCTGAAGACCAGAAATTCTCATCCTTTCTAACCTTGTCAAATCAACCTCATCTCAGGAAGGTATTTTTAATAATACCCTTAAGATTTCACAATGAACATATGACATTGGTGTTTGCTTTTGGACACAAGGACTTCTCACTACAAGACTCTGTTTATTAAGCCAATGCTTCATCTCATCCTTAAATCTTTTGTTACTTTGGAGTTTGTTAATAAAGAAGATTACTTCACTGGGGACAGACAGATGGCAAATGAAAGTGTCACCTCTAAAATTGATAGGAATTCCAGCACTTCAGGAGCAGCAGGCAGAGTAAAGGGCCATTTCTCTTTCTCTGTTTTGCCCTGCCCAGGAGGTGGTCTCATGCTGACTTAAGTCTTGAGTTATTCCTTTGTTTCTGAGTTAGCTCAACCAGCACATGTATAAAAACTGAGCGAGGTGGAAGACAGCTTGGATTTGAGTAAAAGTGGTGTCCTTGATCTAGAAATGCTCCTTCTTGTCAGAAATTTTTGTGAGGAAAAGCTGTGTCTGAGGGGGGGAGGCAGTCAACTGACCTTCCAACACTGTTGTCCCTGATGAGTTTCTTAGTCATACACTTGATCATTCAAACACTGAACTAACCACCAGCTGGCTTCAAAGGTTCACTGGGGAGTTAGCATTGAAAAGGTTGCAGGCAGCCCTCTCTAGGCCTCCTTGGCTCCAATGGCAGTCATGGGGCTCAAGTTGTGTGTCACCACTTTGAAGTATCCTGGTATGGATGTTAAGTAAATTTAGAGAGAAGTTGTTTCTGTGATTTATTTCTTGCTGAGAAAAGTTCAATAGAGATAAGAAGGGAAAGGGGGGATAGTAAAAAAAACCCCCGCTTGATGGTGATTATATGACTGTTGTGTAAGTAGGCCTGCCCTTGTCACTATGGACAAGAAAGTAGGATTGGGACGTATTTGAGGATTAGGCAATTGAGCTGAGTACCTCAGAGTTTCTTTGGCTTACATGGATGGCCTTTTTTCCAGAATATTTTATTCTTTCTGGTGTTTTGTACTAGGGGCAAAATGTTGGTTTTTTAAGAGCAGAATCCAGTGATGCTCTTGTACTGGAAGCTGTTGATGGCAGATGTGTGTGCCAGCCTCATCTTTTATGATCTGTAAGTGCAGGATCTCCCTTTTAATGGGCATATTGCTGCCTACAAATATGTCTTCTTACTTCCAGGAGTTCCTCCAGTAATACAGGTGTCATAGTCCCATGAAATCTTATTCTCCTTCAAGCCAGTTGCCTATTACCCAGATTAGGGTAATATCCCTATTGAGATCAGAGCATGCCCATTTCAGCCTTTTGTTCAGGTGGACTTGTGTCAGAACATGTTTCACTGCAAAAACATCATTTCTCTTTTAATATATGTACACATTGCACCTTAAGGATGATTTGGTTTTGTAAATCATTAGGAGAAAACCAAAAGCAGATGTCTTCCAGCAATATATTTGGGACTCCCTAGTCTGGGTTTCTCATATCAGTTGTTTTTGGTTGCTCCTCCTGTACTCAGCCTTGACATGAGTCCTGTGAGCCCTGTGACATAGCTGTACTGAAGCTTTTGATGATGTTCTGGGAAACCCTGATTTTGGACTAATTTCTGGGAAAACTGAAAAGGTCCTTTAGGGCAAGCTTTTTTTTTTCCTTAGATAGTTTTTTTCCAGTATCACAATTATTCTTACTGAATCAGCTTTGCACTGTTTGCATTGGACTTTTGCCGATGCAATTGTATGAGAGTCCCTGAAGTGTTCCCAGGTGAAAGTAACTCTCCCTTTCCAATTGGATTAATAAATAGTTGTGAATGAACCACAGCTCCAGATTAAATTTTCTTTTTATAGTCTCCTATTTCCATGCTCTACTTCTCTCACAGTTCACTTAGTCATGACAAAGCTGTCAAACCTTGGGTCTCTTTCTTTGCCCATCTGTAATGGGAGGAATATTACTCCTCTTCCTAGCGGACTGTGGAGGCTGGATAAACAATAATTCAGGTAGCTCAACCTTTTTCCTTGCCATAGGGCTGGATGCTGGGTTTGGAGGATTAATGTTGCACAGGTATGTAAGTAGCTCCCCCAGGTATGTTGCTTTTCTGTCCCTTGTGGTACTGCTACACTTCCAAGCTCTTCCTCACTGAATCTACCTCATGGTTGGGTTTTGTTGGTTTTTTTTTTTTTTTTTCTTCTTCTTCTTCCTTTCTTGTATAACCTACTTTTATAACATTGGCCACCAAATGTTTGTAAAAATGTATTAAGGTCATCAAAAGAAAAGTCAATGAATTGCAATGCAGCACTGCAAGGCATACCAAGACCATTCTGTAGCCTACAATGAGGCTATCACCTTGGAGATAAATGGGAAGCCAATTATGTTTCTTTTTCTTAACTCTAGTGGCAACTGCTGTGCGTAAGAGGAATAAAATCCTACCCTGATTTCACCCTACTACAACACTGACATCCAAGCCTTCATTTTGGTAACCTTTATTCAGTTTGGTACTCAAGTAGCAGCTCCTCTGTTTTCCATGCTGAAAAGCTGGGCAGAAAGCTGGGCTGTAACAGTGATAGGCAAAAAGGCTATTTATGAAAAATTTGGTACATGCTCAGCCTGTCTCCAGCAACACCAGGGTGTGCTGGCTCTTGCCCATGAGTCACAGTCAGTGACCAGTGAATTCCTCTCCCCAAAACCCAATTGAGGAGGGACTTCAGAAGACCAGCTTTGGTTTAGGAAGTCATCCAGCTTTTGACTGATGAGATTCTGGGTGAGTTACTTTCTAAGAGAAAAGAATATCTAATGATGCCAAGAGAAGAATGAAGATTGATGGGAACAGGTCTGCTTTCCCTCCACCTCCTGACAGCCACATTTCAGCACAGGTGAAATAAATGCAGCTCAGCTAGGGCAGACCTCAGGGTTCATTTTACCTGTGGGTAAGTCTGCTTTCCCTCTGCAGGTTCTGAAGCTTGCTACATGATGTCTCTCTGCCCTGCATCCTGGCATTCCCCTTTCTTTGGGCTTTCACATCTGTTTGCAACATTTAAAAAATTTTTTTAAATTAATAAATCTAAGATTTGCCCTGTCATACTGCTAGAAAAGTGCAGGCTAGTTAAATTTCAGTTTCATGCTTTTCAAGACAGCTTGCAGAGGTAGCACATTGACAAACTGACTTGTTCTGGGTTTGGTTCAGGTTTTCCCTACCCAGGATCAGCTTCCAATTCAAGGAATGGCATTTGTTCACCTTCTCCAAAACAGATGTGAAAGGAAATTCAGCTAAATAGTCTGTATGTCACAGAATAATCTGTCTTGTCAGTGGAGAACAGGAATTCATGAAGTTCCTGAGGAGGCAAGATTTGCTGGGGAAGAGAAAACAGCTTTTCTTAGAGCAACCCAGAGTGGGAAAAGCAGATCAGCTTCCTCTGGCCACACAAACCCAAATCAGCATCCCTGAGCTGAGGATGCTCAGCACACTGCTTCTTTGTCTAAGTATGTGTACCCAGCATAACCCTGTCCTGTTAACTCAAGATCTTTTATTATTATTCCACGACTTACTGATTTAGGCTTAGTTATTTCACATGTTAATTGCTTTTTTTTTTTTTTTGGTTTAAAAGTGACCTCTATCATTATATGGCAATTGAATAATTTTTATGTTAGTCTCTTGTTGTTGAGCAGAATGCTAGAGGACACACTGATGCTAGAATCAGGATGTGTGAAAGGTCTGTCCTGAACCTCCTTTAAAAAGTGAAGCTGAATTTGGGGCAGCATTTTATGTTGTGCTGCTCTGTGCCTAGACTGAACTTCTCTGTGGTCTAAGCTCAGCTCACTCTCACCTGAAGCTGGGTGCTGTACAAAACTACCATGTTTCAAGTTCGAATCTTTAAAAAGGATAATAAGGCATATCTTGAAAAGGACACCTGAATTTGGTATTGCAGTAACTAATACAGTCCAAAACTGAACCTATGTGTGAAAAAACAAGCCTTGTGGAAAGCACCTTTAAGTCTTCATAAGAAAGCTGTCTGCTTTGTATCTCCATTTCTTTGCCTTGGACAGTCCTCCCCTCACATAACATCTTTGGTGTCTCCTAAGGGTTAACCAACAGACCAGCTGCAGTATGAAGATGTGGTGCCAGTAGCAGACTTGGAACAGATTTTGTTCAGAATGAGTAAAAGGGTAAATGTCCTTCATTGATAGAAACATTTTTGACTGGTGAATTTTTTTTAATAGCTTCATTGTTTCCATATAGAATTCAAAAGAGTTACAAGGAAAAAAAAAATGCATCCTATCCCAGCCAACTAACCAGAGAGAACTGGGTCTGGAGAGAGACTCATCCCTGGGACTGCAGAGCTGGGAGGCCAAAACAAGGTGTTAGATGTGTTAGGGTAACATCTGCTCCTCACAGTGGAGGTCCCTGGCCATAGTGACCAGTGCTGTCACAAAGGTTTTGTCACCAAGCCCTGCTGGGGGGGCAGGAGGAGAAGCAGGAGCCAACTCCTGGGCTCAGCTGTGCTGCTGTGACCGGGCTCATCAGGGCAGTCAGAGGTTATTTTTATCACTAAAATCAGCTGTGTTTTGGGATCTGACTATACCCTCTGCCTGTTGGCTGCCTAGGAATCAGTTTCTTGCAATAGCTCCTTTCTGGGCCAGGCACACGCTTTGACCAGCACTGACAGCAAAAGAGCATGATTAAGTCTATTAAGCCTGAGTTCACAGATTTTATTTTAGAATTGTAACAGATGGCAAATGATAGAAGTACAGCTGCTGGGATTGGGAGGGGATAGATGCTGGTTTGTCATTTCAATGGATGCTGGCAATAATTCCCATTTATGTTTATACAGGGCCTTTCCTGTTTCTGAGCATTTTACATATCAGTTGATAAATAATGGGTTTGGAGTTAACATGGGCTGTTAGAGCACATCTCTGTGCTCGTGTGTCCAGTGTGTCAGGGAAAACATAAGGGAATCAGCCTGCACAGCCTGGATGGGATTTAGGGAGCTGCTTAGCACCACCTAGTACTGCTCAGCAGGGGCTTCAGACAGAATCACAGAATGGTTTGGGTTGGAAAGGACCCTAAAGATCATCTAGTTCTATCCCCCTGCCATGGTCAGGGACACCTGCCCCTAGACCAGGTTGCTCCAAGCCCCATCCAACCTGCTTTTGAACACTTCCAGGGATGGGGAAGCCAAAGTTTCCCTGGGTAACCTGTGCTAGTGTCTCACAAATCTGTTTCAGCATCTCTCACAGAGAAAAGGAAGGTAAATATCTGGAATTCAGAGGGTGGCACTGGTAGCCAGGGTGTGAAGTGGGGGTTTGGATACCTGAACTCCCTGACAGCTGTGAGAGGTTTTGTTTAGACTCTTCCCAGAGATCTGCCACCTCCCAAGTGAAGCTGCCATAGGGAATAAGTACATCAGCTGGGTTGTTCTAGACACTGCAGCCAGTGTCGTGGGCTCAGTTGGCCCAGACAGAGGTGCTGAGCATCCTCTGGCTCTGCAAACTGGAGGGTGACCCCGAGGGCCTCCTGCCTCCTACACTTCTCTCCATCGGCCTTGCCAGAAAAAGCTCTGAAGGCAAGCAGTGTTTCTGAGCCCATCCTTACCCCAAGCATTTGGAAATTATATAGGGAAGAACAGAGTTTTTAGGTTGATTGGCTTGCTGTCTCATAGCCTTTCTGCGGGCTATCAGTTGGATGAACATAGTTAAATTACAGGAGGTTAGAGCACATAACCAGAAGGGATATTTTTTAGCACTTTTTAATATATATTAAGAACCAGTTCAAGACCACTTTTTCCTCCTCCATGACTAGCAGATCCAGTTGTCATAATTGTATCCAGGAAAAACATCACACTAACAAGAGCTAATCCAGAATTGCAGCATTGTGATTTTTCTCTCATGCAAAGGATCAGAACTTCCAGGAAAACACAGGAAGAACTCATTTAAAGGCATGTGAATTAACACAAGATGGTATTTTTAAAAAGGTGAAAGTTGTTTGAGGTAGGTAAAATGTCTACTTTACATAATTTTCCCTTACTTTATAATATCTTTAGATGGGCTTTTCAGGAAGGTGTGCCTAAGCTGAGCAGGACATGTTAGGATTAATGTGGAGTAACACAGGCCAGCTTTCTAAAACAGTGGTTCTCTGGGATGGTCTAAAAACTTAATTTTCCTATTAAAATATCTGAAACATAGCTGAAATAATTTTTATTCAGTCAAGTCTGAATGTTCTGCTACTACCTGTGTCACTCCAAGAAAAAAAATCACTTCCTTTACGTTGTTTCTAATAATGGTAAGTCATACAAGGAAAAATATGAAGCCATGTGAACAAGGCTGGTTTCTTATTTCTAGCCTGTTCCCACAGACTTCTGAGCTCAGATACGACTTTGAATTTGGCTGGCCTTAGGCAAGTGAAAGTTATGAATCTCTGAGATGTAAACACTTCAACTGATTGTCCTTGGCTGCATTCAATTAGAGCAGCTGGAGGTGTGGCTTAAATTATGGTTTTGACAGCAATGCAATTAAAAGGTCATGACCTAAAAACTCTAAAAATCTAATAATCAAGTCCTTCACCTTTAAGTGTAAGGATGGCCAGGGTGGATGGGGTTTGGAGCAATCTGGTCTAGCGGGAGATGTTCCTGCCCATAGCAGAGGGATTGGAACTGATTCATCCTTAAGGTCCAAACCAGTCTGATTCTATAAAATACTGATGGGATGGCTCATGAAGCTTGCAGTCATGATGCTGAAACATCTGGTCATGGAAGGGCTCAGGAGGAGGCTGAGCTGGCTTTGCAGATTGCCTCCCACTCTGTCTTGGCTCCTGCATGGGCACAGGGCTGGCACAGAGCAGGCAGCAGCACCCACGGTTTTCCTGCAGGGAATGATGCCAGCAAATGGGTAGTATTCCAGAGCTCAGTGCTGCTCACTGGCTTCACTGTTGTGCTAAAAGATCTCAAAGGACTTTGGAGTTTTATGCTTTTGTTTAGGACCTTCATGGTGTCCTTAAACTGAATATTTCCATGTTATCTAACTTTACATCCTAAGGATGCTGTGGGCTGGCAATGCCTCCTGGCTTGTCCGTTCATTACCCTCTGTACTGTTTCATGCAGCTCAATCAGAATTTGAGGCCAGCCCAACTGCATTGCCTTTGTAACTGCAGGAAACCTCACTTTCCCCCTCAGAATCCTGATGGAGTAATGACAATAGGTAATTGATTGCATGCTTTTGCCTTTTTTTTGTTTCTTCTCCTCTTTGAACAGATTTCCTAAATGCACAGGTAAAATTCTCAATTAAATTTGTGGATTAATGAACTGAACAACACATTATGATTTTTTTTTTCCTGTTGCCTGGTTCTCAGGGAGAATTTCTCTGATTTTCACTTGTGCTCCCCTGTCAAACATTTTCAGTCATCAACCTGGGTAAATACTTGCTGGGCTGTTTTACACACATGTCAGATACATCAGTGCTTATCAGAATGCTGAAAAGAAACAACAATTAACAGTCAGTGTTTTCTGATGGGCCATTTTGCTGTTGTGTGTTTGGTGTTCATGGAGCCCTGGAAGCCAAGAGTGTGCATGGAGCAGTGATGTGGGTCATGGTCTCCTATGGAAGGGGGGTTCCTAATGCTCTTTGGGGCAAACACTTTTTTCCCTGAAGTGATTCTTTGGAGTTGATGATGTGAGAATTGCTCATCAGCCTGAGGGATGCAGGATCAGGGTCCCCCAATGCCAGTTTTATTCTCAGTCTGAATTACAGCAGTATATGATAAGTATGATTACAGACACTTGATGGAATCTTTATATTATTTATAAAAAAATTATCTGAAAGCGTTTTCTATGAACTGCCACTTAGTTTGCAGAAAGGAGCAGAGTTACATCTGCAGGGTGGTTAGTGGCATACAAGCAAATGCACAGCAAGTGGCAGGTAAAAACAAATAAAAAAGGAGGCTATCAGACTTAATAAAGAGTTGTTGCATGCTGAATAAAGCTTTTATGACTATCTTTTTGCTTGGGGCAAACAGTACATTTTGTTTCTGTTTTGCAGTGAGCATAAGCTTTGGAAGCTTAAACAGAGAGTATTAAGTTATGGTCATCAGAGGCTTGCTTTACAGTCATGGCCTGGTAAATTGTTTGCTGAACCGTATTATAAATACATCTCTGAAACTGATGTGAGTCTTAATTCCAGTTTATCTCCTCACAGACATAAGTCTGTCAAGTTTTTCATAAAACCTGAAAGGACAAACATAAAATTCTAGGTGCTTTTTATTGTAAGTTGTAAATAATAAGTTGTCACCACATACATACCAGCCCCCAAGTAAACCTTTCTCTTCATGTCATTGTGTATCTTAACAAATTTTGTCAACACAGGTTTTATACCTGCTGTTCTACAACTGACAGTTTTTCTGTCTGCAGACAGGCAGAGCCTGGGCTCTGAGCTCACTGCTGGGGGGAGGTGGGACAGTGTTGGGACAGGTGACACAGGGAGCCCCATGGCACTCCTGTCCATCATGGGGGTGGCTCAGCTGCTAGGCTTTGAGGCTGTTGTATATGGCTTAGTTTGTCTCTAAATGCTGTGCTGGGCCCTGGCTATTGGAAAGCAAGCCAGATGCCTGCAAGGTGGCTGGCAGGAAGGTCTGGACAGCAAAACCCTCACTCTTCACTTGGAGATGGACTCTGCCAGCTGAGCAGAAGCTGATCCACAAAACTGTCTCTTTGCTTTGGTGTAACTCCTGTCTTTAAGTATATTTCCATTTCAGCACAAGGTTTACAGATAACAGTATTAACTCCAGGCTGCATTGAGCATCTGTATCTTGTTAACCTGAAGCAAATGTAGTACTGGAATATTTCAGCAAGGAATGGAAGTGTAAGAGCTTTATATGGATAACAGAGACCAAAGGTTTTGGTTGCTTTGGATATTCTGGGTTTTATAAAAATAGCCAATTATCAGAAAAATATTTTACCTCCTTTCCCTCCCCTCCCTTTTCAACACAGCTGCTAGGTTCAGAAAAACCAGAGCCCATGTGTCCTAAAGGACAGCCCACAAGTGCTGTGTGGGAACAGCAGGGAGAGGCTACGTCTCTGCACCAAGGGATTTCCAACAGCCTCTTGAGGCAGGCAGGGCCCATGACCCTTGTATTTGTACAGCAATGCTCAGTTAATATGTAGAAGAATAATGTTCTTCTGTATGAGGGTCAGGTGCTGCTTGAGCAGCCTGCCATGTAAGACCTTTATGTATGTGGTTTATTGATTTGCAGAACTCATTGTGGTATTTCCACATTTCCTAGTCCACCAGGTCATGACAGTAAGCCCTCAAATAACCTGTATGGTTGAAAAATTCAGGGAAAATGAGAGGCTGGAATTCAGGAGCAGGCTGTTGGAGTGAACTGGAACAGGATTACAGGACTATAGGAGGGAGGAAGAAGGCTCAAAGGTGGGAGTACTAGGGCATAAGATGTTCTGGGATATTCTTTCTACTCACACATGCTTACAATCTGCTCTGTTGCTAGGCTTCAAGTTATTTTGTATTGTATTGTTTGTTTTTTTTTTTTTCCCAAACAATATGTTGTTTGCACTGTGAAAAGTATCTCATACCTCTACAGTCTATAGCTTTGTGTTGGACTTCTGTAATGTAAAAAAAAATAATTAAAGCTTCCCTGAAAAAATGGCCAGGTTTGTATTACCAGTATGCTTGTGACAGACTTGCTGTTCTCCACAAGTCACTTCCTCAGGGATGACTCTCTCTGTAACTGGGAGATAGAACACAGTGACACATGAACTGATTTATAGTAAGCAGAAGATAAAAACAGGATGGAAAATGTGAAAGCTAATGAGGAAATAACAGTCATGTGTCCACAAAGAGAAAAAGTTACATCTGAAAATAGTGTCACGGAAGCAGATAATTATGAATTTGAGATAAAATCCTGCTGGTATTAATTATGGGCTCTTATGTTTTATAGTGGAAAAATGTAAATAAATAAATACATAGTGAAAGTCACTGTCAGGAGACTGCTCTTTGCCTTCCTAAGAGCCACGCATTAGATGGCTTCCCGTTCTGCAGTGGTTTTAGGACCAAGAGTCTGATCTCATCCTACAGAAGACAGGGACATGAGCCTTGCAAGGGTATGATCCATCCCACAGAAGACAAAGACAGGAGCTTTTGGCTGCAGGGTCTCATAGCAAACTAGGGACTGTGAATTTAAAGCAGCTTTCAAAACCCATATGTTGGTATTCAACAGAGTAATGCTATACTCTAGTTACTCTTTTAATAATTAGCCAGCAGCCACTTCCCATGCTTTGAAGGGCATGTTCTGCCCTTCATATGATGTGCCCCCTCTTTTCAGTACTCAGTTGTTAAAAATGCAGCAATTTACAGGACTGACTGGCAAATGGCTGTTGCATGGGTCTGACCTTCATGTTCATCTCACCAGAAGAAAAACGTGAAGTTGACCACATTGCCAAATAAAATGGAAGATGAGTTTGTTTCAGTAGAGTAGTACTGAATGAACCCTTTGGGTCTTATTTTCAGGGACCCAACACCCTGCTGGGATGATAGGCCTTCCAGCTGATGGGAGAGCCAAGGTTGGAAGGGGAAAGTACAGGTGGCAGGTTTGCTCTGCAAGCAAAGGAAGAGATTATTCATTCTTATTTTGATGAAACCATCTCATTTTCTCCTTAATGGAGCAAAATTAAATGAAATCGTGTAAAACTAATACACACAATACTGTGTGCTTGGATTGAATCCAAGCTACTAAGTCCATCCTGGGAATATTATTTTAATAGATTTTTCACCCTGTATTTTTACTTCCTTGCAACTGTTAATGTTAGTGAAGATAGACTGGCAGAGACTGCTCATTTCTCCAAGCAGTTGGCAGTGATGGGAAGCTAATAATTTCCCCTGTGATTGTGCTATGCTTTGGATTAGATCCACTGATGTGCTGTCTTTAGTAGGAAATATCCAGCTTTGTTCTGCTTTGCCTGATTCAGAAATGGGTGTTGAATGTGGCTGTCTTTCATCCCCAGCAAATGCTGACCACCTGTGTATATAAATGAGTGTCCAAGTGGGATGGGTCCAGTGAAAAGGGAGGGCTGGGGTCCCATCAGTGGCACATGTGTCACCTGCATGTCTCCTGTGCTGGGCTGCTGAAACCTCTCTGCCTCTGATTTGCTCTCTTGAAAATTGTTCTGGAAAGCCTTTCCAAAAGCAAATTCTGGTGCTGGGGACGCATTTTGCTTTTTGTTGAGGTGGTGTGTTTTTTATTACAGGAACAAATATTTTGCTGCAGGAGAGCATTCCACCTCTAGGGTGCCTGTGTGGGCACTAAGCTTGACCAGAGGTGGCTGTGCCCTGGGCAGCGGGCATAAACAGAGTTCATTGTATGGGGACCAGCTCAGTGACTGCCTTTTAAGAAGCACTGTGTAAGATATTAATCAGCAAAAAAGCAGCATTGAGGCACATCAGCCACAGAAGGTGTGTTCTGTGGTAAACCTGTCTACATGAAATCTCTAAAAAGATTTCAGCACTTCACATGACCTCTGCTTATATTTATTTTTTAAATGAGTCTTTGTGTCAGCTGTCTGAGATCCACA
This sequence comes from Phaethornis superciliosus, assembly GCA_023637945.1. Taxonomy (NCBI): domain Eukaryota; kingdom Metazoa; phylum Chordata; class Aves; order Apodiformes; family Trochilidae; genus Phaethornis; species Phaethornis superciliosus. The sequence continues at coordinate 12,604,406 of JAJQWJ010000015.1, forward strand.
CTACCGTGGGCTGTTCTGAAGTCTGAAATGTTTTCCAGTCAGTGTGAAGTGGACTCTGCTGCCTGATATGAACTCTTGACTTGCCCTGATAGTTTTTGTTGGCAACAAACATAGCAGTGAGCCAACTGCAATGTCATTGTGGCTGTGATTTCTACCAGCCCTTGGGTGTATTTTCCAAATACTGAAGCCAGTGACCTACAGAACTGAGATCTCAGAGTCCCTTCATGGATACAGCTGTAAATGAACTCTTTATAATGATGTTTTGGTTTTTGTTTTTTTTTTTTTTTTTAATAATCTGTTAGACAGCAGGATATAGGGGTTTAAAGAGAGGGTGTGAGTATGATCAGTGGACTGGGATGTTTCCTGTAACACATAGGGCCATAGGTGTGAATAGCTTCAATGTGTTAAATGTAACCTCTACTAGTACTCTAGTAGTATTTTCTTTCCTGCCACTGCAGATGTACCTGAAGCTAGCATAGTTAGGAAAAAGACCTACTTTTTTAGTGTTCTGTCCTCCTCTAGCTGCACTGTCTAGCTCCTCCTGAAATAACAATTTGTCTAGTCATCCAAAAGCTAAATTTTGACTGATGTCCTTTTCAACATCATAGTTGCTCCTGTAGTTCTACCAGGTCTCAAAAGACATCAAGATCCCTTTCTTAATGCACATTTCTACTCTGACTGGTAAATTGAACAGAAAGGATGTTTGCCTTCCTAAAAATATACCAGACTCATAGAATGAGCAGTAACTCGTGTTAGGAAGCCAGTGATTGCCTGGGTCATTGCTGGCTGCTCCACACAGTGGCATTGACAGGTGGTGTCCCATCCAATGGGCCATTTTCAGTCCAACATGGCTTAAATTATTTTATGTTTATACAGATTCTTGTCAGCTCTCTACATTTAGAGCCTAAGTGGAAAACCTGTGGGATATACTCTGCAGAGGTGGCTGACAGCAGCTGATTAATCATATTCCCTGCCTAGACCCAGACAATGATTGACCTTCAATATTGCATTGGACAACTTTAATATTAAAGTGACAAGAAAACACATCAAATAAGATAAAAACATAACAGCTGGCTGCACCATGGCTTCTGGAAGAACACACTCTTCTTAGCCTGAACACTGCAGAAGTTCTAGTGAAAATATACCTGTTCATGTGCAAAAGACCAAAAAAACCAACCAACCAACCAAACAAACAAAACACTGAAAATTTAACCTGCCTGCCTCAAAAGTCTTTGTTCATGTAAAGTGTCACTATGTGATGTTATGGAAAGTATTGTGTCCCATATAGTGTTTAAAGGAATTAAGTTCTCTGCAGGACAGCAAATGCTAGGTGGCTGCTACAGTTGTGCTGGCTGATTTCCAAGGAGAGCAAAATCCTTCCATCCTATACAGCTTAGAGGATGCAGGTTCCTGACCCACAGCTATAGCTGAAATAAGGGTAATCCTTTCAGTTTAGGATTTCCTTAAGAAGGAACACGCAGATTAATCACACCAAGTTACTCTCCATTGCTGGCACTAGTAGAGCAAAACCTTATTTTCTAGGGTTTCAAATACCAAAGAGAGGGTAAAGGGAAGCCTGGGGAAAGAGTTGGGCCCAAAGAGGAGTTCTGAGTTGCAAGTTGTCCATCTGGACCTATGTTAACCTCTCGTGATCTCTTCTTTTTTGCAGGCAACATCTTTGTTGTCAGTTTGTCTGTCGCAGACCTTGTAGTTGCGGTTTATCCCTACCCTCTGATCCTGAGTGCTATTTTCCATAATGGATGGACCATGGGAAATGTTCACTGCCAGGTAAGCGGGTTCCTGATGGGCTTAAGTGTCATTGGGTCCATTTTCAACATCACGGCGATCGCAATCAACCGCTACTGCTACATCTGCCACAGCCTTCGCTATGACAAGCTCTTCAACCTGAAAAACACCTGCTGCTATCTCTGCCTGACCTGGATACTCACAGTGGTGGCAATTGTGCCAAACTTCTTTGTTGGCTCCTTGCAGTATGACCCCCGGATTTACTCCTGCACCTTTGCCCAGACGGTGAGTACATCATACACCATCACCGTGGTGGTGGTTCACTTCATCGTCCCGCTGTCCATCGTGACGTTTTGCTACCTTCGGATCTGGATTTTGGTGATTCAAGTCAAACACCGGGTGAGACAAGACTGCAAGCAGAAGCTCAGAGCAGCTGACATCCGGAATTTCTTGACTATGTTTGTGGTTTTTGTCCTTTTTGCTGTGTGTTGGGGACCGTTAAACTTTATTGGCCTTGCTGTTTCAATTAATCCATCAAAAGTGCAGCCACACATTCCAGAATGGCTTTTTGTCCTGAGCTATTTTATGGCCTATTTTAACAGCTGCCTCAATGCTGTGATCTATGGGCTTCTTAACCAGAATTTTCGGAAGGAGTACAAAAGGATTCTGCTGACACTCTGGACTCCCAGGCTGCTGTTCATCGATGTGTCCAAGGGTGGGACAGAAGGGATGAAGAGCAAACCATCGCCAGCTGTAACAAACAACAACAACCAAGCTGAAATACACCTATGAATCAGAACAGTACTATTTATTCTAGATTACAGTTGTATATATAATATATCAGAGCCTTTCCATATGTGCATTTCACAGCTGGGCCCCTCATGCAAGGGAGGAGTCTGCTACCATTCATGCTTATCTTATTGCTGTGACATCAAGGCTTTGAGTAAGGTTTTTTTTGTTTGTTTGTTTGTTTTTTTTTTCCTCTACCATCTTTCACCATGTGCCTAAATAATTGGTTTGGTTGCTTTTTCCACAAGCATGCCAATACTCTGGAAAAGGGAAGTATCCAGAGTGCATGGAGAAATGCAGTTACGCTTGAAATGCAACCTCCAAGAGCCAGCAAAGTCACTTTGTATTACAAACAAACTGTTCTCCCCTCCCTCTGAATTCTGTCTTTTTAACATAACCCAAACTATAGCAAACAGAGTGTAAACTGCATGGCTTTTTATCTTTTCATCAGGTAACAGTGTTAGCCAGCAGGCACACATATGGGCATGATGACTTCCACTGCGTGTGTGTTGGGTTTCCTTTTTTATATTCCTTAAGGTTTAGCCTGGGCTAGATGTGAGGCAGGCAAAAGCCAGACCTCGTGAGTGTCTGATGCACCCGTTTTAATTGAATATCGAGAGATACTAAGTACCCTGGCACTCTCCGTCCCAGGCCATAGTAAGAGTGTGACATTTGACATAATCTAATAGCAGGAAGATACTTGGAGCCTGATTCTCTTGTAGGCAGTATCCTGTCGTGGCCAGCATTCATTCCAAACATTTTTCAGGAGGTCTGCTACATGAACGTCACAAAAAAGATGAACATAACAGAGTCCCAGACCAGCTTTTAAGTTCCCAAAATATTTATACTTTTGGACAAAAGGGGAAGGAAGTGTTTGTTCCAAACATCTCTCTTTTTGCCCACCACAAAATAAAAATTGGATGGGAGGGGCAGATTTTTTTTCTTTTTAATTTTATTAATGTACAAAGCTGTAATTAATTCCTGGTGCTGGGAGAGAGAAGTTACTTCAGCAAATTCATGCATCAGTTCTCAGTTAAAGCCTGAACTCGGTTGTCTTTGGTAACAACGTGAAGTACTGGGAAGGCCAATATCACATCAGAAACAAGCACATGGGCCAAGATAAGGCTGTTTCTTTAACTGAGTATGTGTTGGGTGAAGGTTTTAAATCTGTGAATTCCTTAAAACCTTTAGGTAAAACTCCCTTGGTTTAACTCTGCCTTCAAGCTAGCAAACCTGGCTTGATGCTGGTGTGCTGAGGGGCACAGCAAGACCTGTGCAATGGAGAGGAACAAGTCAGAGCCCCATGGGTCTAATGAGGACAGCAGTCATCCCTGCTCCTGCTCAGATACTGTGGTCTTCCCTCTTTGGTCATAGTGAAAGCAGGACTTTTCCCATGGATGAACCCTGAAAGACCTAGAATCACTTTGTGATGGCACGTATATGCCTGGAGGTACAGATAACGTGGGATTTTTCAAAAGCCTTGAGCTGGCAAAGTGCCTACTCCTTAGTGAAGCTCATGAGCCATTTGTGCATTGCTTGCTGAAACCAGCATGTTGCTGGTTTTGGGGGCAAGAGGGTTAGAGAGAAATTAAGCCCTTTTATGAAGTGGGCCCAAGAAACCTTGCATGGCGCATGGATGCATCGTGAGTCCTGCCATGTGGTGAAGGTTTCTGCAGTGCAAGGTGGGTCCCTGCATTCACAGAGCACCCTGGCACTTCATGAAGTTTCAAACATGAACATCTCAGCCACTTCAGATGATTATTGTTTTAAAATGCATGGCAACCAGCCTCCCATAATAGGAATCAAGCTGAGTTCTGTTTTGGCCTCTTGATCTGCCTGAGCATGGCCAAATAAAGGTATCTTGACCCTCAGAAATAACGTGGTCTGTTTGTCTTCCAGCAAAACTGATCTGGATGAATTAACACCATTCCATACAAACAAAATCATTTTGAGTCAAACTTGGATAAGAAAAGCACTGAGGAATCCATAACTGCAGTGAGTGTTTGTCCCGTCATGCCAAGGAGATGTCCTGTGTTCTGTGATTAGTCTTCAAAGTCATTTGCAATTAGCCACAACAGTGTTAGAATAACATTTGCAAATAACTTTAAGCATCTAGTGCCAAGCCAAATATACTCCTTTAAGACAATCATAAAGAATTTTCTACGGGTTTGCCAAATGTCTCAAATACTCCACAGCTGGGGTTTCATCATATGGATCCTTGTCTTTTTTAACCGAATGTTCAGTGAAGGTAATGTGTTTTGTTTTTTTTTTTTTTTTTTTCTTTAAGCTTGTATTTGCACTATTTCTTATTCAGGCTCCAAAGTAACAGCCAGAGAGCATTTGAACCAAATCAAGTAAGCCAAAGAAGTCAGAAACTAGGCAAGCTGAGGGAGCCTCTGCTATCTCCTGGTAGGAGAGAGCTGTAGGAGCAGAACAAGGCATTTCCCCAGGACCTGCAGAGTCACTGCTCAACCAAACTATGCAAAGTGACAGGGGGATCTGCCCATCTTCTGCTGTAGGGTCTGAGCTCAACTCCTGCTCAGGTCTTGGCAGGGGACAAGCAAGGGGTGGGTACTGAGCAGCTCCCTGCTGCAGGGTGGGAATAGGTCTGCATTGGTGCCATCCATCCATCCATCCATCCATCCATCCATCCATCAGCACAGAGCTTGTCCTAGCACCCCCTGTGTAGAAATGCTTTGGGTGTCCCTGGAAAAGGGACAAGAGCTGGGATGATTGAGCTGCCATGGTTGGAGTCCTGAGCTCAATCCTGCTGGAGCTGGGGTTGGCAATATGAAACATGAAAAGTAGGAACATGGCTTCAAACAGACAACACTGTGCCATTTGCTAGCACTTTGATACAGAGACAGTCCTTAGGATAGAATAGATTTTTATGCTGATTTATTTTAAGACTACCCAAGCAGCTCCTTATTTTTGTGTTAAGAAATGGGTAACAGGGTACAGAGAGTTTATTTTGTTAACGTTTGTTTACAGAAAAAGGGAAGTGTGTCTTAAACTTGGAATCCTGAGCAGTGTCAGAGTTTCCCTGTGGGAATCTAGCTTTAATCCAAAATTTGAGCTTTCAAGGAGATCCCACAGCTTAAACCATGCTCTGCCAATTCCATTTGTTGCATACCTGGCCTTAAATCTTAGAAATAATATTGAGATCTCCTATAAACCGATTTTAAATCACTTGCTCTGGATTTACCTGGTGGTGTTGAACACCTATTCTCGTCCCAAAGTCTGAAATTGTTTTAGTGGACATAAACATATAGAGAAGCAGTATTGATGTGAAGGAAAATGAATCTTTTGTTACAAAGAAATACTTTTGGATGTTATAATGGATGTTGTTTAATCTATTTAAAAAGAATGTAACCAATATATTTATATATAAATATATATTGCATATGCTGTTTCCATTTTATCATTTGGTTAAGACTCCTTCAGTATACTTCTCTGTTGCTATTTTTGTTCATGGAGTAGATTCATTCCCTTTGCCTGTTAAAACTGTAATAAATCTGCCAGTGGACTGCTTATTCATTTATTTTTTCACTTGCAGTTATTTTTTAATAAATATTTGGAACAACAGCTTTGGTTTTCTTGACTCCCAGAAACCAGATGGAACTGGCAATTGTGAGCTCAGAGATACCTCAGCTGTGCAGCTCAGACCTGGAAGAGTATGACCCAGGGTTTCAGGGACATCTCCTTGGATTCACATGAGTTTTGTTCCCCGTTCTTGTAACCAGCTGCCTGATGCACTGCTGCCTTCATCAGGGAAGAAATTGTCTCCATGCTACACTGCCGTTGTTGCTGAGTGTCTCTCCAAGGTCCTTTTGTTTTTCTTGTGTCTGTGTCTGTCCATCGGGTGCTCTGGAAGCAAAGACAAATCCATTTCCTTGCTCTGCTTGGCCCTACATGCCCTGGATGGGAAGCTGTGGGAGTCAGGGTGGTCACAAGGTGACATTAGATTTGTAGGGGAGGGTTGTGGAGCGGGGGAGTTCCCCTGGGCTGGAGGCACGGACAGGGCTGCCAGACACTTGGTCTCCATTGCGGAGCTTTGTGAGGAGGAGGAGGATGGCTGTACCCAAGTTATTTTTCTTTTATTCCCACTTCTGTTTTGGAGCAGATCTTGCTGTCTTGCAGTTCTTCAGACAATAGGTTCTGTCCATGGGTTATTATATTTCCACCACGGCTTGACTGGAGCTGTTTTCTGGGGAGTCTCAGTTCCACTTCCAAAGTGGGAGTGATGGGAGTAGGGAATGCAGTTGTAACTGCAGCTTGAGTTCTCTATTTGATTTTTCACACAGCCCTCCTGCCAAGTTTCTTAACCAGATACCATGTGCAACCATAGTGTTAAGGTAGTAAAGACTGAGCTTACCCATTAAAACAAAAAATTGCTGAACAGCCACGAAGCAGAGACGTTAAACGAATAAGCACCGTTCATTCAATGACATCCCAGAGCAGATAGTTTTTTTGTTAATGCTCTCCAGCAGGCACTGGACTTCATCTGCTGCTCCCACAAAAAGCCTGCAGTGTTCAGTGATGTGACACCTTGAACAGTGTTTATGACAGCTGAAGATCACAAAATGTCTGTCTGAAGAGAGCTGCTAGAAAACCTTTGCACAAACTCGTACCTGCAATGTGTGCCACATGGAACTGAATTAATTGAACTGTCTGAAGTGAGGCAGTGTTACTTATTTACCTACAAGCCACAAAATATAGTAGCTGGGAGATAAAATACATCTATAAAAGACAAGAGGTGCAATAATTTAGCACCAGGATAAAATCTCACTCATGGTGACTATTTAGAAATCAGTATTTGTCCTAACGTATTTACTTCCAAGCTTATAACTTAAACATTAAGCATTCAGTAAAGAGCTGCTGCCTATGTATTTAGAACTTCATTGGAAAAATGCAGATTACTGGGCCTAATGCAATATGTCTTGCCATAAAAGCTCTGAGATAAGAAATGCAGAATGGGCTCTTGCATGAACTCTGATGGGATATGCAAATTTTTTTCATTGGTGATAAGAATCATAAAATTTGTCTCATTCATGAACTAGGTTTGTGAATGAAAATGCCATAATATTGATAACTGAATTTCCATTTTATGATGCTTGTTTATAATATCTATTATTCATATGCTATAAGTTATGCACTGTACAGCAGAGATAAAATTTACAGTGTGGGGTCAGATTCCAAAGCAAACAAGGTGGGTCTGAACCATTAAATGAAATATGTTTCTATCATTTCTCTCAAGCATGGTCTCCTGATGAGGTTTTAAACTCAAATAATAGCTTCCAAGAGGCCAGGGAAACTTTAATGTCTTTTAGATTAGTGGCAGTGGCTGTGCAGTCACGGCTTGCTTAGATTACCTTTTAACTAGCCTGAGCCATCAATCTCTTTTATAGATCTGTCTGGTTGAAGCACATAACTTAGTTTGTATGTAGAATATTGTTTAGGTAACAAATTTAATAAATTGGGCTGTCTTTCCTTCTGCGTTGTGCTCGCCTGTGAACAAAACTTCTGGATTTTCCTGGCAAGTAGGATTTAAAACAGTTTCCTCAACTGGAATGCTTTGCCTTGAGGTAGGTCTTGGTAAGTGTGTAGGACAGAGGTAATAAAGTGACATCAAACTACAACCATCTTCTGGGTGAAAAGTAGCAGCTGTTTTGCAAAGTAAAAAACAAACAAAAACCGAAAAAAAAAAGTTAAGACCATTTGCAGGGAAGACACTGAAAAACACATTTGTGGTTGAAATGAGAGGTGCATTTGGAGGGATTATACTTACTTAAACTGGGACTTGGGACCTGGCCAGAACAATGAAGTTAATGAACCTGTTAATATCAAAAATGACCCAAGAGGGAGTTTATGGCTCTGGGAGGCCCAGCGGGTGTGGTGCCTGCTGTCTGACTCTAGGAGCACAGGAAAAGGCAGTACTACAGGGACAAGTGAAGAAACCTAGAGACAGCCACAGCACCCTTCTGAAAATGGTCACTGCACAGATGTATTGGTAGCTGATACAAAAGTTGAGCAAAATTTTTGCTTTTTGTTGTTTTTTATTGTTTGTTTGTAGTGAGATAAGGCAACACCCAGGTGCTGCTAACCAGCAGGCAGTGGGTGTGAGCCTGCATTCAGCCCACCTGTGCCTGGTTAGGGCTGGGACCAACTGCGCAGGGGCAGGATCAGGAGGCCAATAAAAGTTGTGGCCTCCAGCACAAGCTCAGCTCACCTGTAGAGCAGGGCAGAGGAGAGGTTGGTTGTGTTGGGAGCACCAGCACTGACCCAGACTGACTGACCCTGAAGGCATCAGCTTCTGCCAGAGCACCGGTCTGACTTCAGAGAGTCATACCCCAAGAAAGGTTCGTCTTGCTACATTTGTTTGTTTTTAAATGAAAACCCAACATTTCCTTTTCTAAATGCTTTTGAAATATTACAAAAACCTGTCAGTCAACGAGCCCTTGGTTTTCATGGGTAGTTGTTCTGCCATCATTGCAGTGCCCCAGCTCCTTGCCACCATCAGCCAGGCATGGCTGGGGGCAAGTTTTTTTCCAGGCTTCTCCAGCAAGAGAAAATGGGTTGAAACAAAGGTGTTTCAGGAGGCTGGAGCTCATGCAGCTCCACAGCAGCTTGAGCTGGGGGCCAGGCACACACCGTCCTCATGCTGCACAGGAGGTGACTGCCATCACAGACCTTGGTGAGGTCACCCAAGGAGCCCATGGCTCCAGGAGATGGTGGCTCTGCCGGTAATTCACAGCCAGATTTTGAAGAAAATATTTTCCCTCATTCCCCTCATTGTTGTTTAGTTGTAAGTAAAACAAACTGGTTACTGTCCAGGACCAGAGAAGGGGCACAAAGATGATCAGAGGGCTGAAGCAACTCTCCTATGAAGAGGGCTGAGTGAGTTGGGTTTGTTCTCTCTGGAGAAACCTTATAGCACTTTCCAGTACCTGAAGGGGCTACAAGAAAGCTGGGGAGAGACCTTATACAAGGGCATGGAGTGACAGGATGAGGGGTTATGGCTTTAAACTTGAAGAAGAGAGTCTTATGCTACACATTATGAAGAAATTCTTCACTATGTGGGTGGTGAGACACTGAGACTTTGTGGCTGCCCACTCCCTGGAAGTGCTCAAGGCCAGGTTGGATGCAGCTTGGAGCATCCTGGCCTAGTGGGAGATGTCCCGGTCCATTCAGGGTGGTTGGAACCAGATGATCTTAAGTTCCCTTCCAATCCAAACCAAACCAGTCTGTGCATTCCATGATATGACCCTTTTGGTTTGCTTTGGTTTGGCTGTGGCTTTGGAGGGCTTCCAGCTGGCAGGATGGTGGCCTCCATGCATCTGGGCTGGGCAGGACCAGGAGGAGGTTGATGGGCTGAAGAGCTGACCCTGGGCAGGGCAGAGTCACCAGTGTCACCCCCAACCTCAGGGGCTGTAGCTGCTCTGAGAGAGGTTCTTCCCTCTCAGAGCATGGGTGGAAGAAGAGAAAGGTGCTGTGCTGTGGCCACCATGTCTGCCTCTGCTGTGAGAGGGATCCCTGGGCTACTGTGAGGCTTCAGCTCTCAGAGAGGGTGCAAAAATTGGGCTGTGTCCAGTTGTGATGGGGACTGGTGAGACCGAGCCCTGAGAGACACCCGCCTGAGGCAGGAGGGGACTGTGCTGAGGGAGGGGAGGTCTGCATTGCCCTTTTTGCTGGGAAGTCAAAAGATGTATCAAAGCAGATGTCTCCTGTGGGAAAGCAGGGCTGTTCTGTTCTGTTAGGTTATGACTCTCCTTGCCCTGCTGGTGGTGATGCAGGAATTGAAGCCAAAACAAGGGGCTCTTTTTCACTGTCCAAATCTATCCCAGCTGCTGGCCTGTGTTGGCAGCGCCCACCACCACACCATGAGTGGTGTGTTTGTGGTTGTGTTAATGATGCATCCAGCTCAGCTTGGGATGTGTGAGAAACAATAAATAATTAGGCAATGAGCCAGGTTAAGCCCAACGTGGGTCAGTCATAAACAAGCCATGCATGACAAGTGGTAGCAGGGCCAGAAGCAACTCTTCTCTGCAAATATGAAGGCAATTTCTCCCATGTGAGGCTCTCTTCTGCTGCGTCCTAGACCAGAAATTAAGCTCTTCCTTTCTTCTGCATTGTTATTTCTCTGTACTTTAAGCAACATTGAGGACTCATCCATAGGACCCCTGGTCAGCAGTCCATTACCTGCAGGGTAGTGCTGAAACAGAACTGCACCTTGGCCTGAAGCCCCTTGGATTTCAGAATAGATCTTATTTATACTGCTCTCTTCATTGCATAGAAACATTTCTGTATATTCATGTACACAGGGCCTGGGTTTTCCTAAAGGAATCAATACTAATCATAACTTCCAAAGTACTGATTATATAAAAATTCTGATTTTTTTTCCTCTGGATGCTTCAAAGCAGTTGGAAAACACAGCAGATGCTGATAATGTTGTTCCACCCTTGGGAAAACTTGTCATAGTTACCTGTTTATCTTATGTATTGTGACATTCTACTGCCTGAAACTGCTCTGTAACATAAAAGCACACACAGGGCAGTTAGAGGTGAAGTCTTACAGATTCACTTATACTGGAACAACTGAAAATCAATAAGCTACAAGCAACAAAAAAAAAAATATGTTCTTGTGTGTGTGTGTGTGTGGAAGAAGGCTGTTTTTTTTTTTTTTTTTTTTTTTTTGCTGATGAGATGCCAGGAAATGCAGGGGTTTATACTTTGTTTATTAGTGACTGGGGAGTGTAAAATGAGCTTTGCTTTAGCTGCCATGCACATGTTTTCATTTGCTTTTTCATGAGGTGATGGAAACCTCTGTTTATTTTTGACATGTTCATGGGACTGCACAGGAAAAGAATTTGAGGGTTGGTAGAATAGACACTGAAGGGTTCCTGGTGCTCAGAATGTTTAAATAAATTGTTTGCAGAAGATGAAAAGCAAGGCATGAGTCCAGCTCTTCAGCAGGGAAGGGCACTGCTCAGTGCCCCTGGTTCTGTAAGAGCTCAAAAATGGGGATGTTTCTCCCCTGCTGATCCCATCTGTATGCTGGACAGGTTTGGGCAGGTTTTATTCCAAGAAGGAAACAAAGAGCTTGTTGGTAACTATGGGCTGACAGACCATGGTGTTCTGGATGCTGAAACTTTCCCCCACTCTGTATTCTGATGCTGAAATTTTGGAAAGCAAAGAGTAGTGTTGAGTGCTCCTACTCAGAGAGGTGGCATCTTGCAAGTGTTTGTAGCAGGTTGCTTACCTTGGAGAGAGGTTTTGTGGGTCTTGTTGTTTGAAAAATTACTGTTCTATACAAGTAACCCCTTTGAAGGGGCACTGAGCTTGAGGGTCAGAAGAGCATAGTCAGTGCTAATAGCTGGGATGGCAATTTCACAATCCCCCAGTCTTCAATGCTTTGTGGAGTGTGGCAATCAAGTGTGAGGGTAAGGAGCAAATCACACCCCTCTGAAACAGCAGCATCACCTGGGGGTGCAGCAGGGAGCACTGATCACAGACTGTGATGGCCATGGGGTAGCCTTCATGTAGCAATTGCTATACAACTTTTCACTTCTGAATGCTTGTGTCTTTGGTCATAACTTAGGCTGCACAGTAATATCTGAAATTTAGTTTTGCTTGAGCCTTTGAAGTAAAAGTAATTCCAAAAAACTGTAAATTCAGAGCTTCCAGCTCAGAGCAGTATGGCTCACTGTTTAACAGAAATTAATATTAGTCATTAAACCTCTTAGCTGCTAATTAAATAGACTATTTCTCTGTTATGTGTAAATCCACCCATATTTTCACTTTGCAGCCAGAGAGAATCTCATTAAGGCACTTCAGCTACTGTAAAGGGACAGCAGCAGTGGTCTTTTGGGTTTAGTGAATTATATCCCTATCTTGTACTGATTACCAAACATTGTAATGGTATGTCTAGTAGAATTTATTTTTGTTTTGGCAGGGACATTAGAATGCTACATAGCTCAGCAAGGAAGAGTGAATTACAGCTGAGCACAGAGATGGTGCTTGACCCTTTAAGTCCATAGTTACTGCAGTTATTTCACGGATATGTAAAAAAAAAAGGGGGGGGGGGAGCTACAAAGCTTTGTATATGAGTTTATTTGTCAAGCTTGTTGCATATCAAATGCTGAGTTAAACTGCAGTTCCTTTACAAGATCAGTTTGGAAAGGCTCCTTCCCTAGCTTCTATTCTCATAGCTTTGTAGTGAGCAGCTGGCATTGGCTTTGGTTTGCTGTAGTTTTTGTCATCTTAAAGAGTGGCTGCTGCAGAGTAGTTGAAGCAGGGGACTGAGGAGAGGTGACAAGTCAGGACATTTTGCCCCTCAATTCTTGTCTCTTAATTTCTCAGTTGTTTTGTGACCTTCAAATGAAGCACACTATGGGTTTTCCCTTTGGTACAGAGGTGCAGTTAATTACACTGCAAAGCAGAGAGGATGGGACAATTAACATTGATCTAAGGGAATTGCACAATGATTGAGCCTTAATTTGCTATATGATCTCTTTCCTTCTCATTAACCCTGCTGAAGCAGGATCTTTGATGTGAGAATCAAAGGTGAATGTCATTCTTAGAAGTGTAGAGGACTGAAGAAGTCAACTGCAACAAGGCTTTGTAGACCTGGGACAAAACCCAGGCCCTGGGTAACAGGTTGTTACACTGCTGCACTCCCCTGTTTGAGGGGGAAATGGGAGGAAAGAAAAAAAGAATGAAACAAACCAACAAAAAAGCACTAACAACAAAGCCAGCTGAGTTTTGATCTGCTCTTCTAGCTCATGCTTTCCACCTGAGTGTGGTGTATGAAAGGAAGGAATATGTGCACTTTGGTGCTTCCCATGTAGGTTTGGGTATGGGCTTCCTTGGGAGGATAACTTGGGAGGAGAACTTGTCAAGAGGAGCTGTGACAACAGGAACTCTTATCTTAGCAGGGCTCTTGGATGCCAAACACAGTGGCCAGAAACATCTCAAATGGGGTTGTGATCTGCTCAGCCTTGAAAGGTGAGGAATCCTTTTGTCTGTGCCAGAGCAAGTGTTGTGAGAGCAGTGAGGGGAAGACAGACCACATCTGGATGCTATGCTGATTAAATGTGTAATTATCATTAAAACATTAGGGTTCAGTCAAGCTAATTCATAATCCTCCCTGTGATATTTGTTGAGTTTTGTTGTAGGCATAGGACTAATTTTGTTTTGGCTTATTTGCTGCTCATACTAATGTGTATTGCCTAATTCTGGTGTATGCAGGTGGTGTGATATCTTAAAGGAGACAGTGTTCTTGGTGAAAATGATTAGCAGTAATGAAACATCAGGTCTGCTGCAATACTATTCGGCCATACTGAGCAATTCTCCCACCAGAGCTCAGATCATGCATATGTATTTGTGGATTAAACTCCTACTGCATGTGTAGCAGGGAGAAAATAGTAGGACTGACCCTTTTTTCTTTGTTTCCCAGTGAAGTGAACAAGCCTAACTTGCCTGGAAACTGTGGTTACGCTAATATAACACTAATGTAGGAGGAGAACAGAGCCAAATCCAGTCTGATGTTTTTAGCTTTTCAAAATTAGGGCTGTTGAAGGTTTTTTTTTGGCAACAAAAAATGGAAGTGTGAAGTGATTTAATGGTACAAGTATAAATAGATTTTAAAAATTTTGAATTGCTGTAGGAGTAGACGTGCAGGCAACATTTAAAATATCCTTGATGTTTGGGGGAGGAGGAGAGGGAAATAATATTCAGTTGGCATAGGGCTAGGAATTTTGTAGGGGTTGGCATGCAGAAACTGCAGACCTTTTAAGAAAGCAATGCAGGAGTTTTAGTCTGTGTAAGGCTGGAGGTCAGTCTGTCTCACTGTGCTGATTCCTTCTGGTATTAATATTTCATTTCTGTACTCTGCAAAACTACATTGTGTCTGGATTGTGTATCATTAAATCTGATGTATGACTTTGGAGAGAGGAATCAGAGTTACTGCATTGATATATATATGCACACATGTGATGTTACTGCTGGAGTCTTTACATTTGAAGAAATGAAGCAGATCATTATATGAATTAGGGAGAGATATTAATCTAGAAAATGGATATTTTAAGCTAGAGTCAAAGCCTGCTAGAAGTGAGGTATGTAATGTACACTCTAGAAGAACATTATGTGACAGTTGTAAAATTGCATCTTGTGCTTCAGTTTGTTAGCTATACTGAGTTCTTACTGCTTGTAATTAACTTAGGATGGATTTTGTGTAGATGGGACAGGAGATTTTGAGGGTAAATATTTTCTAAGTTCACAGCTACTGTGAAATTAAATATTCATCTATATTACCTGCTGGGTTTAATTATTCAGAGACAGATCTAGAGCATTTGTAACCACCTTTCCTAAACTGTTTAACTGCTTTTATGATTATAGTCAGCTGTGTGAAATACCATTTAGATCCCTGTTCCTGGTCTTTATTAGTGCCAGGTTCAGGAAAGCAGCTCATGCAGTGACTTCCCTGGCTCTTTGCCATGTGCCTTAGAAACCTGCTTCTCTCCATTGCCCTGTCACTGGGGCATGGATAATTTCAGTCCTTAAATATTGCCTAAAAGGATGTATTGCCATGGAGATAGACAAGAATCCTGAGAAACATGGGCCTGAGTTAAGAGACCACTTTGGAGCTGGGCTGGGCTGGGCATAGGGATCTTTGAGCATCTTCCTGGGTCCCCCTGGGCTTTCTTTGGCTCTAGCTGAGCTGTCAGAATATTACTGGTATGCCAGTAAGGAGTAATTAACATGATGCTATTTCTTTCTGTAACGGGAAGTACAATCAGTTCTTCATTCCACTTATTTCTAACAAGAAGCTGGTTACATCTGCTAATAGATCAGGTGAAATTAAGGCATTCATTTAATACCTTCTATTCTGTTAACTGAGGGCTTGAGAGAGTCCAGCACAGAGCCACAAAGATGACTAAGGGAGTGGAACATCTCCTTGATGAGGAAAGGCTGAGGGAGCTGAGGCTCTTTTGGAAAAGAGGAGACTGAGGGGCGACCTCATTAATGTTTACAAATATGTAAAGGGTGAGTGTCAGGGGGATGGAGCCAGGCTCCTGTCAGTGATGATCAATGGTAGGACAAGGGGTAATGGATGCAAGTTGGGAGCATAGGAGGTTCTGCATAAACATAAGAAAAAGCTTTTTTACTGTGAGGGTGACAAAACAGGATGCCTAGGGAGGTTGTGGAGTCTCCTCTGGAAACATTCAAAGCCCACCCTGATGCATTCCTCTGTGACCTGCACTAGGTGGTCCTGCTTTGTCAGGGGGATTGGACTTGGTGATCTCTGGAGATCCCTTCCAACTCCTAACACTGTGATTCTGTGAAGTCACAAGTGAAAAGTAGCACCAATGCAGTCTGCAAAGCTGAACAGTGATTGCTCTGAGGGGTCCCTGGTCATGGGATCTTTGTGCTTGATCAGTCCAGAGCTCTGCTGTCTCATGCCACAAGCACCATCACCCTGGATCTGGACTGATGGGTTGGCCTAGGGGATGCATTCTGCTACAGAGTCCTTTGCAGCACACAGCATTGCTTGGGAAAGTCTGTGGAAGGGGCTTTGGTAGCCAGCCAAACCCTGGTCTGTACTTATCCAATGTTTATTTTTAAGTCAAGGGAAAATAGACTTGGAAGTCTAGAGATAGGAAATGGGGACTAAGGAGTCAGGAGGAAAGACTGAAATGTGCCAGAATTATTGATTCAGTCTTTCTTTGTCTCAGTTTTTGTACCACTATAGCTGAATCTGGCCAGTTCCAGATGGAGGAGGTACCTGGAGCATCAGTGACCAGGTGGCTCACTGTCACGGGACTTGACCAAAACTGAGTACAAGAGAAGAAGAAATACCAAGAAAATATTTGCAGTGAGGAGGTGAAACATTGCATTTATTGGTTATTTTTTAGGGTGAATCAGTTTTAAAAAGACCCAAAAAGACTCTTTTTATTTTAACATTATTAAGAGTTAACTTGGGCAAACTGCCATTAGAGCAATTACTCCACTTTGGTGTTCTTAAGGCTGCCTATTAGACAGGGTTAAGAGGTGAAACCATCTGTTATTTCCTCTGCTATCCAAATAAGGTAGTTTATATATCCAGTACCATCAGCAAGGAGAGACTCTTCAAAGAGATCAGAGCTCTATTATTCATAGTCTATATTAACATCAATATTTCATGGTGAAAAAGATCCATTTATATGAGCCTGGTGAGATTTTTAAGCTTCCTTTAGTTTGTGTTGATTTAAGGAGAAAAATTAACTCTGGAAACAGACCTCCAGATTGATAGCATGGACGTGATTCACGTGAAGCTGTCCTGCACAGTTAGAACTTTAAAACAAGGTGATTGACCATGTTGTGCTTGATCCTCATCATGGTGCAGGTTCCTCTTGTAAATACAGTGTGGGACATGGAGCTCTTGAGACATTATGGGAAGCCTTGCTGTTAACCCAGCAGCAAGCTGAAACAGAGTCAAGCCTGGAAGATGCTCAACTCAGAACCTCAGTTTGGAGGTATTTATAATGTAGGTGCCCAGAGGGAAGATTCACTGACAGACAACAGGTCACTCAGCCCAGCAGTGATACACAGAAGCCTCACCTTGTTAATTTTTAGGCTCTAATCTTGGATGTTGCACAATCCCATGTGACAAATGAGATGGAGGTGGTTTCTCTGGCCTTGTGCAAAAGATGCTTAATGATTCCCATTTTGCCTCTACTATGTTCAGACTTACAGGTCTGTATTTGAGCTGGAGTAATTTATTCTGGCCCAGGGGAGGAGAGGTTCAACTCCCTGGAGTAACCTGAATTTCCCCACTGGTGAGCACTGTAATCAAATCCAGAGAGAGGGAAAGAAAGAAGATTTCAGAAAAGGCAGGAGGCACAAAACCTGGTGATTTCTACTGGGGCAAAGTCTATTGAGGCAGACAGAGACCTCGTGCTGAAGGGACTGTGGTGGTGTGGCCTTCAATGTCATTGAGTGTGGGTTCCTTCTGGCATGCTCTGGTCCTAACACAGTGCTGTGCTCTGGGGAGAGTTTGTGATGGAAGGGGAAGGTGTACCAAAATGCTTTTGTCTGTCCCATTGAAACACTTCAGCCTTTCTATTAACCCAAAAGTTACAGTTTTTTGGTAGTTATCTTTTTCTGCATTTATTTCTCTGTTTTATTAAGGGAAAAAGTAAATATATTGTTTTATTGTTGATCTGATTCTGATCAGGTCACAGCTATTAAAAAACCCAAATAAACAAACAACAAAAAAGCCCCAAAACCCCAAAGCCCCTAAAAAATATCAAACAAAAAGCCCAAAGCAAACAAACCACAAAACGAAACATAAACAAACCAAAAGAAATCCCCTTTCTGAAGTCTTCTCTTCATGACATGGTGGGGCTTTGATTTTACAGATTTATTAGAGCAGCAGTGTTCACAATGCAGGAATCAAAGACCACTTTGTACTTCAATGCAAACCTTGATTTTTAAGAGTCTCTTAACTTGCCTGTAAAACAAGTAAAAAACTGTTGTCCCGTTAAGCTGAAGAATGGTCTTAAATATTCATGCCTTCTCCTCCCTCTTTGTCTCCCTTCTCCCCAAGCCCTCCCCCAACTCTCCTTTCAAAATTAATGCATCCTGCAAGCAAGTGAACAGTTGATGTTGGCAGGAGGAATGTACAAGGAGCCACCTTGGTCATGAGGATCCCGTCTGTGACCCTACCACTCATATTTGCAGCCAGCTGTCACACAAAGCATCATGAGCTCAACAAACTCATCATATCCTAAAACCAGAACAGATGATGTTCCCCTTCCAGTTCCTAGAAGGCTGTTCTATTGCCTATCTCAGTTCTGAGTCAAAATGGAAACTTTCCTGTCTATGCTAATGTTTTTGTTGCACTTTTTTTAGTCTTGGGTGGCTTTTTCTCCACCTTCTCTGTGTTTATCTCGCCGTTGTATTTCAAAGAAGTTGTTAAGTCTGTCCTTATCTGTGCCTTGGTTAATGCTGTCAGGTGCTGCTTTCAGGCCAGGACTATGAAATAGGAGCAAGGGAGTTCTTGTGCTGTGGGCAGCTCCACCTCCCTGCAGCCTTGGGAAGCTTTGCTTGGAGCAGCATCTCCTGCCTCTGGGAACAAGTGAGGGGAGAGAGGGGAATATACACTGCTGGGAATGTGGCCTGTTCATTGTGCAGAGCTGTCCTGTGGGTGTTTTATCCAGTTTTAAAAGCATTAGTGGCATCTAAACAAATTATGGTGGAAAAGCAATCAAAACCCAGCTGCATCCTTAATATTTGCTCTAGGACAGACAGTGGTCCTACCTTTTGGTTCTTTTCCTGCTGTAAGAGCTGAGAGGCTTCTCAAGGGTTGGAGAAATCCTGTGAAGAATCTCCAAGTATGCTTTGGCAGTGACACTTCTGGTGATGCTCATCAATGCTTTGTACCATTCATGCTTCCAGCAATGCTCTTCAGTGTCAGAAATGGCACTAAGAATTAAACAAAATAATTGGTGTTTGCATCTGGGTTTGTCCTGGCTGCGTGTTTCATCTGTATGTCTGGTCAAGCCAGATGTTTCAAAAAAAGGGAAAACTGATGTCATCTTGCTTCAGAGTTGATTGAGATGCCTGATAAGTCTCATAACTTTTAAAAGAAATTATAATTAAATTTTGATTGGTATCCCTGGAGGTGTATCAGTATGTAACACTGACTATAGCAGGGGAAATGAAACAAATACGCTCTGGAGAACCCACACTTTTGTGTCCGCTTTTCCTCGGTTAGCTGCTGCTGGTAACTTTCTTTGCACATTTATCTTCAGTCACTACCCCATTTATTTGAAAGAGGGATTGATGATTGTTGTGTTCTTGCACCCATATTCAGTATTATTAGGCTTGAACTTTCCTGCAAGTCTTGGTCTCTGTTCTGTTTCTAGTACTAATTGATGTCAGTTTTCATTTTGTGAATCCCTGACTATTTGGATGTGTTTTGTATATACACAAATGCCTGTCTAAAGCATCATGTCGTTGGTGTCTGTGGGAAGCTCTGGGATCTCCCGTGAAGCATCATAATTAGTTTTGCTTTTCATGTTGACATCCTAAATTCTGGGGTTGAGTTATGCATTAGGCTTTCTTCCCCTTGTTTGTCAAAACAGAACAACTTCTTCAGAGTGGAACATAATGCAAATGCTAATTAAAACTGACAAGTCAAATTGATGTCACCTATTTCAGATGGAAGAAAAACTGTAAGAAAAATTCATTCTGTCCTTGTTGAAGTCGACTGAAACTTGACTACTGAAATCTGTGGGCAGAGTGAAGACCCCTGCTCTGCTTTTGCAGTTTCTTCAGGCAGGAGGCAGCCAGCCCATGAATTCAGAGAGCAGAGCTGTTGTAATGGGGGAAGGACAGCAATCCCACCTTCCTAGCTTGCTTTCATAGAATCATAGAATCATAGAATCCTAGGGGTTGGAAGGGACCTCGAAAGATCATCTAGTCCAACCCCCCCTGCCAGAGCAGGGCCACCTAGAGTACATCTCCCAGGAACGTGTCCAGGCGGGTTTTGAATGTCTCCAGTGAAGGAGACTCCACAACCCCCCTGGGCAGCCTGTTCCAGGGCTCTGTCACCCTTACAGTAAAAAAATTTTTTCTGATATTCAACTTGAACCCTTGAGGGACTCCACTAGTCACACACCTCCAACCAGATTCTGCCCCATTGACTACAACTCTCTGACTCCTTCCTTTCAACCAGTTCCTGATCCACCTCACTACCTGATCACCAAACCCATACTTGATCAACTTATCTACAAGGATGCTGTGAGAGACGGTGTCAAATGCTTTACTGAAATCAAGATAAACCACATCTACCGCTCTTCCATCATCTATCCACCTAGTAATTTCCTCATAGAAGGCTATGAGGTTAGTTAAACATGATTTGCCCTTGATAAAACCATGCTGACTGCTCTTGATGACCCCCGTGTCCATGATATGCCTGGAGATAGTGACAAGAACAAGTTGTTCCATCACCTTTCCAGGGATAGAGGTGAGGCTGACCGGTCTATAGTTACCCGGGTCCTCCTTCTTGCCCTTCTTGTAGACTGGAGTGACATTTGCTATCCTCCAGTCCTCAGGCACCTCTCAAAGCTGCTGTACTTTTACTTGGCAAGAGATGGCTTGCAGGTGTCTGCTGGGAGACCCTTTTTGGCCAGATGTGATCCCAGGAGCTGCTTTCTCTCAGTTTTATGTGTAAGTGTTGAGACTGGTAGTTGTGGGCTCTCTCTCTCCAAACTCTTCCAGGGATTGCTCAGCAGAGGAGCTCCTCGGTTGAGCTTTCTGGTTTGTAACCTAAATGAGTGTTGCCCATGTCAGCACAGGCAGCTGGGTGAAACCAACCTCTTTCATTTGCTGGGTGGCAAGTGAATAAAGTGGGTGCTGCCCACGGAGTGCTGGCTGTTGTCCCAGCTGCCGGGAGCGTGGGAGCCCTCTCGGTGATGCAGGGAGTCTGGGTGGCTGCTGATTACTCCTTTCCCTCTCTGGGAGGCTGAAGGTGCTGCAAGCACCTAATTTATCATAAAAACTGAAGAAGTTTTCCAGTTTGGTTCTGGGTCTCTTCCATCACAGAGCACTGTGTGGTTTCCAGTGCTGAGAGTGTACTGCTACTACTTATATATTTACTTATATAATTTTTTTCCATGTCTTGAGAAGACTCTTCTACTGCTTTTCAAAATTCTGGTTCTTTATCATGGCTGTCACTCTTTAAGCTACCCCTGGGACTGTGTAAGCTCCAGTGCCCAGAGAGTTGCTGAGTGCTGGAAAAGTCTTTAGGTCAGTGGGTTTTTTTTCTTACTCTATTCCCTATCCTGTTTGCCTAAAAGCTGCTAGGAAAGAAAGCCATTGCCTTTTGATTCTACCAACTCAAACCTTGTTACCTTCTTAGCATGATAGAATATTACTCAGGAAAAAATTCATTGTTGCTCCTTGGCTTTTGTTTTAGGTGGATTTTCTTTGGTTTTTTTTTGTTTTGTTTGTTTGTTTTTTAAATTGCTTTAAAAACAAATAAAAAATTTTCTTTCCTGAACCCTTGTTGCTCATTGTGGTTGCTGAAACAGGTTGGCTGTCTATAGCCTGAGAATGAACTTCAGACAAATATCTGAGTAATCTGTTAAACAGAACTCATATTGGTTGGCTAAAGGTAAAGCACTTGTTTACAAACCCTTTGGAGAACAAAACACTTGCAAGAAGTTCCATGAGGAATGAGGCTGGTGTAATCCATTCTGAGGGATGTGATTTGGAGGGTCTTACTGTGGCAGTCTGGAGGTAAAGATTTTTTGCTTTTTTAATTTTGTGTCCGGGTTTTTGCGGTATGAACAGAATGTCTGCATTTCACAATTGAGACATGAAGGCCAGAAATAAAGCTTGGCTGATGCCAGCTGCATATCTTAAACTTCAGGTCTGTGTGCTGGGTTTTGCTGGGATAAAGTTAATTTTCTTCGTAATAGCTAGTATGGGACTATGTTTTGGATTTGTTTTGAATTTTAGTATCTTTCTTAATGATCTGGGTGAGGAGATTGAGTGCACCCTCAGTAAGTTTGCAGATGACACCAAGCTGAGCAGGAGTGTTGATTTGTCTGAAGGTAGGAAGGGTCTGCAGAGGGACTTGGACACTCTGGATCCGTGGGCCAGTTGGATGGAGTCCAGCAGGGCCAAGTGTCAGGTCACAGCAACCCCATGCAATGCTAGAGGGTGGGGAAGGATGGCTGGAAAACTGCCTGATGGAGAAGGATCTGGGGGTGTTGGTCAGCAGCTGGCTGAACTCCAGCCAGCAGTGTGCCCTGGTGACTGTCAGCTTTCTCACTTCCACCCTTCCAGTTCTCTTCCCCACCCCACCAGGGGAAAGTGAGCAACCAGATGTGTGGCACAGAGTTGTCAGCTGAGGTTGAACCCCAACAGTCTAGAACATTGAGACGTGATGCAATGAGATCACATCTCATTGCATGTGGAAAATCAGATGTCTTGAAGGACAAAGTGGAGATCAGGAAGCTGTCTGAAGTGAGAGCCAGGGAGACACTGGGGACATGGTAACCTGCAGTCCTCTCTCTGCAGAAGTCAATTCCCCAGTGTGGAATTGCAGGAGGCCTCTGCCTGGGACATGAGCTCTGTCTGCTTGTGCATTTTGCACCAGAGCTGCCTCCCAGAGCAGATCTCAGCTGCAGCTGCCACCACCTAAGCTTCCCATGTCAGGACTGTCAGGATGGGAAAAGCAGAACTGAAGGACCTGAGGTCAGCCAGCATGAATTCATGTCTTCTTGAGATGCATCAGGGAAATTTGGAAAGAGGTGGCTGGGTACTTTACTAGCACATCCCTTAGAGCATAACCATGATGATCCAATTGAGCCTCATGGGGTAAGATATTTTGGTAAGAGGCACTGGGGAGCAGGAGGATGAGCAAAAGGCTCTGAGCTCTGGAACATGCATTAGCAGACTGATGGCTCTGTAAGCACCTTCCCAATGGCCTGTATTCGTACCAGACAAGGTACTCCAGCATCAATAGATCAGACTGTTGAACAGAGAGCTGAGGAGAAAAAAATCCTGCTGAAAATGCAGTCTTTGTAACCATCAAGGAGCTGATCCTGTCCTAAGTGAAGCCACCTGTGACTTGGACCCATTTCCAGAGAATTACAGTAGTACAAGGAATGTATTGCACTTTGTGCCACTGATCACCAAGAGCTTGATAACATTACTCTGTATTCACTGGTAAAAACTTCATCCTTACTTAGTGGAATAACTTTTTCTGGTGAAAAGTACAGCATTGCTGCTTCACATTTTTTAATCATGTGAGCAGAAAGCTGAGATAGTTATTTGGGTACTTCCAAATTTCCATCCATATTTTTTCCAGTTTCAGTTATGGGAAATAAAAGCTTTTCATTCTGTTGGAAGTTTGATGTGTTTGATATGAGCCTGCACCACTATAACAATGATTAGCATCACATTAAAACCAATTGGCAAGAAAACTCTGTTTTGAGTACGAATGAATTCTCTGGTGAAAGTTACCATGACAAAAATCTCCTTTCTGTATCATCTGGGTTGGAGAGGGGGTAAGGGACACAGTGGGGACTGGTTTCCCACACATGACAAAGCTGGGATCTACCTGGCCTGGGCAAGCACGTGGTGTGTGGAGCTGCCTGGAAGGATGGCCTGGGGGGTTGGCAGTGGGAGATGCTCTGTGTCAGAGGCAGAACAGGCTGAGGCTGGGCTGCTCAAGGCTCTGGCTTGTTTTTCCACAAGGTGCTTGTCCCTGCTGACTGCTTCCAGCCCAGCCATGACCTGTGGGGAGTAAGATGCTTCTGCACCAAAACCAGTAGTGTAAATTCTGGACAATAATCACAGTGAATCCTTGTCAGCCCCAGGTCACTGCCACCATGCAGCTCTTCCTAGGGCTGCCATGTCTGGCTTGAGACTACCCCAATAACTTTGCTTAGTGGTGAAGGGGTCACTTTAAAGAAAAGTGGGCTTCACAGCACAGGCTGCCAAGAAGCTTGGATGCCTTTTATCCCTCTGAGTGCTGGAGCTGGTGTCTGAGCTTGGTGAAAAAGTTTTGGCCTGAGACATTTTTTCCAGTATCTCAGCCCACAGTGGCAGTGCAATCCCATTGACAGGTTGCCTTAAGGTGCAGACAGATATGTCTGAACCTGCACTTGCTGATTGCTTTGTTCTGAACTAGGACTGGAAAGCATCCCTTGGGCTGTAAGATGGCAAGCTAGCAGTGTGCTCAGTGTGTATCTCGACTAGATAGTTTTAGTAGCCTCGGTAAAAGTAACTGAAAGATGCTGCTAAGACATACACACTTTTTTCCATGGAATTGCAGGTAAGAGCACTTGGGTCAATTTGCTAATCTATGAAATTCTGAGTTATTGTCATTCTTGAAAACTATATAGAATTCCTGGAGGTCTACCTTGTGCTGAGATAAGCTCAGCCCAAGGACTATCTAGCCTCTTGTTTTTTTGTTGTTGTGGTTGTTTTTTTGGTTTTTTGGTTGGTTTGTTTGGGTTTTTGTTTGTTGGTTTTTTTTTTGTTTTTTTTTTTTTGTGTGTGTGTGTGTTTGTGGTTTTGTTTGTTTGTTTTGTTTTAGTTTTTTTGTGGTTTGTTCGTTTGTTTGTTTATTTTTTGGGGTAGTTTCTCCCTAAGAGTGTTACTGGCACCTTTGTTCCTGCCTGGGCAAAGCAGGGAATTCATCTACCAGTTGCAGAAAAGATCTGTTCTAACATCTTTCCAGAATTCTAGTCAGAAAGCAGATGGAAATCCCATGGTTTATTTAATTACATTGAGAAAAGTGCAGTTAAATTGCCAAAATACATGCCCAGTTTTGCACTTCATGCAGTTTTCAAGGTTATTTCTGCTGGTAATGTCCTTCATTACTAAGGCAGTAAAGTAAAGATTGACAGGTTATTAAAAGAGAAAATGTTTCAGGTTTAGAAATTTTGCAAGTAGTACTGGAGATCTGAGACTACTGAAATGCAGCTGGGTTAAATTGTTGCTTTATAAATAGCTTTGTACTTGTAACCCTACTAATGACAAAGATACTGAAGATTTTGTATAGTGATGTCTTCTAGAGGGGAAGGCATGAAGTTGTAATGTGGGTTGGATGCTGTTATTTTCTAAGTACTGCTCACTTATGATTTTTCTGATTCTCTCAACAGTAGCTGCTGCTTTTCCGTCTCTCCGGTGTTTTCCCTGGCAGGTATCTCAAGTTTTCATTCTATAACAACTCAAATCATGTTCAAAGTAGAGTTTTGATAATAACAACACCAGGGATGTGTCTTTCTGAAAGCAGATGCTGAGAGTTCAAAACTAGGAGACACAGAGACCAGCAATATTTGAACTGAAAATTTGGCATCGGTTTATGCCTTAGTGCTTATAATCTCCCACAAATGTCAAATGGAGAGTTCCTGAGGGTAGTTTTGCTTTAAATAAAGGGACAGAACTGTCTGAGAGTTGAGAGCATTTAATATTGGTTCATACATAGGTTTTTAAAGTGAGAGGCATTTAATGTTTTTATTTTTGCTCATCCCTACAAATGCTACAGAAGTGAAATCCCACTTGGTTATATTGGTCTGAGAAAGCTCCTTCAGCAGCTGGTGCTGGCAGCTGCTGAGACTTTGTTGTAGTCCAAGAAACAGCACTTTCTCCTGAGCTGTTCAGCACCTGGGGGCTCCTCCTCCTGACAGCTTGACCTCAGTTTGATTTTTAAAGACTTCTGGATCAAGATCAAGGGTGGGTTCTGTTTTATTATCCAAATGTCTGAATTACGTCAATGGTTTGGATTTAGTTGAATACTTAGGAAGGAAATGGAGAAGTACAAAGGCGAAGACAGCTGGAAAATAAAGATATGGATGAGGGTCAGTGAGAAGTAGGAATAGTCAACATAATAATTTAAGAAATGCTATTAATGCTAGAAAGCTGTGTCTAAATGAAAGTTACACTGACCCATCATACTTAACCCTAAATCACTCTGTAAAGGAGGACACTTGGTGTTCACTTGCATGCTATACTGCTACTTCAGGGATACTTGATTTAAAAGTGATGGTTTAAAGGCTGCCTTGTGTTCAAGATGGGCTCAGCAGGGAAGGATCATGCCCTAGAGATTGAAAAATGAGGTTAGTGTAAATCAGAAGTGATTGTTGTTGTCATTTCTACTTTGTTTCCCTTGGTTTGTCTACATGGAATGGAAACATCATGAAATGGTTTGTTTTTCTTATGGAAATATCCAGCACAGACATTTCTGGTGCAGGGGAGATAAATGTTATTTCAGCTAGCTCTGCATTTCAGTGCCACAGACATGCAATACCTTTCCTTTCTGCCTGGAATTTTGCAGGGCATCCTTTTGCAGAGTGCACATGATCTGTGTGGAAGGGAGAGTGTGTACAGACTAGCACAAGCTGTTGAAGGCTCTGACATGGCCCACCCCATCAAAAGTCTGAGCTGATAATGTCTGTCTCAGGAAATCTATATAAAGATTGGTTATTTTTTCCTCCCAGATACTTCTGCACAAGGTGTGAATTACTTGGCTTGAGGTGTCCCTGAGAAGTTTTTGGTGCAGTGGGGAGTGTGACTTGGTCCATGAGTACGAGAAGTCTTTTTTTTTCCTTTCTTGCCTTTAATGAGAGTTATGATTTTGATTTGCAGGGCTTAATCTTCAGGGGAGTTTGAAGAGCCCCCACTCTGGGTGTTCTGAAGCTGGCAAATATTTTTACTTCCAGATGTGGACCTGGCTCCATGGTGGTGGGACCCAGGTGGGAGAGCAGAGGAAAGCAGCTACTAGAAGTGTACATGGAAGGAGGAGCTTGCACCATACTGGTTTTATTTTGAGAAATGTCTCTGAAGTTTGCCCTGATCTTAGCCCAGAATAGCCAGGAAAAAATATAGGAACAGAGATGAGTTCCCACTGAAGGTTTTTATTCTCTCATGGTGGCTAATGGCACTGGTACGAGTGTGCCTGTTGCTGGCCAACAGCATCCACAACCCCAGCAGATTCTTTCTAAGTCTTGGATGAAGATCCTGATATTTTCAAGATATGGAATATGAATTCCACCCTGCTCACAGAAAACCTTGGCCATGACAACAAAGCAAAATGTGCTGTTGGAAGAGTATGAAGGAAATCCCCTGGGTCTGACCATTGGGGAATATACAAGCATTGTTTTCTGAAATGTACAGCCTGTCTTATTTTGAGATTGATTAAAAGAAAGACACTTGTTTTCTACTAAAATGCAGTTAAAGATGAAACTTGGTGGGAATTGCTTGTCTGGGTTAATGAGAGTGTCATTTGTTTGTTTTAATCAAGGTTCAACATTTTATAGAAACCTTCTGCAAATTAAATCCCTGCAGCTTCTCCACCTCAAAGGGTTGAAGGCTTAGAGAGTGGGTCTGTTCCTTAAAAATTATCAAAGAAATATAATCAAAACTTCATTCAATTTTCTCCACTTGGCTCTATTGGTTCTTTCTATGGGTTCAACCAGAGACCAGCAGTGATGGAGATGGAGATTAGTGGTGATCAATCTAATTTAGTAGCTGGTACATTTCCAGTGAACTCAAATGTACTACACTTAATCTTGTTTTTGACCATTCTTGTGTTGTGAATGCAGGTTAGAATTCACTTTATATCCTTCTTACCAGATGGCCTTTCAGCTAAAAGTATCAGAGTGGGAGAAGGGAGATGTGTCATTAGCTTGTGGCTTTGCTACAGCTAATCTGTCTCTTAAAAACATTATTTTTGCATTTCTTTTGGAGTAAGAGCAGCACACAGAGTTACCACATCTCATCTTGTGTGAAGTAACCCAGCCCTGCTTGGCCTAAAACAAAGAAGAGAGCTGATGTAGCTTAAGCACAAAGCATCTGGTGAGCCCCTGGAAAAAGGCTTTCCTTGTTTAGATTGTACTTGGCAATACGAGAGGTCAAAGAATGTGTGTGTGCACCCAGTCCTGTGGACATGGCAGTGGTGGCTGCACAGTGGTCCTTTGCCAATGGAAGTTCTCAACATTAATTGCCTGCAGCACAATATATGGGCTTGTGGGGGAAAGAAACAAGTTCCTTAAATTAAAACACTTTCAGTGGAGAAAGCTGTGCTAGGAGCACGAACATGTATTTGTCCCTTCACCCTAGAAGTGATTTTATTGGTGTCTCAGTTTTTGTAGGTGTTGCACCTTAGGGGAATGACTGCATCAGGGTACTGACTGCAAGCAGGTTTTGTAAATCTGGTGGTGTTGGTGTTTTGCATTGCTTTTGAGGCCTCTTTTGAACTTGGAGTCCTTGTCTACTTGCTTCATGATACTTCCAGGAGCTGTGTATCGTGACAGGCCAGGTGACACTTCTGCTTCTGATGCTTTTTCAGCCACTGAAACAACCAAGTGATAGAGCCTTACCAGACCTGTTAAAGGAAAATGCACTTTAAGCTGTGACTGTTGGATGGTTGAAGTGTCTTTTCTGCCCCATCTGGTCTCCTGGCTAGGTAGGCATTTGGGGACTTTCAGGAGGTGTGACCTGTAGCAGCTCTACAGCAAGCCAGAGGCTGCTCCTCAGCACTGTCCTCTGCCAGAGCCAGACACATCTGGGCAAGCAGTGGCTCTGCTCTTCCTGCTCTTCTCTGCTCCCTGCAATGTCCCAGCAGCTCAGCCTGATATGATGCTGTGGGCTTTGTCAGCAGTGAAGGTTCCTGAGGGTCTGCTCTGCTCCTGCCACCAGCCTGCCCTGCAACAGCAAGCTGGAGCTGAGGGGCTGGGGTGGTTCTGAACAAGCTGGCACTGCCCTGCCCCTGACTGTGGGACCTGCTTTGGGATGTGAACTGGTGACTGAGAGAAGAGCTGGGAATGATCAGTTGTGGTACCATCTAGAGCAGAGAAGATTTCTGGGGGGGAAGGTTGGACAGAAAAGCAGTTCTCTACTGGTTGTCAAGTTGGAATTCAATAATGTCCTGCTGGAAAGCTTGTAAATGGGGCTGGGTGTAAGATTGGACTTTTTTGCATGGATTGAGGGAACTTCCTAGGGTCTCTGGCTTTTAAATTCTATGGACTTTTTGGCCCAACCCCACCGTACTTAAAGTCAAAGTGCAGATGGCAGTGCTGGCTATGTAGTTCTGACACAAGACAGTGTCCTGGAGGAAAGATTGATCTTCCAAAAAAATGTGTTGCCCCTGCTTGCAGGGATGGGGCAGAGGCAGAGCCAAGTGCTGAAGTGGGAGTGTGGTGAAGCCCAGTGTGTGCTGCAGTAAGGAAGGGAACCCCTTGGGTCCAGGGCCACCATGACAGGGCATCTGCAGGTTGCAAAAGGGGAATCAAAGTGCAGAAAACTCAGCAGCAAATAGCAATGTCCTGGCTTTGGAATTTTTGGGCCCTTAAATACTGGGCCAGCTGGGGCAGAAGCAGGAGGCAGGCAGGGAGGGATGCTGAGGGGTTCATGGTGCTGGGTGCTTCACAGCATGCACATCTCTTCAGGAAGAGATCATCATCCAAGGCCAAGGGATAAGATGTGTGGGACTTCCTCATGGCTGTGGCACAGGCAGTCCCACTAGCTGTAAGGACACTTTCTGCTCAATTCTGCATCAGGTGAAGCCTGTCCGCAGGTTTCATTGTGAAATAGGTAAATAGGTTTCATAGGTAAATTTTTTTTTCAGTACCTACAGTCTCACATAAGCCTAGGGTTAACATCTCTGATGATCAGGATGCTATGAAGGTCTGCAGCTCACCAACAATGCAATTAACCATGCAAAATGAATTAAAATGCAAATAACAAGGAAGGCTGTACAGGTGAGGAAATGCTGCTGTGTGCCATGAGTGGGAGTGGACACGTGAAGATTTCCTTGTTTTTCTTTCCTCTTTACTTTTTGTATTCCCAAGGTCAATGAAGTAGAAATGAGGTATTGAAAGGATCTTTCACTTAATTTTATTTTTTTTCCCCAGACTTTTGTATGCAAGTCCCTGGAATTGGTTCACAGCACTGCAGGTGACAGATTAAGTTTCTAGAATGTATAACTACACTTATAAAAAAATTATCTTCCCCGAGGAAATGAGGCTAATTCAGATTCTTTGAGTTTTAAGACTCAACTGAATGCACAAGCCCAGGTGTATTCATTATTTTTAAAAAACCCTTTTAATCTTCAGAAAGCAGCATGTTCAGTAATTACTGTTTGATGCAAAAATATTCCTGCTTCTCCCTCATTAGAGCTTACCTTTCCTGGTTTTCAAAAACCCAGGGCTGTAAGCCCAGCTCTCACTTTAATGTGCTATTTGTGGAATAAATGGAAAGGCAGAGAAAATAGAGAAGTGTCCTAGGGCAGCCCCTGTGGTGAGGCACAGGAAGGAGCAAGGGGGTGCAGGTGGGCTCAGGGAATGGCAAAAATAAAGGAAAGCAGCAAAATGACTGCAGTGAGCTGAAATTAGGCAAAATAGCTGGAAGCTGCTCAGGCACTTCCTTTGTGTGTCTGCTGTGTGTGTTTGGTGATTTGGGCTGGAATTCCTTTCTCCTTGTAGATGCTGGGATGCTTTGTTGGGGCATTAGCTCAGTGCAGGGAGGGCTGACTCCTGGAGATCTCCACACAAGGTCAGCTCTGAAGTCGTCTCTTCTCTGAGGCCTCACAAATCTTGGTCTTCATGTCTGGCTTTCCAAAGCTGCCAGGTGGGGATGGGAATCATGTGAGGCCATTCCCCTTGTTCAGCAAGCCCCTGTTAGGGTCCTGGATGAGTAAACTGCTCCCATGAGTTATAAAGATACTGAAATAGTGTGAGGCTTCGCTCCATCTGGACTGCAGTGCCTGCCTGCTTACAAGTACTGTGGAAAGAATAATCTTTTAATGCTTAATATGGAACTTTCTGGGAATAAAAAGTCATGGAAGTTACTCTTCTTCACTGCAGCTTCACTCACTCCTCTGCTGCGTGGCTCAAGAATTGGGTCACGAGACGTTCCCATGTGGCTTAATCAGAAGAGCCTACATGACACACCTTGCATTTTTTAAAAAAAAACTTTTTTCCTGCTGGTTTTCAGCAAGCAAAATAAAGGGTTTGTTTTGACACGAGGAAGATGTGTCAGGCATAGGCAGAGGGGTTTGTTTGCCCTCTAACATTTCTCACTGCATAGCAAATGCCATCTTTTCCTGGGAGGTGGCTCACACCATCTGGTTTCTTGTGAGTATCACTCGATCTACATAGAAGGAGAATTGCCTTGAGCAGCTTCCAATTTGAAGGAAGCTCAATCAAGCAATAGAACTGTGTGTTTCTGAACTTCTTTGGAGTGTAATTATATTCAGGACCAACTGTGCTTAGTCCAGTAGCAACATATGATTTTTTGTGTTAAAAGTCAGCTGAAACCCTTATTCTGTTGTGCAACAAAGCATGTAAAGAATGAGAAAAACAAGAGATTTGATCACGTTTTCTCTTTTTCCGAGATGACTGCTTGGTTAAAAAAAAAAACAAGGAACAACAGCAGAGTATTGAATAATTCCCACCTGCCCCAGTCCATTTGTAGTTGTATTACTTAAGTAGCTTGCAATTTATAGTGGTTGACTCTTGGTCTAAAGCAGGCCTGGCTTGCTACAGCTGAAGTGGATGAAGTTGCAAGGAACAACTCTTCAATACCTTCCAGCCCCATCTCTCCTGGCAGCCCAGAGGCTGCAGAGCAGGACAGGCTCAAGAGGAGCTGCCCTGAGCTGTCTGCATGGTGCCATGGGAGCCCAGCTGTGCCTCAGTGTCCTTTCTGAATTGTGTTTGTAGGAAAACATTTGCTTTTTCTCCAGGTTCTGGTGAACCTTGGTGGAGGAAGGCTGTGCTTCCAGGCAAAGCTGTGGTGGCCTTGATACAGCTTGTCCTTTATTTCCAAGAACCTCTATTATCTCTCTCAAAGTAATCATTAAAGCAGTTGTTAATGGTGCTGTGTCTACATGTGGATTCTCCTCAAGCCTCCTGAGATGACAATTTTGTCTGGAGTGTTTTGTATATATTAGCTTCTTCTTAATTTTCCCCTTATGTAATCGATGAGCTATGAAGAAATACATAACACAGCAATTACTTTGCCTTTATGGGCATTCAGAGCCGTGTAATGAAAAAGCTGAAAACCATGCACCCGTAAACTCTGTAAATCCACAATCAGTATTATTTTAAATATTTAAAAATAAAAAGCTACCGCATCATTCATATTAACTGTGTCCTAAATGTCATGATTTGGTGTTTCTTTATCTTCCTTCCCAGCAGCAAGTCTTTACATTTTATTGTATAGGATGGAAAGGAATAATAAAATAAAATATCCTTTTTCATAAATAACTGGATTGTATCATAAGACTGTCTTTTTTCATGGCATCCTTCCTGAAAGTTGCTGTTTAAAATGGTAGCATGAATTACAGCAATATGAGAACAAAGTGAGCTGGGGACGGAAAAATCGGGGCATATAAAATATTTCTTGGAATTAATTAACTGACATTGTGTCATCTCTCTGAAATAAAAATGTGATGCCTAAATAAAAAGTAATTAAGCAAGACATGCAAATGATTGTAAAATCTTGTGTATTGATAGTAATTTGTTATACACCTTAAAGGGTCTGGAAAGTTTAACAAAGATAGTTTATCATGGTGAACTTTAATAAAATCTCAGCCTTTTCTGAGATTTCCCTTGGGAACAGTAGATAAATGAGAATTTAACACCTGAAATAGATTTTCCACCTGAAAAATCACTTGCATGTAACAGGGGGTTCTCTGTGCTGAGAAGGCTTCTTCCAAGCTTTTGTTTCTTCTGCATGTAAACATTTGAATGGACGATTCATAGAAATGGTCTTGGTAACTCCAGTATCAGCCTTCTTCACCTTGAAAATTTCTCTCCCATTCAGTGCCCTGGGCAGAGGTTGTCTCCCTGATGGGTTGTTTCATTTCTGGAGCTCCTTCCATGGCCATGGGGAAAAGTATCCTCAGAGATCAGAGCACAACCCTGATTTCCTCACAGATTTAGCACCTGCAGCTTTTGACTTAGAGACCTGACTGCTCTGGTAGGGATTTTTCCTAACAGAGCATCGGAGGGTGCTTCTGGATAGGCTCTGTACCTGGTGCAGTCATCTGCTCTCCCTGCTAAGCATGAACTCATCAGGTTAATGGCAAATGTTCTACGTGAACTCAGCTCTTTTCCTGCCTACATCTCCTTGGGTATTGCAAATTACCTTTCTCTGATGGGTTCCAACATGTTGTAACACATCCAGGCTGACATTTTGATTATGTATTATTCACACTGTTGAAGAAATTAACATTTGAAGCAGTCTAAGCTTTTCAGGATATTTGTCCCCAAATAACAATTTCATCTTTTAAGTGGCAGCCAGATTCTCCATATGGCTAAAATGTACTAGAACAGAAAGACAATTAGCATGGCTTAATAAACTTCATGCATGGTTTGCTATTGCAGTATCAGAAAGAAAACAAATATAGCCACTAGTTCTCCTTGGAATAACTCAATTAAATTACTGTTGTTTGAAATGAGCTTTTTATGGCTTACAGCTGATATAATTTGCATTGTGATAGGTAAGGTACCCTCCCGTATGTTTGATGCCTTTTGGTTTTACACAAACCTGCTTGGGTCTTGCATACATCTCTCATGGTGAGAACGGAAAGGCAATAAATTTAGTTTTGATATAGAGCAGAAAGCAATGGCTCTGGGGGAAACTGGGGCTCTATAGCACCTTGTGCCATGCAGCACAAATTTTGTTGATGACTTTTAGTCGGCTTTCTGTCTTGGTCTATTTGCTTGTCCTGGTTCAGTGCTATGTTTTGAAAGCCAGACCTAGGTAGCCACACAGATCAACTTTCACTGTGTAATTCACCAGCTTGTGCAGTGTCCATAGGTACATTTGTGTTGAGGCATTTGATCTGTCTGCAGAGGATACTGCTGGGCATGCTGCTAAGTGCTTCTGGCTTAGCATCTCAGTTTAGTATGTGTAGCACTGAGGGGGCTGGGGGAAAAGTAGTCCAAATGTGTCTGAAACGTGTGACTTAAATAAGCATTGCGCAGTAAATTCTGACACTTAAATGCTCATGAAAGCTTGTGGTCTGGTTTTGAGTGTGCATGATTTAGAGATGGACATGTGTGTGTGGGTGCAAGTGGTTTGCAGGGCTCAAGGTCTGGTGCTGTACCCCATGAATGTACTGTGAGAGTCAGTGAGAAAATGTGCTCTCAGGACATCAATGACTTCCGAGCCATGGCCTGTCCAGTGACAGTATTAAGATCACCTTCTGATAGGAAAAACAGCTCTGCCCACTACAGTTGGCTTCTTGGATGATGCTGAGTGTTGTGGGGTGAGTCCCACTGCAGAGCTGCTTGTGCTGGTACCCAAACCACTGCTCATTTAGCATTTGGCTGGGCCTGGGCTTGTTACCCCTCAAGGAATGGCAAATTGGTGAGTTTCTGAGCTGCCACACCAAGCACAGCCAAAAGCAGGATTGGGAAATGTCCAGACATTGTTTGAAATCCCTCATCCAAAAGATATTGTAATGCTGCCCTGTTTAATATATCTCTGTTCCACTGTACAGATGTCTCCTTGCCACTGATGCAGCCCATCTTGCAGGTGCTCAGCAATGAGGGTGCCTGTGCACAATGATTTTTACGGGGCACTCACTGGTTCTGAAGCACTTGATGTTTTAATTAACTTTTAAGGTTTATGGTCAGAATGGTTTCCACAGCTATTCTGTAATCTGATCTGATTCAGACTACACATCTATCCTAAGGTCCTCAGAGCACACGAGTGAACTCTGGTTCCTGATGTGCATAGGATGAACACTTCTGTTACCCCATCATCGTTATCATCACCATTTTCCTCCTTGCTGGTGGAGTGACAGTGTGGCTGTAATTAGTATTAAGTGAGCAAGGCAGCAGGAATAATGGGGAAGTTGTTGTACAGGAGGGCAGGCTGTGAATTCCCTACTCAGGTCTTTTGCACTATTGTTGCCGGCAGTCTGTGGGTGTGGTACTATTTGTGTTTATATTAAGGGAAAAAATAAGTAAGCACTGCTAGGGATGGCTTTTCTGAGCACTCTGGGCTTAGGAGTTCACAGCCAGCTCTGGCAGGATGCAAGTCTCAGGGCTGCCATCCACCCCATGGGCTTAGAAAGGGTATTTATCTGTTGACTTCTGTTCTATAAAAAGCAATACTTAAGGTAGGAAAAATCCCTCAATAAATACTATAAGTTTCTTACCTCACTGTGGTGGTTACCTCCCCTAGGCTGGTTGTCTCGAGTAGCTTTTCCATGCTGTGCCTGTGTGCATCGCTTACCCTGTGGGGATGGCTTGTAGTTTTTCCCTGCAACATTTGTATTCCACAGTTTCAAGCTGGATTTTGTGGGTTCACTCCTGCTGCCAATACTGATGGAGAGAAGTAGCAACAGCAAAACATTTTCTTTTCCTGCAGCATGCTGCAGCAAGCGGGCACACCAGGTCTGCAGTGTCTGTGCTTAACTGCTCCTCACTCTGCAGCTGACTCCACTCTCCTGGAAATCCTGCTTTGGCACCAAAAAAGGGTGGTTTTGCCCCATGGACAAGCCTGTAGAGAGAGTATAGTGCTTTCAAGCTCTGTGTCTGTGGCCTCAGCCTCAGTGGGTCCTTTAGGGATGTCAGTGAAGAGTGAAAAACCCCCTCTGGCTTCATGCAAAAGGGATGGGAGAGCAGAGCTGTGGGTACAAGAGACCAACCTGGTAGAGATGGTAGTGAGGGCAGCGTGACCCCACAGTCCTTGTGATTACTCTGGGGTGAAATCTGTCTCTGCTGCCTTGGCATCATTCCTCAGAGGCTGCAGCATGGAACCAGAGTTGATACAAACCACAGCAAAGTGTGGCTGAGTGTGTGCTGCCTGCTTCAGAGCCACCAGGCTGCTCGGGTGAAAGTAGCCAAGATGAATGATGTGCTTGAGCACAGTACATAAATAACTGTACAGGAAGCTTAGTGCTCCCGTGCCAGGGTGTATAAATATTCATATTGTTCTATGAATCTGTCGTTATCTGCAAGTGCTTCATCTTTCGAACTTTGCTTCTGCCAGAAGCAAATGCTCATGGAAACATTCACTGAAGGCAATCAGAGGATTGACGTGGCTGCAGGAGCTCCTGTAACAGCCTGATCCTGCAGCAGCCTTTCATTCATAATTTCTGCATGTGGGGAAACAAAACCCAAACACAAATTACCTTGGCTGTGTTTGAGAGACTTTCCCACTGTAGGGTTCTTACTTCACAAGGACTGAATGAAACCACAGAGCTTTTCCCCAGCTGCTAATTGTCTGTGCCCGCATATTAATATTATTATCAGTGATATTTATGAGGTAATTGTTGGGGACTGAATCAGTCTCCTGAGCTGCTGTTTTCCAGGGTCTCGGCCCAGACTTCTGGCATGGATCAGAAGCCTTAGGAAGTGGCTCCACTGTTATGTCTTACTGCAGCTCTTGGTGAAGGCTGAAGTATCTGGAAAGGGGATGGGAGAACAAAGCATGCTCTGAACTCAGACGCCTCAGGAGCATTTAGATGCTCAAGGATACTAAAGCTGTTATCACTGAGGTTTTAGTGTGGATGTATGGGACCCAACCAGTCCCTCACAATTAGATCTGAGTAGAAAAATGAAGATTTTCAGAAGAAACACTTTCTTTCCTCTTTACCAGTGCTGCCTCCTTGTACCGTGTCAGCCCCTGTGTCCTGTCCTGGTGGTGCCACGGTCCACCATAGCCATGCACCCCTGGCTCAGCACAGCATCATCTTTCATGGTCTGCATCACCCTGTGCTGCTGTCCCATCTGGGACAGTGTGTAGATCTTCTAGAGGTAAAATATTTTCCTCCTGGTGTGGAAGCAGCCCTGGTGTGACAACAGTCTTGCAATAAAGCTGCTGAATCAGATTGCAGTCTTGCAAAACAGTTCAACAATACGACCTGCACAGGGGTGTCATGGACTGTAATTGTCTCTCACACTGGGGGAGAAGGGGAGCTGCCTGGAGTACAAACTGTGCTGCTCACACCTGGTGTGACCACGCCACTGGCAGTGACCCTGCATGGTACCAACCACAGCCATGCATCTGCCTGCTGCTGGGGCAGCCTCTGCCCCTTCCTTAGCCAGCCCTGGATCAATGAGCTGCTCTTTGAAGAAAGAAAATCTTTGCTAAGCCTATGGTAGAAAGTACAATAGATCTCGCTAGACTTTTATCTTGAATGTCTAAATACCCCCATTGCACATTTTCTGCAGCAAGCCCTTGGTGACAACACAAGTTTAGTGCCAGGCTGTGAGCAAGCCTAACCCAGTTCCCTGAGGAGCATCTTCCCTCCCACTTCTGTCTGCCAGGGCCATCACCCACCACCAGCTCAGGGCTGTCCTTGAGGCCACCCAAGCTGGGGGTGCCTGGAGGTGCTGTAGGTTCTGCACAGTGCTCCTGGAATGGTCTGGGGCTGCAGTTCTGCTGAGCCAGGAGCATACACCCTGTGCTGACCACATCCAGCTGGGACTGTGCAGTGGTGTTTGGGACCAGCAGCTCTGGCTCCTGCCTTAACTCCCTGATGTCAGCCTCTCTTGGTGCTCCTGTTTTGGAGGAAACACTTTGCTTGCTTTGGCAGGGCTGTGACTTGCTCAGCAATGCTGGAGCAGCTTCAACCTTGGCTCTCATGAACATTGGTGGGATTTTGGTGGTAGGGTTCTGCCTTGGCTCGCAGTGGGGGATGGTGGGTCACAAGAAACTCTGATTGCAATGTCTGTATCTTGTACCTTTGCTCTTTATGTGCAAGTTAACTCTGGCCAGCCAGCTTCCCCTTCTCTTTCAGCCCTGCCATGAAGAAACACAGGTGACTTTGGACGTTTTCTCTACAAAGCTCCTCATGCTCATGGTGTTAAACTGGATGGTTTTACATATCATGGTAGGTTCAGGGAGCCCTGGTGCTCACAGCAAGCTACCCAGGGGAAAATGGACAGCAAACACAGAAATATCCAATCCAACCAAATTATGATCTCCATAATATTTTTTTATACTTGAAAGGTGACTATTACTGAATTTACTTCTGCCCTTTTGGCATTCTGATTCCTGCTTTAATTTATCACCCATGAGCAGGAACTAATGAAATTGGTTTAAGTTGTTTTTTTTACAAAAGGAAAAGTATTAACCATGAAAATGGAGCTTTCCCTCTGAGGCACCAATTAAATTCTCACCTTGCAAAAACTGAATGGTACCAATCTATGGTTTCCTTGAAACTCTGTTTTTCCCCCAAGGTATTTTGAAGTAGTTATTAGCAGTGCTGAAACATGGCAAGTTGGGTCAGGCCCTACTTGAGCTGCAAAAGCTCTCACACTCTTAGGAGGCTGTGGAGGAGGGAAAATGCTTGTGTGAGAGATGTTTGGAGGAAAGGGAACCTTCTGCCTCTGCTCCTAGGGGAGCTGCAGGGGAGAGGGAGTCCCTGGGCTACCATTCATCTGTCTCACCAGTTGTGGTGGGTCCGTCGTGCCCCTGCCCTGTGATGAGGTGGTTGTGTTTGCAGCTTTCTGTGAGAACTCAAGGCCTCAGAAGCTTTTGTTGATCTTAACCCTTTTCTGCCTGTGCTCAGTGAAGTCCTGCCCTTGTTTTTCTGGGAAGGGAAACTCCTCAATGCAATAAGCTTTTTGTCTTCATTTTGTAGGGCCTGAACCCAGTCAATGTGGGACTTTGAGGGACCACCTTATGGTGAGGACTGTCAGGCCAGGCTACGTGGTGATCCCCTTGGGATCCACAGACCTGGCCAGGGCACCAGGCTGGCAGCCCTTCCTGGAGGACAGGTACCATGGCTAGGAGAGGGCAGGGAGGATGGCGACTGCAGCCTGGAGGAGTCAGTCAAATTTAGAGCAGGTGAGACAACCACCTCCTGGTGTCTTCTCCTGGCACCCAGCCTGACAAGGCAGAGGAATGCAGAGGTAGAGCACAAGAACACTTAACAACAGCAAAAAAAAAATAAAAAAAAAATCACTTTTATATATCCACTAGATTGTAATAGCTGTAATCCTTAAATATGCATTTAATCAAACTGCACATGGAATTTCATCACTGTTGTTCACTGGGTGAGCAGGACAGACAGCTCTTGCTCTGCAGCTTTATGCTTCAGTGCATTTTGGAATTTTCGGAAAACAGTGAAGCATGCTGGGCTGCAAAATGGGCTATTTGCTTGCAAAATGTCTTTTTGCTATCAGAACTGATTCCAATCATGAATACAGTTGCCCACTGCTATTGACAAGCTTGTTTTGCTTGTATTTCCTTGCTCTTTTACATACTCCCTTCTTTGACAAAACATAAGCTCACTAAAACTTTGAAATAGAAGGGGGTGATGCTGACTACAGCTTCTGCTTAGTCAAGAGGTGCAGAGGAAGGGTTTCCATGTCCCAGCAAGTGACTTCTGACAGATCCTGACAGCTCCTGAGGGTGTGGGCTATGCTGTTCCCCAGATGCATCCACATCTGATAAGGGGGAAAGGACCAGATTTCTTGGTCTCTTGTAGAGGCTTGCTGTCTTCCTCCTGCCATGAGTGGTGGAGTAGAAGGTCTGCTTGGGAAGTAGAAGATCAGTCCTAGGTATGGCATTTTGAACAGGACCTTGTCCAGCCTTGTTCCAAATGACAGCAATGGGAGCGTGAGTGGATGTTACTGCCCATGGGCTGAGATGTAGCAGTGGGGACCATCTGCCTGCTCCCAGCTGAGTTTGTGTAAAACTTGAGTTGCAAACAGAGACACTGCAATAAATACAGGCTGAGAGCAGAGAAAGAAGTGCTCAGCAGTTTCCCATATGGCTTCTGCAGTCACACGCCTCAGCTGTACCCTTCCAATGCCTTCTCCTGCTTCAGTGCTGGTGTTGAGAGCAGAGGAGTGTGGATCAATGTGAACACAAATGCTGGTGCCAATTAAAGCTCTCGTTGGAGAGGGAGGGTGCTGGCAGCTTTTCCAAAAGTATCCTCTCTGTTTTCATGGCTGTGCAGGGCTGCTAATTTCCCTGTGATGAGTCACTGAAAGCATTTATAGAGGTAAGACAGGGATTTCATGCCCTAAATTTAGCCTCATGTCAGCCCAAGCTGCTGAGCTAGTAAATACAACTCAGAGCTGGTCCCTGCTCCTCCTGACCGATGGGGTTGGTAGAGAGGGAAATGAGGAGTTACAGAGCAGGAAAAGACTTGGCATGTGTTGGCTGGGACCACAAGACCCGAAAACACAATGTGATGAGATAAATCACAAGTACAGATAAATGTGGTCTGAAAATAGCTGTGGCTATGTGAAGGAATAGGCAGACAAGGGTGCTGCTTCATGCCCACTTCTGTGAAATAGCTGTGGTAGTGCTGGGCTGGTCTTGGACAGACAGCTGGTCCAACTCTGTTGACCTGTCGAAACATTCTAGGTGGTTTTTATGGCTCCCTTTTGTGCCTGCTAAGACTTCTGGCCTGACTTTCAGGTTGCTGTGCTTTCTGCAGATGTTCTTATGACTGAAGTGAATGGGAGGTCATCCCTTTAGGTGGGTCTTGGAAGTTTCGGGGTTTCTCCGTGCCTCCTCTGCAGGCTCACCTTGCAGAGTCCAGCTGGATCAATAGATCCAGAGAATCTTTGTACAAGGGCGTGTAGTGGCAGGACAAGGGCCAATGGTTTTAACCTGGAAGAGGGTAGATTTATATTAGATAGTAAGAAGACATTCTTTAGTGTGAGTGTGGTGAGACACTGGCATGGATTGCCCAGAGATGTTGATGTCCCGTCCCTGGAAGCATTCAAGGCCAGGTTGTAGCAACCTGGTCTAGTCAGAGGTGTCCCTGCCTATGGGGATTTGGAACTGGGTGATCTTTAGGGTCCTTTGAGGTCTTTACTCAAACCAGTCTGTGATTCTGTAACCCTTGTGTATTTACAGTGCTTAAGCACCTTCAGACAGGGGAGCCCTGAAACCTTCCTGCTGCAGCCAAG
This sequence comes from Phaethornis superciliosus, assembly GCA_023637945.1. Lineage (NCBI taxonomy): Eukaryota > Metazoa > Chordata > Aves > Apodiformes > Trochilidae > Phaethornis > Phaethornis superciliosus. Next base: position 12,645,336 of record JAJQWJ010000015.1, read on the forward strand.
TTTCTGGCCTCTAAAGCATGTGCAGCCTGTGCCTATGGCCTGGGCTTTGTGTTGCTTGGATAGGTTTTGGTCTGCCTGGGCATCTCTGTAACCTCCTAAATGTGCTACTAGTTAAACCTCTACTTAAAGATCTAATAACCGTGGAGGGAGGTTAACAAAAATCAGAACCAACCTATGGACGTAGAATGTGAATCTAAGAGGCTTCTTGTGTGATGGTGCAACATGGGATACTCTCTCCTCGACTGATATGCAAATTCCACTTAGCTAATTGGCTTTCTCATCTGTCTGCAAAGAGTCCATGTATAATTTATAAAGGACTGGATATGTCTGCCCTGAGAACATACTAGCTAATAACATTGAATATTCATGAATTCCATCAGCTAATAGGGAGCTAAGACCGTAAGTAGTTTTGACACACTGGAGTGAACCACCAAAATCTGCTTTTATTTGAACTAAAATATTCCACAGAACTTTGGGTCTTCAGAAAACATCTCCTTCTCTTTTAATCCAGAACACTTCAAGACTTTAGATACCAGCTTGAAGTGGCCTGTAACAATTAAGACATACTGTGGGTGTGTAGTGGGTGCCCTAGACACAGATATGTCTTACCAAGGTGTAAAACATTACTGATTCTTCTGACAGAGCTGGGTATATCTGTATCTTCCCCCATCAAGTATGCAGATCCATTTTATTCAAGCATACTACAAAATGGATGCTTTGGGAGGAATAAACAAAGTGGGTTGCTGAAATGCTTTAAATTATGCAGAATAACATTTACTTAAAGTTGAGATGTTGAGTTCTGGTGTGCAGGACTGATGCTGAAAAGATACTGCAATGAAACTTCAAGCATGCGTGTTAGAAATTAATTCAACCTTTGTAGCCTATGGGTTTGGTAAAACTCAGCTCTTTGAATCCACACTATTAATTACTCTTAAAATTTAAGTTAAAATGCAGAAATGGAGTGATACAGCTGGTCTGTAACTACAGCAAGAACTGTAACATTAGTAAGACTATTAGCTTTTCACACTGCAATATTTAGAGCACCTACAATTTCATGAGGCCTAGAGGCTGCTATTTAACTCATTGATGGAGTCTCTGGCCAGACCAGCAGCTATTTCTGCATCTACTGAAGTCAATAGGGAAGGATTCAGTGCAGTTTATGAGAAGTTAAATCCAGCACAGACCACAAATGGAGTGGGAGATACAGAAGGGAATGGAGATTTGAAAATAGCATAAACCATGTTGACCTCTAGAAAGTCAGCAGTGTTTCAGAAAGAGAGGGCTTCATGTGTTCCTTTATGTGTATCTGCCATTTCCCCAGTTAATCTGGTACTTGGCACCTTGGGACTCTACATTTGTGCTGTGGATGAGAAGATGGTAACATTTTTTTGCCTGGATTTGGGAATGTGGAAAAGGGAAGATTGATATTTAGGTACTTGGAAATAGCCTTAGATGGCTTTCACTCCATTTTCCTTGGCTTTTACATTAATCCTGTTTAAAGCAGATTTCTGTCACTTGCAATGAGGCAAGTTTCTGGGTATGGAGTTTCTGGTGGTGGACCTCATTTTAATTGACAGCTTTCTCACCTTTCTGCTGTAGCAAAAGGATGGCTGTAGTTTACCTCAAGTGCAATTCACCCTATTTCCCACTCCTATAAAACACAGGGACATGCTGAAGCATGGAGGGAGGCCCTGCTTTATGTGCCCTGCAGCCAGCACCCCTGTTTGTATGATGTGATGAATTAATGCAGGTGGCTGCATGAGCTGGTTCTGGACCAGAAGTCTGAAGTTACTTCATTAAAGAAGAATATTATCAGAGAGATTTATGTGGTAATAAAACATTTCTCACTGCTAGTGAACAAACTGCATTTTGAGAGGAGAGTTTTAACAGCCTGTGTAGTATAGTGAAGCTTTTGACTTGATGTACTTCCCAAGGTGCTGGTGACATTTAAACACTGTAAAAGTGGAACTTATCAGGTGGCTTGAGAAATGATTTGCATTACCTAAGAAAGTCAGTTTCATTAATGTCAAGGTTTGGTAGGCAAGATCCCCCGCAATGCACTGTTCTGCATGATTTGCAATGCAGAAGGGGTGTCTGAAATGATGAACAGCTTTGAAGATTTTGGTTTTGCATTTGAATGGTGTGAAATGGCCTCCTAAGACCCTCTGCTTCTTTGCAGCAGGCTTGCTTCCATGATTCAAGGTGAGGAGACTTTAAGTACATCAGTCCTAGCTGAGCTGAGGTGTTTCACACCCTAGAATTCTGAACTCAGACTGAAACATGACCAAATATCAGATGAAGCCCACGGGAACCAATACAGAACCCAAAGGGACAGAGGAATGAAGTCTCCCGGGATTTAATATGCAGTATGTATTGTGCTTGATTTTATCAGAGGGAGAAAAGCAGGCTTGTGTGAAATAGAAACTGAATCTGAAATGAGTATCATCAGCTATCCAATTTTCTTTAAAAAGGAGGAAAAAAAACCCCTCAAACTGTGTAGAAAACAAGCCAGCAGCAGCCTCCTCTCTGTGCCTTAATGGAAAATTGTTTATCAGTTGCAAGTGCATGCTGTACCAGTAAATCCCAAAAGTAAGAGGAAAATTGAAGAAATCCAGAAAAAATATATTAGCTAAGTCAAATCAATCAGTGTAATCAGCTGCAAGAATAAGTTTTGTCCTGATGGAGAGTACAGCTCCACAAGCTGATTGGGAAGACCAGGTTTGGTGAGAGCAGGGTCTCTTCTAAGGGGAATTACCAAGTGGAGGTGATAATGCACCATGTGGGCACCTGTTCTCTGGCTCTCCTTAATGACAGCAATAGGTAGTTTTATTCACTCGCTTGCCTCCTGATGCTTCAGTTATTGCCTTACAATGAGAAATTATTTTTTCCAAATAGTACTAGCTCTCCTTTTGGATGCTGAGTATTGCTCTCCCCTGTTTTCCACCAGTGCCCACACTATGATTAGGGGATGGTGTTTTCTTTGGGAAGAGCTTTGTGTCCAGTATTTAGCATTTAGCAGGCCAGGGTTTAACTGGTATCTACACAATGTTTGCTGGAGGATTTTGGGGTCAAGCTCAGACTGTGATGATTCCTTGTGATGATGTCCTAGATCTCAATAGGCTTCAGAGAAACTTGCAGCATCCTCAGATTTCTTGTAGCTCTATGCCTAGCAGAGCTTCCAGGGCTTTATCAAAGGGCTCCCATGCAGTTATTTAAGCACCCTAGGTGTTTAGCTTGTAAGAGCTGTGGGAGTCTTGATCACAGGCTGTGGGAACAAAAGCCATCATAGTCTGTCTCCTCCAGAGCTCCAGCCCCCTGAGCCTCAGGAAGTATTGTTCCAGGAACTTCTGCTTAATTGCAAGAGCCGGAATTGTCTCTGACTGCAGATGGTATCTTTGGGACTAAGAGCTTCCAGTCTAGCATAAAGTACATGTGGCTTTCTGGGCTGTATCCCAAGGTAGTACAGATAACCTAACAAAACATGTCTGGCTTCGTTACATCCCTAAGCTTACACTCTGAACATCTTGCAGGGCTGTGTGAGAAGGAAGTAAAAAAGTCCCATTGGTTCACAAGCAGGGATCTGTACTTGTGAGTGGGCTGCTAGACTGCAGGGCAGGAGCTGCTTGACCTGAGGGCACTTCATGTGGATCTGAGTTGGACCAACCAAGATGTTTCAGGCTTTGTTTGAAGCCCAGGTCAAATACTGAATTTGCACACAGTATGGTTTCTGTCTCTTCTGTTTGATGGAAAATGCAACTCTCTAAATGCCATGAAATCAATGTTCGATACCAAATGCAATTTTATTCACAGTGTTTGGAGGCTTGTGTGTTTTCATGTGGACTTAAGTCCAAAGGATGAATGTGGTTGCAGATTCTTTGATGCCTAATAGGATTTACGCACCACACGGATTACAAAGAAGATGAACGGTGTAGCTGAGAAGATGGCATTTACTTTAGGTTCATTTTTTGTTTTTTTGCTATCCAGCAGATTAATCTCTTTGTTTTGAACAATAGCTAGTCAGGACTTTACCAAAAATATCTTCAGTGAGGTGTGGCCAGAGGGTGTCAGAGCATTAGGATGAGATACTATTTCTGATAAGATCAGTGAAATGCTCTTTAGGTTCAGAGGAGTTAAAATGAAATGCAGAAGTGAAGAGGAATACCCCATAAAAAAGAGGTGTTGCTGTGACTTGAGTAGCCCTGCTAAACTCTAAAGCTATTTGGTAGATCTCTATGTAGGTTTTCACTCTGCAAAGGATTGCTTGTGAATGCTGAGTGTTCATGAGAAGTCTGGGCACCAGTGGTTTGACACTCAGATCTAACACCTGGGGAATGTGGACCTTTTTGTGTCCCATCATATCTGTCTTCCATGGGACCTTTTAGGCTGAGCTTGTATTTAGCCCTGCTGAGCTCAGATCCCCATGGATCACAAAGCAGAGGCAGCATCTTGCAGAGGGGCTGGTGCTGTAACAGGGACAGTGGAGACAAGGAACCAAACCTGATGTCCCTAGAACATGGCTTACAGGCTTCAGACTTACCAAAACCCAAACACATTGGTTACTGTGAGCAAGGTGGGAATCTCACCCTGGGGAAGCATTTATGCAGATGCTGAGGTTGTCCTGGGCTCTGTGTGACTGTGGGCAAAGCTGATCCATAAGTGCTTCCCACAGCTGGAGGTATCAAAAATTTACAATGCTTTAGCTGTGACTTGTTTTGTGGATGATTTAAAAAAGAGGAAGCAGTATAAAGTCATTTCCCAGCGTTCAGTACTTTCATGTCCTATGAGATTTCTGTGCTTTCCTCTGTTTCTCACTTCAAATTTCTAAACTCTGACTCTCAAACACATGTGAAGACTTTTTCTGATTTTTCCTTAAAATTATGAAGGATTATTGTGAGAGATTCTTTTAACCATCAGAACCTTTCTTCATTACTCACAGACTGGCTATTTCTTATCTTGTTTATTTCAATGACTTCTACACCCATTTCGGCAAAAGACAAACAAGTACAACTGCCCCCTTAACTTTGTGAACCAGGATTGAGATTTAGGGTTGCAAAAACATCAGGGGCTTTGGGAAAGCACAGAATGCTTAAAAATAACAAACACTTAAATTCATCCAGAGGAAGGTAAATATTAATTCGATATTTTATTTGTTAGTGGAGCAGACTTGTGCCTCGTCCTCTTTCACACTTAAATAAACTGGCAAAGGCCAAGAAATTTGGAGTCAGGAAAGACAAACTCACTCTGAGGCAAGGAATAAGACAATCATTAATGAGTAAAAAGCAGATTATGTTAAACGAAGCCAGTCTGAGCTTTACGCCACATGTTCTCCTGCAATCTCATGATCAGGGATTAGTTTATATCCAACTGCATAAGCCTGGGATTTTGATGAAGAGACAGAGGTGGGGTGAATGGGTCACTTCTGGCTTTTAGGCTGTCCCTTGGGACCTATTAATGGAACAAAAAAGTGCTTCAGAGATGTGATCCACCACCACGTGAGACCATGGCTGGGAGGGGAAGTGAAGATTTAGTTTCAACCCACCTTTGTCTCTTCCTTGAGGTAGATGTAAATGTAACAAAGAGGCACGCTGAGACCTGACCCAAGATCAACCAAGAAGGTTTCTGGGCCAGGTGAGCAGTCCTGAATCCCACCCATCTCTTGTGGAGCACTGAGACATAAATTGAGACATAAATGTGTGGGGTTGTGCTGGGGGAGAAATGATGAGGGAGACTGGAAGGAAAGGCCAATGGATCAGCTCAGGCTTTGGAGAGAGGCAATACTAAGGCTGGGTAGCAAGGAGGACCTCTGGAGTTTCAGGTCTTTCCTGACATGGTTGAGTTTTGCATCACCACCTACTCACCACCTGGGGAGGATACATATGTGTTCACTTAAGAGACCAGTGATCTGAACAGCTCTGTATTTGATCAAAGCTGGTTTTTTTCAAAAAAAACCTGTTCTCAGCTCCTCTTTTAAACAATAGTCAGTTCCCAGTTGGCCTCAACTTTTTTTTCCTGAAACTAACAGTTATCTTGTGTAGTTCACTTCTAAAAGAAGGAACAAGGTGATTCATCATCAGTTAACTCAGTACCTGCCTGGATCTCATTTTTAGAAATGCAAAGCTTTTCCCAAGCGTTTTATTTGCAATGGTTTCACAGCTGGGCAGGTAAAGATCTCTTTAGTCTTTCCTGTAGTTAGCCCTGCTGATCTCAGATACCCATTGAATAAATCTAGAGGAAATTTGAAAGCTGATGTACAACCTGGTTTTAGGTCACTTAATGGGAAAGTAGCCAGAAAGAATCAGATGTGCATCTCTTCCTTCCAGTGGTGAGAATTACCTAAGACTTCTGGCAATTTCTGCTATAATTGTTAAAAATACAGCAAAAATTATGAAATTGGAAGCTCCTTTATTTTAACTTCTTGCTTAACACCTTGAAAATGCAAGCTGTGTGAGGTTGTAGCTAAAATATGAAAAGAAATCACCTGGTTATTTGACACCTGGCCTGTCTGGATTTCCCCTGAGTGGGAAGAAGCCTCAAAAGGCTTAAAATTTTAATTAAACTCATGCTAAAGCCATAGCACTAGCCTGTGTGTACAGGACTACATCTGAACATTTTTAATACATTATCTTTAATGGGCTTTTCAAAGTTACCTTGAATTTAGTGCAGGGAAAAAAATTCTGCTTGCTGTGGGCTGTCTGAAACCTGCATGATGACTTTAGCCAACGTAGAAATCATTTAGGCATATCTTGAGCTATAAAACAAACCAGAAAAATTTCTGAGTCTAGACAGGCCCTAAAAGTCAATTTTAGAGGAACCTTTCCCAAAGCAGAAATTATTTGCTCAGGAACAAACCCCCAAAAATGTGCATAATATTTTTTGGCAATAAAAAAAAAATGAAACTGTCCATTAAAACTGTACTTCACTCTTTTATCATCCTGCTGTATTTTCATCCCTTCTCCTGCATGGGAGCACTCAGAGGTGCTACTGTGATAGTGTGAAGTCTGTGAGGCAGAACAGATGATTACATATAGGTATTTGCACACATCATTTCCCTCTATATTATTTTTGCTATGCAGAAACTGGAGGAGAGTTCACCACTTAGGGAAGTACATGATTTGAGGATAAAGCTGAACTGTATTTTACACTGTTTTCCTGTCCCCTGTAGTTGTTAGCTGTGATGTATGAGATGTCACAGCTTTGTTACTTCTTATTTTGGTTTTCATAATCAGTTTGCTTTCCTCCTGGCTAATTAACCACATCCGCCTCAGTCTTCTTATAGAGATTATTTTCAGGCTGCTCTTTGTTTTCTGTTACAAGGTCTCTGGGCTTTTGGGTGTGGAGTGTGTGATGGTTGTCCTCATCTGTTTGGGGCTCAGGGGGTGCTACCGGGGCATTCCCACATCTGCTGGCAGCCTGCCTGGAGGGTGGCTCTGCTGATAACATCGTGGTGTACATCAAACCAACATGAGTTAGAAGATTTTTTGTTTTGGTTAGGTTTGTTTTGGGGATTTTTTGGTAAGATTTGTATTAATGCTCCTTGGAGGAGGTGTTGGGCAAGGCTAGCACATTTCTGTTTTCTCTGAGAGTGCGGATAAGATGTGGGTGATGCTGAAAGGCCCTGAGCTGGGTGAGCTCCAGTAAGATTAACACTCAGCTGGCACTGGTGCCACAGGCTGCTTGCTTCAGTCCTGAAGGCCAAGGCTCTGTGTGAGGACAGAGTAAATGAAAGGAATGATCCATGAATGCATTACGTGCTTAGCTGAAGTCAAGCAGCTCAAATGGGACAACCCAGGAAGCAGCAGACACAGGAGGACACAAGGGATGCTCCAGCTCAGTGGTGTATTGTGCTGCTCTCCTACCCTGATCAAATCAAAACCAGGAGACAAACTTGGTGTTGGACCTTCCAAAATTTGGACTTGTGACATCTCAGCTGAAATATGTGCTTGATATTTGAGCATTTTGTCCATAAGTTTATTTTTTCAGCCAGTCTAGTGCTGGCACAAATGGGCTGGGATGTGGGAACAAAGCACTGGGATACCTGTTCCAGCAGTGAGAGCAGCCAAGGTCAGCTGAAGCCAATGTCAAAAAACAACATGGGGATGTTGCAGAGTCCCCTCCTCCAGGGTTTGCCTTGCTCATTCCTGCCCTGTGACCCCTGGGTGCTGGCAGGGCTGCTGCTGAGGCTGTGCTGGGGGCAGGACTGGGATAACAGTTTATGTGAAAATCAGCCTGTTGGCAAAACTGGTAAAAAAACACAGTTTGATCCAAGTGAGTCCTTCAGTACTGTTCTCAGTACTGTTTTCAGTACTGACCTTTAAGACCATCAGGTCCAACCACTAACCCAGAACTGCCAAGTCCATCACTAAACTATGTCTTTCAGCACCACATCTGCACGTCTTTTAAATACCTTCAGGGATGGTAACTCCTCAGCTGCCCTGAGCAACCTGTTCTAGGGCCTGACAACCCTTTCAGTGAGGAATGTAACCTTTGGTCCAGTATTAATGGATTCACTCCGTGCTTATGAAAACTCCCAGTGCCCCTCTTGCTCCTGATGCTGGCAAACAGCAGCACGTGGTTGTGGGAGATCTCCAAGACTGACCTCTGCCCCTAACTGCAAAGAGTGGCCAGGGAGAGCCATGGGGACACAGTGTATATGGCTGGAAACACAGAAATTAAGAGTCAGATTGTTTACAAAAATGACTAGTTTTTAATCATACATGTGCAGGCAAAATTGGGTATATGTATTTCTAAGAGTCAAGCTTTGTTTTAAGGAAGACTTAGAGGAAGAGAAAGAAAAGGTTAATTTCCCGGAATTCAAGAAAGGTGTTAGGGAACCTTAGTTGCTTCTAACACATCCTGACTTCTGTTTAAGTTTATTATGTGTTGTTTAGGGAGTATGATCAAAGCACAGATCATAAACCCTGGTCAGGGGATTATCATCCTTCTATGAGAGGATCTTCTTCCCACCTTCAGCATGCTTTGCTGTGTTAGGCTCCAGTTTGCTCTTAGCATTGGAGTAATTTGTTACTCTGGGGGAAATTAACAGAGTTTTTCTGCTGTCATGAAAGTGCATGACCTGGCTTTGTGCAGTAGCAGGGGCAGTGATGGGGAGCATGGCAGGTCCATATGAGTCCTCCCAAACAGATTTTCCCATTTTCTCATGCTGGTCTTGTGTGCTCTGGTCCAGTGAAGCTCCATGCAGCCTCACCCCAGTAGCCATCCTGTGCAGGATCACTGCCTCCAGCATGGACTGCAGGGAAGAAGCAGCATCACACCCCACTCTTCTTCCTTTAAAACACCTTTTATTTTAAAATTGTTTTGCAATTCCTCTCTTTTATACTCAAGCTGCTTGCAGTTTTGTCCTTGGGTTAGAAGAGGAGCACTGTGCACTTGCAGCTTTCACTGTCCTCCCTTCTATCCACTTGTTACACCACTACCAAATGTCAGCTCTCTGGGGGTCACAGCCACGAAAGGACATTCTGAGGGTTGTGCTGCCCATGAGAAAAGCCTGACTGATTGTACAGGGCTTCCAGCTCAAGCTCTGCATTCTTCTCTTTATCTTGGCCTTCCAGCTCCTTGCTCTCTCTCCTCCAGCTCAGCAGGACCAGAGGAGCAGTGATGGCACCCTCAGACATGCTGTACCCTCCCCTGGGAGAGAAGGGGGCACAGCAAAGGGGCTGGTCCATTTACTTTGTCCAAATGCTCAGGTACAGCTCTGGCACTGTTCCTGCTTTCTCTCCTCCTATTTTCATTTGGTACCAACCTCCTGACTGGTTGCCCTGGTGGGCATCAGGGTGGGTGGATGGATGCTCTCAGAAAGATGTGGACCCCCAGCTTTTGCTACAAACTGATGTGGGGGCACTGGTGCAGCCCCTTTAGGTTGTTCTAACCAATCCTCAGTGTGTAACTTAAGGTAAAGTAAATCAGTAAAATAATTGCAAATGCTGCAAGTCAATACTGACTTTCAAGTTTTTCATCCAATTTTATGTTCAAGTCCTGAATGAAATCCGCTTGGCTGGATTGTGTCCTGTTAGTGCTGTTATGGTGGTGTTACTTTTTAAATTAATTTACTCAAAAATGGTGTCCTGGTGCCTGAACCTAAATCTTTTGAAGTGACTTTGGTAGGTTTTTTTTTCTTGTTTTTGGCAGAAATGCTTCCCAGAGATAATATTTTCTTTTCCTCCAAGTGAAGTCACTTTTATGGCCCCCACAAAATAGTGGCAAGACAACAAACAAATACTGTCTGTAGTCCTATGCATAATTAACAAAAATTAATCAAGTAGATGGCTGGAATGGGGTTTTTTGTGCTGATCACTGTGTTTTTTTGATTTTTTTTTTCTTTTTATGGTTATTGCTCTCATTGTGTTCAGCAAACAGAAACAATGAGTTATCCACCTCGAGCTGGACAAAACACAGGTGGTGTAAGTGGCAGCATAACTCCAGCCTCATGGAGGGTTGGAGGTTCTGGCTGGCCACACAAAGACTGATGAACATACAGCTTAATTTGCTTCATTTAGTTGTCTCCAAGCATGGAAAGATAATTAAGATGAGTGCAGCTGGGCCAGTGTTTAGAGCATACAAGCAGGGAGAGAAGTGAGGAGGCAGCTGGGAAGTGATGCAAAATGCAGATGGAAGGTATTCTGTCCCCTGGGGTGAGCCTGCCTGATGCCAGAAATTTTGTGGGTGCTCTATTTGGGAGCTGCCTCTCACCAGAGAGCTGGTGAGGAGCACCCATGGGCCCAGCACTCATAGGGTGCTACTTGTTTTTCCCACCACATGCTAAAATGGTCCTTAAAGGATACTAGGACTGGGAAAAATATTTGCATCAGAAATGGAAGCAGGCTCTATTTTCCAATGCTGGAATATATTTAGGAACAGATAATTTCAGTAATTTCTGCCCTCTAGTTCCTTGGTAAAATATATCATTGTGTTTACTACTGGATTCATAATCTGCTCTTTGGGAGAGATGGAGTATTTAGCAGCAGATCTCAATTTTAATGTTGTAGAATCAATTCAACTTAGAAGAATTCTCTTATGTTAAATGAGGCTGTGATGTTTATTGTCTCTGGAGAAACTTGCTTGAGTAATTTCATTAGTAAAAGATTTTAGGGATTGCCAAGCTGATGAAAATTAAAAAACAAAACCCCAAAACAAACCAAAATGGAAATATGCTGCTGTCATGGCTTAACACAGTTTGTGTCCATTTTCACATTCATTTTCACATTCATATTTTCATACCTGAAATCCAGTTTTCAAATGTGGAGACTGAGTTCCTCGGGGGTGCCAAGCCAGCACATCCAGCTGCCAAAAAATGTTGGCATCAGGTAGTCCAGGCCCAGTACCCTGAAACAATTTGGGTGGTGGCCAGGCACCTATCTGCTCTCAAGCATCAGAGCAACATCTCACTAATTAGATAGGTCTTTATACTGGGTTGGTTGGTTGAGCAGTAAGTCCTTGGTTCCTGGCAGACTCTTGGAGGAGGAGAAACTTCCTGACTCCCAACACTAGGTCCTTGAAGTGTCCCTGGAAGATGTTGGAACCTTTTCTGTGGTGGCTCTTTGTTACGGATGCAGGGTGCTGCAGGGTGTTGCAGGGCCAGGAGCTGACTCCCCTCAGCAGTATGATGGATGTGTATGAGAGGTCCATCATCAATGGCAGCAGCATCACTGGGTTTGGTGGGTGGGGGGCTAGGTGGTCCCTTCTGGAGTGAGGGACTGTGATTTGCACTGTGCCACCTCTGGCTGATCATAGCCAGCAAAGCAGGAGCTGCATAAGGAGCATGAAATCGGGGTGATAAACTATCCATTTTCCTCGTTCAATGCAGAGTTAATTAAAAATGTGAAGGGCTGTTCCTTCATCCTCCTTGCCGTAAGAAGGTTTTGCAGACTCTAATTAATTCACCCTATTTTGTGGTGAATTAAAAATGGAAACAACTTGCTGAGGATCTTGAGAAGATGAATGATTTGCTTCATGTGTTACATCTCCTCTTTCAGATGTGGTCTTTGGACTAATGCTGTGTGCTGCTCGAATGAGACAGGCCAGGCAGCCCTGGGGCTGGAGGGGAGACCTCAGCTATGATGTCAGGACACACTGACCCCAGGCAAGGGTGGGTTTTTGTGTATGCAACCTTGGGGCTGCTTCCTTTTCTTGTTTTTAATTTCAGTAATT